>CM031235.1:819061116-819661116 GCA_018340775.1 Taxus wallichiana var. yunnanensis
ATTCTGAAGCTTTCTGTTGTTGAGTTGTCCATTGTTGTGAAGTTTCTCAAAGATCTGGTATAATCAACTTTATCCTACTTAATCTCCCACCAAAATCATTCAAAAACCATGAATCCATCCTAAACTACCCTTGTTTTCCCTGTATATCCAACAAAGGAACAAAATCTATTTACTAAAATATATGTAAAGAATCAGGATCTCATAATGTCTTCAATAACCTTAGCCTTGTTTTGAAAGTATCTCCATCTTTTAGAAGTGACAACTCTTAAGAGTTAAATTATGGAGTATTGACATATTTTCCCAAGGTTTTCTTCATAAAATTTGTGCAAAAGAAGGATATCTCCATCTCCTTCATCAAACAAAGGTTACACTATGGGTCCTCTCACCCTGGTCAAAAGGCACGACCTAAAGTAGTGAGGATAGGTCAAATCCTCTTAAAGGTGCTATCCATCTCTCCACAAATCTGAGTGACAAAGGGCTAGTTAGATCTCATCCCCGCTACAAAATGACACATTATGATCTATCTATCTCTAAGCTCCATGTCAAATCTATGTGATGTTGCTCAACTTGAAAAGGAGAACAAATTTGGATACCAACACTAGGTGGTATTTTTGCCACATTGGGGATCTTATTTGTGTTGTTTGGGATTATTTGATTTCAGGTTTATTTTTGGGGTAAAAACACTAGTGGCAATTTCTGGGACTATTTGCATTGCATTATCGGGCCTGATTTGTTGATTTGTTGCCAGTTCATATCCATTTGGCCTATCAACAACACTAGTGGGTGCATTGGGACTTTTTGAAGTATTTGAACAAATGCAATGTATACATACTCGTAATGTTTCTTACATGATCTAAGTGCAAATACATTGCTAAAACATCATTATCTCTGTTCAGATCTAAGAATTGTTCAAAGTTGTAAGTTCTGAGTGCAATATTTCCAGCTTATACAATTATTGCACTAAAGTTTGTATCATCATTGATAAATTTGGGTAGAAGAAGAGTAGATCTTGTAAGCTTTGCATGAATCTGTATTGATAGACATTTGATAGGTCTTTCATAGTGCATTTGCACAAACTAAGGTGAAAATCCTTAGTGGCGACTCCATGTTGTTTTTAAATTCTTAATAAATACCAATGTCTTAACATATATCAAGTAAGATTTGTCATTAATCTCTACAAAGCTGGAAGGAAGAAGATCTTTCTTCACTCAAGGACCCTAGTAGAAGGTTGTTTCAAGAGTCAAAAGTCTAATTCAAGGAAGAAGAATTTGGAAGGTTATTGAGATCAAGCATCAAGAAAAGAGATCTCCATTGGTGAAACTGATCATCCTGTGATTGAAGATTGCAATACTTCCTCAAGTGCTTCTGAATCAGGTAGTCTCTTTGTTGAATTGAATTCTCCATCTGAGAGGGTCCTTCTTTTGTATTTGAAACATTTTCTTCTCAATCTACCCCGGTATTTTCCAAATCTAATAGAGTTTTCCAAGAAACAAAGCCTTTAGAGGGCAGTCATTCTGAAAATTACATCCCTGTACCACACATACCTCTCACTCCTCATCATTTTGTTTCTCCTGTAAGATCACCTCCTCAAAATAATATGGCTCAACCTCCACCTAGACCTCCATTTATTGTTAATACTTTTGGTCCCATCAATTTTAGAGGTATGGTTAGCTATCCAAATGTTGTGCCACAAGATGTAAGAAATAGATTGCCTAAGTTTCAAGGAAATAATGCAATCACTGGTGATCAACACTTGAAGCTCTTTTTCAATATGATGGAGGAATTTGAAATAGAATTTGAGGATGTATACATTAAATTGTTTATCCATACTCTAGAAGAAGATGCAAGGGACTGGTATAAATATTTTCCAGATAATTCCATTGATTCTTGGACAGAGATGAAGAATGCTTTTAGAATGCAATATGGTGATAAAACAAACCCTAGGTTTCTTTTATCAGAATTTGAAAATATAAAAATAATCCTAATGAATCAGTGCATGATTTCAATACAAGATTTAACAAAACATTGAGAAGATTGCTTGTTAATTTGAGGCCATGTGATGAATCATGTCTGATAAAGTATTCAGATGCATTTGATAAGAAAGTTTCTTACTATTTGAGGGATAAGAACCCTGAACTTTGAGGCAGGCCTTTACCATGGCTCTACAATTGAGAACAACATTAAAGTAATTGGAAAACCTCCTAAGAGGGAGGGTGTTAAACTGATCAACCCAGAAGCCTCAATCAAGTAAGGTTATGGATCTTGAGGAAGTTGTAAAGACTTTGGCCGAGAGTTGTCAAAGAAATCTCTTACAAGCTAGCCAGGGCAGAGAAAGGAATTGACAAGGTTCTCAAGGTCAACATAGGCAACAAGGACAAGACATATTTGTAAATCATCCTAGAAATGATCAGAGATCTGATGACAGAGGTAAAGGACCCATGGGAGCTAGACAACCCCAAGCTAGGGAAAATAGAGTAGTGCCTGATCCTCTAAATGCTAGAGTTGTTGTTGTTGAAGAGACAAATGAAATTGATTGGTGTGACAAATGTTTCTTACCCCACCCACCATGTGAAGTAGATCAGAAAGTTGAAGAAGCTGATGATGATGATAACACTGATGATGATGCATGCATGGTGGACTTCTCTACAAGCTCACAACAAGGAGCAACTTCAACTGAAGTAATAAGTGCAAGAACTACTGCAAGTTTTTGGGATTGCATTCACCGGTACCTCTTCTTCTCTCCCTCTCATACTTTAGAAATAGATATGGTACAAGATTTTGAACTTCCTAATAATGATTTTGAGTACCTAAGAGCTCTAATGATTAAGAAGTATGATGGAGGAATCCCATCAAAAGAGGATAGAAAATCTGTTAATGAATGTTGTTGCTCAAGAAAAGAGTATAACACAAGAAGTAAAGTTGTCAAAGGGGCAGGGCCTCAAGCCAAACCAAAACCCCAGTTCTCACCAATGTCCCAAAAGAAACTCCAAAGAAAGATGCATCTAGAAAAGGCCTTGTTGTCTCAAGTAGAACTGGTGTTCCCACCCATGCCCAAAATGTGAAAAATCTTGTGCCATCCGATGAGTTTGTCAATCTTTCTCCAAATGCTTGCTTTTCCCAAATACATTCCTTATGACATTGCCCAAGTCTTGAGTCAGATCAAGATTTCTGTCCCAATTGTTGAACTTTTCTTAGGATTCCTGAGCACAAGAAGAGGGCCTTTTGAGTATTTGGGATTGAAGAAGATAGAGTACCCAAGGTAGAAAATATAAATAATGTAAACACTCCTCCTCCAACCATTAGCAGACCTAGAAAAACCACCAACATTTGAGGAGATAGGTGAACCACCTGAAGTTTACTTGGGAACATCTTTGGTTGAGTCTCAATTAAATGTTGATCCATTTTTTACAACACTGATTATTAAGGACAGACTGCTACACAATTGTATGTTTGATTCCGAGAGCATCATGCAATGTTATGCCTCTAGAAGTCATGAATGAATTGAACATTAAAGTGACAACAGCTTATGGCAAGTGTACTACAATGGATTCTAGAGAGGTGTCAATTGTAGGGTGTGTAAAAGGTTTGGTGGTACAACTTACAGCTTATCCGGGTAAGAACTTGAAACTTGATGTTGTTATTGTTGATTGCCCTACCAAATGGGGCATGTTGTTATCAAGAAAGTGGGCTGCAAGTGTTGGTGGAAGTGTTCAGATGGATATGTCTTTTTCCACCATTCCAATCAAGGCAACCTTGTAAAGTCAGATGGAGAGAAGAAGATGTCAGCACCTCATCAAGATCCCAATAATGCTTCTTATGAAGTGTTGTATGCTGATGTAGATGCTGATAACTTTGTTGGGTTTGCTTGATGGCAAAGAGCATAAGATTGATCAATGTAAATGTCTTGAACAAGTAGGTTTACCTTGACCTTGTTATTCGATGGAGCTTGTTCCAAGTTTGGAAATGGTGCTGGCATTGTTCTGATTTCTCCAGCCAGAAGAGTTTGTTTTTTCTTTCAAACTCAACTTTGAATGCACTAACAACATTGCTGAATATGAAGCACTATTATTAGGCTTGAGAATTGCATGGAAATATGGTATAAAGGATATCATTGTCAAAGGGGATTCAAAACTGATTGTCAAGCAAATTAGAAAATCAGTATGCTACTAAAAATCAGAGAATGAAACAATACAAGCATGTAGTCTGGGATTTGATTGAAATGTTTGACTCTTTTAATATTGTGCACCATGATAGAAAGTTTAATGTTGTTGCAGACAAGTTAGTAGTGCTAGGATCCAAATTTGGGAATTGTATAATGTCTCCATTTTGTGAGTATGATGTTGAAATACTAACAAGGCCATTTGTCCCTGACAACGTTAAAAATTGGCAAGTGTTTGATGATGATGCCTAGGTGAAATGGTTTCTATAGAACCAAGGTGAGTTTTCTGACCAAAATATAGATTGGGAACCAATGGTGTGTGTCTGTAAGGAAAGGAAACTTTATTTGGAAAAGACATCATCCAACTGAAGACAAACATGATTCCTAGAGGTTTGGTGGCACTTGAATCAAACTTTGATAATGTTGATTGCATTATTAACAAGAAGTATGTCAGTTTCAAGAGATGTGGAAGAGCATGACTGGGCACAAAGGAAAACCACGTAAAATCTGGTTAGGAAGCAATCTCAAGCAAGGAAGAGAAGCAGTCCTATGTTCAATTGTTGAAGAAATATCAAGACTGCCTAGCTTGGTCTTACTCGAGTCAAGGCATACAGGAAGATTTGTTCCAACATGAAATTCCTCTTGAATCTAATGCCAAGCCTTTCAGGAAAAAAATAGAGGCCCATCAATCCGCTCCTTTCTTTGAAGATGCAAGAAGAACTAAAGAAGTTGAGGGATGGAGGGATCATTCAACCCACAAGGTACTCATCTTGGGTTGCAAAATTTAGTGCTTAAAAAAAAAATGGTGATATAAGGTTGTGCGTAGACTTTAGAACTTGAATAAAACATCATTGAAAGATAATTACCCTCTTCCAAACATGGAGAATATGCTACAATTGGTAACTGGTTCTAAATTGTTATCCACTTTGATGGTTTCTCTGCTATAATCAAGTTGTTGTGAAGGAGTCAAAAAGAATAAAGACTACCTTTACCACTCCTTGGGGAACTTATGTCTATGTCAGATGCCTTTTGGCTTAATGAATGTTGGAGCAACTTTCCAAAGAGCAATGGATGTAGCGTTTGCTAGTTATATTAATGATTTCATTGTTTTTTATCAAGATGATGTAACTCGTTTTTCCAAAAAAAAATGATCACTTGCAACACTTGAGAGAATGTTGTTAAGGTGTAGAGAGTATGGCATATCATCAATCCCAAGAAGTGCCATTTTGGAGTGCAAAAGGAAAAGCTTTTGGTCACATCAGATCAAAGGAAGGGGTCATGATTGATTGATCTAGAGAGAGTGGAAGCCATCAACAAGGTTCCAATTCCAAGAACTAAGAAGGAGTTCAATCCTTCTTTGACAAATAAACTTTATCAAAGATTTGTGTCTAACTTTGCTGAGTGACCATCCCCATTACTAAATGATGTCAAAAAGGACCAAGTTATCAAATGGGAAGAAGCTTCCATTCAAGCTTTCAATGGGATCAAAGAAGCACTAAAGCATGCCCTGTTTTTGGTAGCTCCAAATTACAAGAAGCCTTTTCAAATGTTTTCTTTTTTCAAAAACACCATTGCATCTGTCTTTTTTTGCAGTAAGGATGATGAAGGGGCTGAGAGACCAATTGCCTTTTTCAGGAAGGCATTGCAAGGAGCTGAGTTGAAGTACACCATCATGGAGAAGCAAGCATTTTCCTTGGTGAAAGAAACAAAGGTTTTCAGACCCTACATCTTGAGCTCTAAAGTTGTTGCTTATGTTCCCACACCATGGTGAAAGACATCTTATCAGAGATGGAGGTCTCAAGAAAAGATGCAGATGGGTAAACAAGTTGCAGAATATGACATGGATATCCAAACCATGAAATTGATAAGAGGTTTAGGCCTAGCTAAGCTTATGGCTGAGAGAAACTTGCAAACTATTGAGGTGAATGAAGTAGAAGGAGAAAGGGTGGATGTCCTTGAAAAGTTGGTAAGCTCTGAATGGTACAAAGATATAATATTTTATCTCAGACATCTATGCTTTGCCCTTGAACATTTGAGTAAAAATCAGAAAAGAGCTCTTAAGTTAGCCTCTCAAAAATATGTCATTACTGATTTTGGGTTAGCTTGGAAGAACCCGAGGGAGTGCTCTTAAGATGCATTGTTGAGGATGAAGCCCCAAAGGTAATTGTTGATCTCCATGGAGGAGTTTGGGGGGACATTTTGTCTGGAAGAGTTACAACACATAAAATCTTGAGGGCTGGTTATTGGTGGCCAACTCTCTTCAAAGATACAACTCTATTGGTTAGGAAATGTGAAAGTTCAAGTCATTTTTCTGAAGAATGAAAGCTTCAGCTCCCTTCCTTTGCAACCTATGTCAGTTGAAGCCCCATTTAAGCAATGGGGAATGGATTTCATTGGTAAATTTCTGATCCTTCCAGTGTTGGTCATAAATGGATTCTTATAGCCACTGATTATTTCACTAAGTGGGTGGAAGCAATCCCCACCAAGAAAGCAACACACCAAGTTATCATGGACTTCATGCTGAATCAAATCATATGCAGATTTGGAGTGCCAACTAAAATTGTTGTTGATAATGCCATGAGTTTCAGAGCCAAACCTTTGGTGGCAATGTGCAAAGAGTATGGAATCAATTTGACATATGCTTCTAACTACAATCCCCAAGGAAATGGACAAGCTGAGTCCAACAATAAAAACTTGTTGAAGATCATTAAAAGAACCTTGAGCTGAACAAAAAGAAGTGGGGTGAGCAACTGAAGTTTGTTTTTTTGGGATGATAGAATCACTGTCAAAAGAGCTACTGGTAAAAGCCCATTTGAGTTGGTATATGGAACTCAAGCTTTGCTTGCCCCTTCATTTAAAATTGTCTTCATTTCAGTTTTTTCAACAAATTAAGATCAAGAAGTTAGTCCATATGATGCTCAATCAATCAGATTATTGAGTTAGATGAAGAAAGAAGGGCATCCCATCAAAGCATGTGAAGTTCAGAGAAAAGTTGAAGAAGTTATTTGACAAGAAGGTGACTCCAAGAGCTTTCAGCATTGGGGATCTTGTGCTATTATGGGATAACAGGCATGAAGATAAGGGAAAGCATGGTAAATTTGATGCATTGTGGATGGGCCCTTATTCAATTGATATTTGAATTGGTGAAAATACCTTCTTCCTAAAAGACTTAGATGGGGAACTACTTGAATTTCCTATTAATGGTAGGCATTTGAAACATTTCCTTGATTGATTTCTCATAATCAAGGTATACTCCATTTGTATAGTGTATAGTATTTTGGTTTCTTTCTACTTTTGTTTTTTCTATTTTTGTTTGTCCTGGTCCTTGTGGCCATTTTGTTGGTTTCTCGGTTCATCCTTGGGGGAGTTGGTTATTATTGTTTTCTCTCGCAAGCTTATTCTTTGACTCTATTGCCCAATGGTTTGTTTTTGGCACTTGGTCTGCTATTTGTTCTTGTGGCACTCATAGGAGTGCCCATCCCCGAGTCGAGCCGATGTTGGTGCTCAATTTGATCTCACCCCATTTTCCTTGAAATTCTTCAATTTGCGGGCTCTGTCATGTTTTCTATCTCCCCGTATTGATGCATGAAAACTTTGTCCTCCATTTGGTTGCCATGATCAGTCCCTTCCTTGGTCGAGGATCACTTAAAATCCAAATTTTGTTTTTCGTTCCTCTGTCCATGTGAAAGATCTATGTAACTTGGGTGAAAACTCGTTTTTTTCCTTCCTTCCATTTTCCACAGTCACGTTTTGTTGTCCCTGTCATTTTTGTCCCAAATATCTATGGAAACATGATTGGATGCGGCTCGAGGATCATATTTGGGCCTTATATCATTTCCAAATTCTCTATCTTGAAAGAAAGATTCATTTCCGGCTCAAATGGTGATTTTCCTACATTTTACTGGTTTGACGGGTGTTTTTTTCCCTGTCAAATTTACATCTCAAAGATCTATGGAAATGTGGCCCTTTCTGGTTGGATGCGGCTCAATGGGGCACTTTGAAAACTCTAAGGCTCACTTCAACTCAAAACTTGTCCATGTGGAGGGCCGCGCTCATCTGAAAATTCACCTTTTGGTTTGACCTGAGTTGCGCACTCGGGAGACACGTGAGGTTTCCGCTTGCCTTGCCGAGACTTAGAAAAATTTTTCATGTGGCTAGTGCAGCTAGTTTTTTGGTGGACCATGGACACGTGGAGGGCCGGGCACTCATTTGAGGATCCGCCTCATGGTCCCACCTTAACAATTGCGACAGGAGACATGTGGAGGCTTCCACCGCTCCACTTTATACTTAAACTTTTCAAAGCAATTTTCTAAAGGCCTGGGACATGTGGAGGGACCGCACTTGTTTGGGGACCGACCCTAAATTTTATTTTGAAGAAGCTCTAGAGGACACTTGGAGGCTTCCGCTCACTCGCCCTTGCTTGGACTTTTCAACGGCCAAGGAAAATATCTCGACCCTAGACACATGGCGCCTTCCACTGATCCTTCAACTTTTTTAACAACTCTACCGAACTGAGACACGTGGTGAGCCCACTTGTTTGGGGTCTCTACTTTTGGGGACCATCTCAAAGTGCACCATTGAGACACGTGGAGGCTTCCACTGCTCCTTTTTTACTGAGACTTTTTCAAAGGCCAAAAGGTGTTTTTCTTGGGCCTAGGGCACGTGGAAGGCCCGCGCTTGTTTGGAAACTTGCCCTATACTTCTCCTTTGCAGTTGCACCAAGGAAACACGTGGACGGCTATAAAATAAAGTAGAGAAGGGGCAGAATCAACGGTTTATTTGTGCATTTGTTTTTTTTTCACCATTTTTGCTCCAAGACTCCTGGAGATGTGAATACACACTATTTTTTTCATCATTTTTGATGAAATTCCTTGTCATTTTTGTCTCAAAAAGTGCCATCAATGGATTCAAAACTTAATTTGTGAGTCCAAGGATTGTTAAGGTCAATATTTTGAAGTTGGAATTGCTCGACACTTGCAAAAATGGAATTACCAGAGAAGATGGATGCGGGTAGAGTTGCAGAGGAAAAAGAGGGAAAAGGATGAAATGATGAAGGTTGCAGGAGCACAAAGGATGGAAAAGGTGTTGCCTCGAGAGCGAAAAGGATTACCTGTCAGATCTAGTTGTACAGAGCCTCGAAAATGATTAAAATGGGGATTTCTCACATGATAGATTCAAATGATTAAAGGACTATAAAAAGGTTGTGGCATGGCATGGCATCCTAGTCATTAGTCGAGGGCCCAAGAAATGTGATCAATTCACAATTGGTCCACCGGCAAAGCTTCGGATGTGAATTTGTTAAATGTCACTTTCTGAGACAAATTGGTAACAAGCAAAGGTCCCTCAAATATTCTTCTTTTTTGGGGAAAATTGAGTGAGTAAATGTATAAATGCAATGAGAATACTCTTACAAAGGGTCGGGGGTTGAATTCTTAAGAGAAAATTTGAGAAAATCATCTTCCTGAGAGACCAATCCAAGATAACCTGTTAATTTCTTCTGTGTTAGATTTTCTATCATGTCAAGTTGGTTGTAGATGTATAGCCATTGATGAGCACTAAGATTTCTCTGGAAGCTTTCCCCGATGATGAATCTAAGCAATTTTGAAATTAATTTGTGTTCAATCTCTAGCAATTTGTGTCTTCTTTGTTTCATAATGTCTGCAAATGGTTTCTTTTGTTCCTATTGCAATCTTACATTGAAATCTTTGTGAAATCACACAGATCTCATCCTTGTGACAATTTAGTGGCATTTGCAATTTCATTTCAAGAAGAGCCTTCATCCTGTGATGAGATAAACAAATTTAAAATCACTCCACTTGTCATTTGTTGATAAAGATTGTTTGTAAGTCTTTGGGTGTACCTTAGGCATGATTGATCGAGATTTTGGTGTTTAATTGAGTCTTTTAACTCGATCCTTCATGCTAGATTCTCAAAGATTGTGTGAAAACGTGTGATCTGGGCCTCCATTGAAGCACACCTTCTAGTTGAAGGAACGTCTTAACTATTCTAAGCTTTCTATTGTTGAGTTGTCCATTGTTGTGAAGTTTCTCAAAGATCTGGTATAATCAACTTTATCCTACTTAATCTCCCCAAAATCATTCAAAAACCATGAATCCATCCTAACTACCCCTGTTTTCCCCTATATATCAACAAAGGAACAAAATCTATTTACTAAAATATGCAGAACAATCAGGATCTCATAATGTCTTCAGTAACCTTAGCCTTGTTTTGAAAGTATCTCCATCTTTTAGAAGTGACAACTCTTAAGAGTTAAATTATGGAGTATTGACCATATTTTCCAAGGTTTTCTTCATAAAATTTGTGCAAAAGAAGGATATCTCCATCTCCTTCATCAAACAGAGGTTACACTACTGGGTCCTCTCACCCTGGTCGAAAGGCACGACCTAAAGTAGTGAGGATAGGTCAAATCCTCTTAAGGTGTATCCATCTCTCCACAAATGAGTGACAAAGGGCTAGTTAGATCTCATCCCGGCTACAAAAACGACACACATTATGATCTATCCGTCTTTAACTAACCACATACCAAAGAATTAATAAATACAATAATACTACAAGAATTAACTAGTCTCATATCATAAGTGTCTATAGAATAAATGAAAAATTTGACTATATTAATTTTATGATGATATTTGCAATAACAAAAGTAGTAATGTTAATGGCAAGTACTTGCCATAGTTGAAACGATAATGTATGGTACCAAATTAGGTGAATCGATCACATCAAGACGCGGTGGTCACATTTGGTGAAACACCGACAATTGATAAGTGATGGTGACCAAATATTGATTAATGTAAGGACTCCAAAATACGTGTTGAGTGGTAAAGTTGCAAACAACGACAAATGTTTCATGTAAGCATGGAATTAGATTGTCAAAAAGCCCCCTGAAAAAATATGTGCGAAGAAATGAAATTGATCTTCATTATGTCAAAATTTTGCCCACAAAATTAATGCCTGGAATATTAATTGCATGAATGTTTAATGATGTTGGTGAATGAGCTCAAGGAAATGAGAGAAATCAATCTAATCTCACAAGATTATAATGCGTGGGTGGAGTAGAAATATGGAGCAGGTTCAAGAAGACATTGCAATCAATGAACGCATATGCAAATGTACAAGGTGAGAACGTAAAGAAAGAATTCGTGGGTCAAGAGTATCAATGTCACAAAGATAAATCATCCATGATGAATTTATCCACTATGCCTATCTATCACGCAGTTTGCGCTAACGCAAACTCCGCACAAAAACTTGACCTATGCGGTCTTTCCTTGCACCCCGCCGACCTCGAACCTGCGACCTCTGCCCCTATTTCCCGTGCCTCACCATCCAAATTGCACTCATGTTTGAAACATAACAAACATTTTGCGGTTCCTTTTAAAAACCGCAAACGAAAATTTGATGGAATAGGTAACAATGTACTACGTTGTTACCTATTCCGTTAAAACTAACGCGATGCGACAAACTAACAACGACATGACGGAAAATACTTTTTCCCTATTGTGCAAACTTGTGTGAGAGATAGGCCTTAGCCAAATTGATCCACCCATGTAAGTCGTGGTTTGCCTTGAAGAGCTAGATGCAAATGGAAAAGGAGAGAAAAATTAATGGTAATTAAAAAGCTCGCAAAAAAACCGATACAATCATCTAAAAATGAGGTAGCAAGTTTCTCGAGGTCACTTGATGCATACTCCAAGTAGAGTATCCAAAGATGAAGACTGCGCCAAATAAATAGATATATGTGAACTTAGTAGTGAACAAAGCATGGAAAGGAAGAAGGCAAAGAAAGAGCAAGTATGTCACAGTGAGCCTATTTTTATCTAAGTTCCACACTGGGCGTGTGTCTTACCCTAGCAACTTAGGCGGTTGCTCAGGCGCACAAAAATGTAGGGCACCAAATTTTTTTAAAAAAATTCCAGGTGTGTACAGTTTCTAATAATAAATTTGTGATTGTGAATCCTGATTCCGTGATTTGTGAATTTGAGTAGATATTAAAGTGTACAGTTTCTAATAATAAATTTGTGATTGTGAATCCTGATTCTGTGATTTGTGAATCGTGATCCGTGACAATAATGACAGCACTTTGTTAAAATGTTTCCAAATTATAAATTTATTATTTATAGCCTGTATTTAATTAGCACCGCAACGTTAACTTTACGGTTTTGGCATTTTGCTTTAAAAGTTTAAAGTGTAGACAGACTTTCACTTGTTTCAACGTGCTCAGTAGCAACCTGTTCATGTAATTGTTGCGAGTTGGAAATTTGGAATTTCTTTTTGGCGTGGAAACTGGAATGTTGTACTTGGACGGTGGACCCAATAAACCCTTGGTGTATTGTGACTCAGATTGTAGATAGTAGACAAAGACAGTGAGGCGGCTGAGCAGTGAGCAGCTTCTATCAATAATCAAACAATAGACTATCAAGTATCAGAGATTCATCATTCACTGATTTAGTCTTTCAGAGAATCAGATATACGTGTTGTGCAACTGCAGACTGCAGTCATCGTGTATGCTCTAAACTGATTGAAAAATATCATATTCTCATGTGTGATTCCGAATCTCCTGGCCCTGCGGTCGGAAATTACAATGCGTGCTTGCATCAAATGAAAATCTTTCTCCAAAGTTCCAAAGCGGCAAAGCCTAAAGTTCCTTTTAAATCAAGTTCAACACCGGATCTGGTAGATCATTATTCGTCTCGACTCTTGGGGGAAGAACATAAAGCTAAGTGATCAAACCCTTGATTCAAATTTTTAATTATTATTATTATGTAATTGTTATTGATTGTATTTATATTATTTAACTTTTGGAATAGTATTGTCATTGATTATAATTTATAGCATCATTAATACATTATCAAAAATTATTCAAGTAGTTATCTTAACATGATAATTGTTTAGTTCAAATGGATAAAACTAAAAAATTATGTGGTGCTCAATTTCGAAAAAAGCTAAACAAAAAATTGAGGAGGAAAAAAACCTTTTGAAAAAGATACCTAAAATAAATATATTTTTAAGTGCATCAAATGAAAATTTAAATTCAAATGTAGTTTTTAATGAAATTGAGAATTATTCTTCGGTTAGTGACAAAAATACACAATCAAAGTCAATAGGAGATGAAAACACACAAGAGAAGGAGAACACATAAGAAGAGAACAATGAAAATACTATTGTTCGACCCACCGCTAATGAACATTTCATTGTTGATCCTGATCCTACAAAATGGGTAATAGACAACGAAACAATAGAATATATAATTTTAAATACACCAAAACAAGATATGAATGTTGATTTTTCAAATTCAAAATGCCAATACTCAGATTGTTTTAGATATGTTTCTAAATATTTGTTTCAACAGAAACTTTTAAACAATGAACACAAATTAAGAGAATGGTTGCTTTACTCAGAGTCAAAAGGAGTTGTTTATTGCATTCCTTGTCACCTTTTTCAAGCAAAATCAACCACATTTTCCAAAATTGGATTTAATGATTGGAAAAATGCATCGGGTAGTTTAAGAGAGCATGAGGATTCCCCTGATCACATGACTTCAATTCTTAATTTCATCACTCGAAGTAATGTTTTGGGAAGAGTTGATTCTACACTTGCAAGTCAATACCAAAATGAAGTAGAGTATTGGAGGAATGTTTTAAAGCGTATTGTTACAACTGTGAAATTCCTTGCTACTAGAGGTATTGCCTTTCGTGGTGGTGACAATTTATTGGGATCTTCTAGAAATGGAATTTTTTTAGGGTGTTTAGAACTTATTACGAGTTTGACCCATTTTTGGCAAATCACATTTCACAAAGATGGAAATGTAGGAAAATGAGTTCCATCTTATTTATCTACGATGACATGTAATGAATTTATTGACGTTATGGCACACAAAGTTATAAACAAAATAGTTGAAGAACTCCACAACGCAAAATATTTTTCAATTATTGTTGACTCAACACCCGATGTATCTCACATTGACGATTAGCATTTGTGGTAAGGTATGTTTCTAAAGAAGGTTTTCCAGTTGAATGATTTTAAAATACATTCCTTTGGTTGGACATAAATCATGTGATTTAGAAGCTTATGTACTTACTGTAGATCAAGAATTTTGTGCTTGTTACCTGTCCAAGTTAATGTACCAAACTAAACACAAAAACCCTGAAAAACTCAAATGAAACCGATACCTGATTGATACGACAAGATCCGAAGATGTAGATGGAAAAGAAAACCGATGTAGACAAGATGGGCGCACACGAGCGATCCTGCAAAGTAGATCCAGGAAACCTGCGAGACACAAATGCTTGACAGAAAAAGACAACGTTAAAAGATATTTGGGTGGACTGCCCGAAAAGCGGGTCTGGGAAGTGATAAGCTCCCTCGGCGAATGTCAGTCCACGTTTTTAATTAAGGAAAGAAGCATACATGATAAAAGATGTACGTAAATGACTAGATTTTCTGATCAAAAATAACGAACTGAATCTAAACAGTGGACAGAAAGCAACAGGAAATAGGAAATTTTGAAAATAATGCTAGATTAATGTTACCTGAGTCCTTTTACCTATCTGCAGGCTGATCGGCGTCGGTTAGGAAAATTGGTGTCGACTGATTCAAATCGGCATCGATTGATGCAGGAGTCGGCGCCGATGATGTAAATCAACGTCGACTTAGGAAAATTTGCGGGGAGATTGAGAAACAAACGGAGGCTAGATCGTCGATCTCCACTGGATCTGCAAGTGTCGTAGGGATACTGACAAGGCTCCACCTGTGCTGGATGCAGGAACAAAGTCACCAAGAGATCGATGAAGACTCATGATGTCGATGTGGCAGGAGCAGAGTAACGGTACTCCTCTCAGGGATTGGTTTGGATAGGATTCACTCTCACTTGATAGATAATGCTCAGACTTGATGCTCGAAACTCTCTCGTTCTCTTTGTCTAACTCACTGTCTATCTCGCCATCTAACTATCTAACCAGAACTGAGTTCTGGGCCTCTATTTGTAATCGGCGCCGACCGAGATGAAATCGGCGCCGTTTTGAAAAATCGGCATTGACCGAGTACCGGTCGGCGCCGATCAGGGAATAGACTCAAAATGGCCAAAAGGAGTGATTTCTGGAAAGATGAGAGTGATCCTTTCACCTCAAATACGGAAATATCCCACTGCTCGGTTTGGGAGGAGGAGAAATAGGGGGGATATATGGATAGAATAGATATGGGGTAGATAAGTGGTTAGGATATATGTAAAAAGGTGTAATTGAATAGTTAATATTTAATTACTCATGGGTAAAACATAATGGGGTGAATTAAACCTAGGATAGGTGTTTAAATCACAAATTGAATAATACCCCAAGGGGGCAATGGTGATATGAACGTGCCCCAGGTTACCCGAGAAGGTAAACGAATGTGAGGGACACCAAATTGGGTAACCAATTTTAGGTGTCTACATTTTGCCCCTTTTTGTCGAGTAACTTGCGATAAGCAAAGTTGCAAGACAAAAACAAGGAGGTGGAAGAAAGGAGGAAAAAGTGATGATGTGATCCCCCTCAAAATAGGGATGGGATGGGTGATAGAACAAATGATCCCAAGTTTGAAAAAGGTAGATGAAAATGCAGGATGCCCCAGCTAGATGTCTGGAGTAGATCTGATCATTAATGATGCACAAAAATAACATTAAGGCAGCTACCTAAGGAACTCACATTGGTAGGCAGGCGATCAGACGGTCTCCACGAGAGACGACGTTAGTACCTGCTGAGACCCATGAGTGTAAGGAGGGCTGCAAAATAGTTAACACCTACGAGAGAGATACATTGGTAGGGACAATGAACGGTGCTCGCAAGCGCACGACGTGAGTGCCTACTGCACCCGTTAACTCTAAGCTGCCAAAAATGTGAGTGCCCCATGTATACAGGGACAAGCTCGAAATGGACGATAATATCGAAAGTATGTGCCAAAAGGCAACATTCAGGGCACAATAATGACTAGATAAATAAGCCAAGCATCAACACTATGGCAAGAAGATTTAGGAGATGGCAAGAAGCTACAGTGCAACCGATCGGCAACAATAGGTGTAAATCGGCGGCGATCCAGACTAATCGGCGCCGACCATAACAATCAGCGTCAACCAAACAAATCGGCGCCGACTATACCAAGCGCATATAAATATGCGAAAGGAAAACGTGAACGATTTATTTAGACCGTGACGATTGATTTAGAGAGAGTCAAAAATTGGATTTGAGCACCATGGAAGCTTCTGGGAGCAGTCAGAAGTGGAAGAGGACACGACCAGGGGTAAGTGAACCTAGCCGAACTTCCTTCTATAATTTTATCATAAAATAGCATATTAGGCTCCCAATTTTTAGAGAAAAAAGGAATAAATGAGGAGTAAGAGTGTTTTTGACACTCGTCCTCCCAGTCGGTGTCGATTGAAAAAATTGACGCCGATTATATGAGATCGGCACCGATTACCTTAAATCGACGTCGACTATTTGTGAACGACACCGATTTAAGTAAATCGATGCCGATTTTACCATTAGACTGATAAGATGATAGAATGTATGTTTTTGATGTTCTGATTTGGATAAATGGGAAGCTAACATTGCTCTTGACGTCGTGGATGTAGGCACGAGAGGCATTACACATGTGGGATGCTATCCCCGAGCTTCTGGAGACCATTCTCCCTGATGTGACTGACGCAGATTGGCGCCACCTAGAGTTAGCTAGGCTCGGGGGCTTTCGGTACTACCGACGAGTGCCGCGAGATGTAGAGCTGATGCGAGCACTAGTACGGCGATGGATAGTCGACTTGCATTTTTGGTTCGGGACGGTGAGATGACTATTACCCACGAGGATATATACAGGATCCTGAGGCTGCCAATCACCAGTGGGGACCCTATTGAGATCACTCCACGAGAGCAGCAGCAGAGGGCCCTAGGACGGTTATATGGGGACAGGCGGATGAGTCAGAGATAGTGTCCGGGGCAGTGAGGATAGCCTCAGCAGTACAGACAAGATGATGCCAGGAGCAGACGGATAGTATTGATTTAGATGGCGATCTCCTACTTTGCTCTACCAGATTCAGGAGGTGGGAGATTCCCATTGTTATTGCTAGATTGTGTTTGTGACATCCTACAGTTTAGACAGGTGTTCGCATTTGCTGATGCCTTGATAGCTCAGATATATTATGAGCTATGGATGTATACCACTGGCAGGAGGACAGGGATTGATGTTAGTTTTGTGCTCCATTACTGGGCATATGAGCACATAGCAGTGATCAGGCCATCCAGGCTTCCATGGATGCCAATAGCAGTGGGGGCCATTGATTATGGATTTCGGCGATGGCGGGCCGACATGGCCCTAAGAGATACAGGGAGATCCGCAGATTGGTATGCTGAGCGCTTCAGGACACTGATACCAGAGCAGGTCATCTGGAGACCATATCGGTATTTCTGACATGGGCTGGTCAGGATGCTCACTTGGTGAGGTTGAGACGGAGCAGGATGGTTAGGGGCCACAGGCCTGATATGTGGGAGTGAGTCCCATTTATACGGGTATTGAGACAGTTCGGCTTTGTGCGCAGGCATAAAGTGTTGACCACCTACAGGCCATATAGATGAGACAACAGAGAGACAGATTTACCGATTTTGATCCCGAAGATCCATTGAGGGAGGCCCCACCTTCTGCAGATAGTGATGATGATGTTGGAGTGGATGACGGCTATGCGGCATGGTATTCGACAGAGCTTCCACGACACTTGCCAGCATCCATAGATGCCGATGAGGAGGATATAGCCACAGCGCTGGAGAGGCTGGAGGGAGAGCATTTTACCCTGACACGACACACATCAGGTTGCCCTTGAGGAGATCAGAGCTCTGACAGAGGAGAGGGATGCCCTGATATTGGAGAGGACACAGCTCGCCAGGAGTGAGATACAATGATCCAGCAGAGGGATCGCTACCATCGACATAGGGAGGCCCTCAGGGCCAAATATGGTGATACAGGTACCACGTCAGAGTCCGGGACACAAGGTACGACCATAGGAGGGCCACCACTAGCAGAACCAACAATGACACTATGAAAGCACTCCGCACATCGAGTGAGCTTGAGTACATATCGCCTCCTCGCCGAGGTGAGATATTATGAAGACGCCCTAAGACACAGATGCCCCTGAGGTGCCTCGTTACGGTGCGAGGAGGAGATCTGCGACAACCACAACTAGTGGTGCGTCAAAGGGAGGGAGCACCTGGGAGAGGGCGAGGTGGAGAGGCAGCCCCAGCAGCAGTGCTTTTAGTTTGATAGGTGGCGGCGGGAGAGACGGCTGGTCCAGGAGGGTGGAGGAGATAGTGTCTTCCACCTATCGGATTTTACGATTTAGAGATTGATATATTTTTGTATCGATGTATTGATGTAGCCTCGATTTGAAGGCATTTTTGATGTATGATATAGATGGCTTGATTGAAAGCCACCCATTCTTTGTTGTACAGATACTCATGTATATATATAGAGATTCATCATTTTCTTTGTCAAATGATTGTACTCATGCTTTTAATTTCGATAGACATGGATAGATGTAATGTAATTGCGATGGATATAGACATATGCTGATAGATGATAAATAGGTGTGATCTGATATTCATAGAATAGATAGATGTGATGTTGATGTGATGTGATTGATATGTGGATTTAATTTTGATGAGAAATAGATATAGACAGATGTAGTGTAACTTGGATGGACATGTTTTTAGATGATAGATGGATAGATGTGATTGATAGATTTTGATATATTTAAGATGTTTTAATTGAATTTTGATGAAAAATAGATAGATAGATCCACATGTGTTGATAATACATGCTATGATATGTTTTCTTTTGGAAAAAGTAGATAAGATGAAATTAGATAGATGATAGATTTTGACTAAATTAACATGTTAAATGTCAATTTAACTGGATGAATAAGAAATGATAATGGGAAATAAAGGAAATACACCTAGATAAGAAAAAGAATGATAAGCTAGGCCCCTAACTCGACCATAAATAGAGACTTTTGATAGGAAACCAAAAGACCATGCATACAAGGCCATATATGAGGTTAAAATAAACCTGACACTAGCTAGTCGCAAACCAGATCTAGAAGGTAAATGGAAGGAGAAGTAAGTATGTATCTTGTCAAAATTTACAAAAGGATAGAATACACGCTCATATTGGGAAAATAGGGTTCTCCATATGATAAAAAAGGTCTTATATCTCAGCTTCATGATGTTTGTTTTGACAGAAAAGCAAACTGATCAATGCGGGAAGTTTGCTAGATGTGGAAAGACTGATCGATATGGGAAGTCTTTCAGTGATGCTAAAAAGTGAACAAACTGGCCAAAGAGGAAGTCTGTTACTTGAAAAGGCTGATCAATGCGAGAAGCCTTGGGAATTCCATGAGAGAAACAACCGTCCTTCAAGGGAATGATCTGTAGTTTGAATTTAATGATAGCCATCCTTCAAGGGTATGGTCTATATCTTTTGATTTGCTTAATAATGCATGGATAGTTGTCCTTCAAGGGATCAGTCTATCTTTTAGGAATTTTGGATAGCATCTTTTTTTTTTTTTTTTTGTCGTTGTTGGGAGGAAGCTGAGTTTAGACCAAATAGATCAGATAGAGGGAAAGAAAACGTATACAAACGCGTACTCATGCCCTAAGTAGATTTGATTAAGATAGACACTTGGGACAAATGAAGAAGTGATTAAGGTGTTCCTACCATGAGGAGGAACATATCCATAAGAAAAATGCCATGAGTAGAGCTGCAGTACTCATATTTTAAGGTAGAAAAAGACATAACGTGGAGAACCACATAGTTCTAAATCACTACAAAAAGGTATGACTGGTTATAGATGGATGAAAGATCTGTTTTGTGACTAAGAACATGTAAGATAGATTTTAATAGTAGAAGGGCCTTAGATGCAAGGCATTAATAGGTTCCATTTTAGGTACACCATCCATGGAAGATAGATGGTAAGCCCTAGATCCATATTTATGAGTAACCACGTATGGACCCATCCAGTTAGGAGCAAACTTACCACGCTGACTCCGTTCTAGTGTAGTGACATTTTGGTTTTCTTTAAGAACAAGATCACCAACTTTGAAGTCACGGTGCTGCAAGTGCTTGTTGTAAGCACGTTTGACACACTCAAGATAGACTTGATGATGTTCAAGAGCATTGAGACACCGCTCATCTAACAACTCAAGCTGCGTTAGACGCTCTTGATGATAGTCCTCATCAAAGACAAATTCTCTGAGAGAAATACGAAGAGATGGGATCTGGAATTCCAAAGGAAGAACAACCTCGAGACCCATAGAGGCAGAGAGAGAGAAGGGATTAGCACCGGTAGGAGTATGAATGCTAGTCGATAAGCCCCGAGCAAAAGGGATATGTAAATGCCAATCCCTACCAGCTCGACTAGTTACCTTTGCGAGGATGTTACGCAAAGTTTTATTGGAAGCTTTGGCCTGGCCGTTAGCTTGGGGATAGTATGGAGAAGAAAAGCTGAGTTTGATATTGAAAGTGTCACAGAGATTCTGTAAATCAACATTTTTGAAAGATTTACCATTGTTTGTGATGAGTTTGTGTGGAATACCAAAGCGGAAAATGATGTGTTGATAGACAAAATCAACAATCGGTTTAGCTTTTGTTGAGGAAAGGGGAATAACTTCCACCCACTTAGTAAAGTATTCTCAGGGCAATAATGATAGAATGATGACGCCCGTGAAGAGCGGGATTGATAAGATCGATGAGATCAAGACCCCATTGTGAAAAAGGCCACAAATCTATTGTAGGTTGCAAAGCTTGACTAGGGATATGCGTAAGATTGGAATGTTGTTGGCATTTGACACATTTCTTAGTGTATTCGCCACAATCTCGATTAAGAGAAGGCCAATAATAGCCTAAGCGTAAGATGCGTTTAGCTATGGCCAAACCACTAAAATGTCCACCACAGATACCATCATGGACCTCCTGGATAGCCTTAGATGATTCAGGGGTTTTGAGGCACCGAAGCAAAATACCATCAAAACCACGTTTGTAGAGGATTCCACCTAGAATAGTATAGCGATTAGCGCGTAGGATAAAATATCTTCTACCATTGGAAGTAAGATCTGGAGGAAGCACTGAATGGGATAGATAATCAACAATGTGTTGATACCACTCGTCTTGAGTATTGGTTGTAACGACATTGATTGAAGTCAGTTGCCTGAGATGAGATGGTTGGTCTAATCGTTGCACAACCACATAAAGTCGCGAGTCTTCGGTAAAAGGTGGAATAAGTGAGGCTAAAGAAGCCATCGTATCTGTGAATCGATTCACAGTGTGAGGAATAGCTTGGATAGTGAATTTATCAAAGGATTGAAGTTGAAAGAGAACGATATCGCGATATTTTTGAAGGATATCATTCTTGCATTGATAGACACCAGTGACTTGATTAACGATGAGTTCAGAGTCACCAAAGATGTCGATATGGTGGGCACAAGATTAATGGCATTTTGAAGACCTAAAACAAGAGCTTCATATTCAGCCATATTATTGGTACACTCAAAGTTAAGTTTGTGTGCAACTGGGATAGGTGCACCCCAAGGAGGAATCATAACGAAACCTGCACCTCCCCCTTGCTGGCATTTGGATCCATCAAAGAAGAGTTTTACTTTAAACGGAGAAAGACCGAAATCAATTTGTTGGATATACTCATCGGGGAATTGAGCGAGAGGGTCTTGAGTGTCCGAAAGAGGAGCATCAGCTAATTGATCTGTAATGACCTGACCCTTGATAGATTTTTGTGGGATAAATTCGAGATCAAATTCATCATAAGCATGAGCCAACGAGTGATACGATCATTGTGATAAGGCTTCGCATGCATTGTCTTGAGTGGATTGACACTTGTGACAATGTAAGTTTTATGATTGAGGAGGTGTAAGCACAGGTGGAGAAATAAGATAAGCTTTGAGATCATCAAAGGCTTTTTGGCAATGCTCATCCCATTCAAAATGAACATTCTTACGGAGGAGATGATGGAAAGGTTGACAACGGTCCGACAGTTGTGAGATAAAATGACGCACTGATTGAAGGCATCCTTGAAGACTGCAGAGTTGCTTTAAGTTAGAAGGGGGAGGCATCTCAAGGATAGCTTTTATTTTTACGGGGTCTACTTCAATACCCCTAATAGAAATGATAAAGCCTAAGAGTTTACCAGTGAGAACACCAAACACGCACTTAGATGGATTTAGACGAAGACAAAAGTGAATAAGCCTCTCAAAGAGAGGTGCAAGAATGAAAAGATGATCCTGATGGCGTTTGGATTTACTGAGGAGATCGTCGACGTAATCTTCCATAGTTTTGTAAGAGATCGTGGAAGATGTAGGTCATTGCTCAGCGATAGGTTTCTCCTACATTCTTAAGACCGAAAGGCATGACACGATAACAAAAAATCCCCCAAGGAGTTATGAAGGAAGTCTTATGTTGGTCCTTTGGTGCGATGAGAATTTGATTATACCTAGAGAAACCATCCATAAGAGAAAGCATCTCGTGACCCGTAGTTAAATCCACTAGTTGGTCGATATTAGGTAGAGGAAAATCATCTTTTGGACAAGCAAGATTAAGATCCCGGAAGTCGGTACAAATTCAAATTTTTCCAGTAGCTTTAGTTACTGGTACTACATTTGAAACCCATTGTGGATAATTGATGGGTTGGATGAAGTTAGCCGAAAGCAAGCGCTGCAACTCTTCTTTAACAAGAAGGGCTACTCGAGGGTGCATTTTACGCAATTTTTGTTTAACCGGTTTGATGTTGGGAAGAGTAACGATATTGTGGACCACGATATCGGGATCGAGTCCTGGCATATCCTCATATGACCAAGCAAAGGCTTGATGATGGTTGGAAAGAAAAGTGGTGAAGTCTCCTAACTCCTGTGGATTAAGAGATTGGCCGACCTTAATGATGCGAGGGTCTTTAGAAGTCCCTATATTAAGGTTGACAGTGGCTTCATTGAGAAGCGTAGACATGTTAGAAGGAATGGTTTTAGGAAGATAGGAATCCTTTGCCCCCAGATAGGTGAGGACAGAGTCATCATCCGCACATTGGATAGTGTTGATAGTGGGAGAATCGTCTCCAACTATTCCGGGGAAGATTAATGATATGGAAGTGGATTTGTCATTAGTTTTGTAGGTCAGTGGTCCTAAGGAAATGACATTGACTAAAAAAAGGTTAGACGGAATGGAAATGGCTTCATCCTCATCAAATGATGTTTCGACTGACAGAGAAGATGGTTCCTCAATGGAAAGAGGCTCATCGAGAATGGTGATGGTGGCCTTTGAGAGGGGTTTAAATCCTAAACCAAATTTTGATGTGGTTTAAGAGTTGGAATGGATGCGAGGTCATGCACACCTTGTTCATATTTTCCATTGAGGCCAAAGCCCTTCCACACGCATCGATATAAATATGTTTTTGCAAACGTGGGATTACTCAGAGACAATCAAACCCTACTAAATAAGGTTTGGCCCTAGGGGGAGAATCTGGGTGATAGTGAGGTGTATCAAGACCACCGTAAATGAAGTTAGTTTGTTGATTGGGCAGACCAATGGTGACGATGCGACCAAGACCTCAGGTGATATTCAGGTTGTTTGTCTGGTCTACCATACTCATTAGGCTTGAGATGGGTGTCAAAAAGAAAGAAGAGGAAGTTCTCCTAGCGAGAAACGCTGCAATGTCTCTTCCAGATTTTGAAAATTTGGTAATTTAGTTGCAGGTAAGGAAGAGGATGAAGCCTCGCTAGGAGAACAAGCATCCTTCTTTAGAGGGCAAACCAGCGCCTAGTCATTCATGTCGCATTGTGCGAAGGAAAAGGATCTCTGGATGAGTATAGATTTTGCCCTCATACTGATATTTTAAGCATCGATGGAGGGTTGATGGGATCACGCAATGCATTGGGACAATGAATCCGGAGCATCCTAGGATCATATTGTAGTGGAATTTTCCCTCAACAATGTAAAAGAGCTCGTGAAGTAATTTTTTACCTACCCGAATGGGCAGGACCACAGTTCCTAAAGTAACTGCCAGCTGATCGTTAAATGATCGAAGGGCGAAAGGTGGTGGTGACACTACATTCTTAGGTAATTTAAGTTGTTTGAATGTGTGGGAAGAAATGACATTGAGTGTAACACCACCGTTGATCATAGTGTGTTTTAATGTAGTGTTGATTGATATCTTGAACCGTGATAAAATTCTCTACACGAGGAGCCTCTAAATCCTCGGTAAAACAAGGGGAGGCATTTCGTAATCCTCAAAAGAAATGGTGGTTGATGGTCTATTCAATCTAATAACCATCTCAAAGGAGCTTCTTTTCGAGGGTCGAACATATGAATTCACAATCGGATGAATTTGCGAACCTCTCATTTTGAAAGCAGATTATCTATTAGAGCCTAGCGTAAGTCAATACATGCGGAGAAGATTGAATGAGGTCAAAAAGAGACATTTTACATATTTGCATGGTGTGAGTTGTTTATTAGCATAACACTCTCCTCTCAACCCTCTGCATATTTCGACACGGAATTTGAGCCTAAGGTGAAGCACGAATAAATAGAAACCCGAGGTCTTGAGGCCGATGAGGAAGGAAGAGTTCCTTCAGTGAGGCTGTAGAAATGACAACTCGTGGTTGAGATGTTGTAGATGATGATGGATTATCATACCGTGGTCGAGATGTTGGGTTCTAGTGGTGATATGAATTGTGTCGATTTGAGAAGGTGGAAGATCATCCATAGTGGAATTAACGTAACTAGAGGTCCGAGTGGAATGTCGAGGCTCGAGATGAAGTTGGGAAAACATTAGATACTTGTTCCTCCTCCTCTTCCAAAAGAAGATCACTTTCTTCCAAGAGGTTGTTAACGATAGATTGAAGAGCTTTACATCCCTCGTGTCATGATCCGAAGTGCGATGGTAAGCACAAATCAAATCGAGTTGAACCAGGAAGGTTTTACTCCTTTAGGATTATAGGGTTTGATCGGGGAAGGGATATGGATGAAGCTTGGATAAGTTGGTGAAGAATTTCAGTATAGAATTTGGTAGACAAAGATGAGGACAGAGATGACGAAGGTGCCTCTTTTACCTCAACATATTGCCGAGGTAAAAGAACCTGCATGTCTGGTTTAACAATCTTTTTAGGGATCGTCTTACCTTTCCTGGACATCGGGAGGAGCAGCCTTGGGCACTTGAGATGGAAGTGAGTGATACTGGATTGATTTCGGTGGTGGAGGAGCTCCTAAGATAGATTTGGAAGATGATGGAGATGTAACAAGTGTTGTGGTCTTCAAAATAAAGAAGGCTGCTTGATCGAAACAGATGATGATTTAGATAATGCTGATTTAGATGAAGAGGAAGCTCCCAAAGTATGTCTGATCGGAGGAACAACAGGTGCCCTATCTTTTGGGGACGAAGACGATGGTCCTGATAAGAGAGGTGATGCCTTTCTAGTAGGTAAGTCCACTTTACGAGGCATTGGTGAAGATGGTGTTGTAGAAGAAGATGATGGTTTTGATGGTGTTATAGAAGAAGATGCCTTCTCCACAGACAAATCCAATCTTTTATGAGGCGTAGAGAGAGATTTTTGAGGGAAAGCACCAAGAGTCTTGATGGTTCGAAATATGGGTTTTCCTTTTTCAGGGATGGTGACAACTTCAACCACATAAGGGGACTATAACCTTTTTGGGGGAAGAAAATGGGGAGATACGGATGATGTATCATTAGATCTTAGTTGTCTCGGTTTAAGTTTAGGAACCGAGAGTGTAGGTGCCATTACTATTTCTTTAGATTTCCCTTTAATAGGAAAAATAGTATCAATGACGGAAGAAGTGGATGATGAAGAAGCAGTTCCTTGTGAGGGAGATACTTCTGGTACAGTAATTGTGGGTGTAACTACTGTGGGAAAGGAGACGGAAGAGTTAAAATCGAAGACGCTTCTATCGAAGTTGGTACAACTATAGGTATGTTTACCAATGGCATAGTTGCAGCGAAAATGGGAGAAACAGAAGTAGATGTAGATGTAGTGGAAACTCGAAGGGATGTAAATGTCTCGAGCATCGAAAGGATGTCCGATGATGAGACAGATGAGGAATACACTGTCTCAGGCATAGATGGAAGATTAGATAAAGAGGTAGAGGGAAGTGAATCTGTCTCTAACAATGTGGGAATACTCAAAGACAAAGAGTGCGTCGAAGATGGCGGAATCCCAGCGATTAGCGGAGCGGCAGGAGGTTCTGATTCTATCGATGTGCTCGCAGATGGCTCAGGTTTAGAAGAAGATTCTTTAGTAGAAATGAAGTTGATAGTATGAGTGTTTGGTTTTTGAGACCCTGAAGCATCATGGTTCGGGGAATGATTGGGAAAAGGTTGTTTAAACACGTCAAGTGCCTGATTTGGGGGAGCATTTGGGTTATCCAAAATGAGCTTGCCTTTATCAATGAATTTCTGGACAAGATTCTTGAAGGTCGACATCGTTCAATGTCATGACCTTTGGTTCTATGATAATGACAAGTCATTTTCCTATACCGTAATGGACGCTCTTGGCTTTCATCAAAATTTCTAATAAGGGAAGTTCGATCATGTGAACTTCCAACATTTTTCCCAAGATAAAGGCATATGATTCCCCCAACGAAGTAAAATATCGAGATGAAGAGGGTCCTTTTTGAGAAGATGAAGAGTCTTTATGTGGTGTTTGATTAGAAATGTTATCGGCTCGTGGTGTTTTTAATACGATAGTGTTGGTGGATCCTTGATTCTTGTCTTTAGAAGTGGAAGGGTTTGATTTTGTAAATTGAGAAAAATCTGGTTTAGATTTAGAACGAAGTTTTAACTTCCCTTGTTCAATGGCATGAGATTCAAGTTTGTGTGCCATCGTAAAGGCTTCTTCAAATGTGTGAAAGGTTTGGATCCTTAAGGTGGAAGAAATATGATTAGCACAGGATCGAGTAAACAACTCGATCTGTTGAGATTGAGGAAGGGAGAAAGACAATTGGTTTATTATCCCTCTCCAACGAGCGACAAAGTCTGCAATAGACTCATCATCAAATTGATGAATGTTATAAAGATCTGTAATCGAGATCTTATGTGTGATATTTATCGAAAAGTTTTCAACAAACATCTGGGCCAATTGAGAGAAAGAAAACAAGGAATGTTGGGAATGTTATTATACCGGTCTAAAGCGAGTCCCGCGAGAGACATAGGGAAAGTACGGAGCATAAGCTCCCGATCCTGACTATAAGGTAGCAAGCATGTTTGAATGCTCACAGATCTTTGTTGAGGTCCTCCCGACTATGAAATTTTGAAAATTTAGGAAGTTCCCATTGGGAGGATAAGGCTTAAAAGCCACCGATGGATGAATCGGTTCCTGCGCATACTTCTTCAAAAGATTATGAGGACGAGCCCCTTTGGTGGATGCCTCCCGAGTCTACGATTTTCTTGAAAATAATTTGGACCATGTCAGATTGAGGAGGAGGTATGCTGGTATGCCCTACATAAGAAGCGAATGGTGGATTTTGTTGAGGCGTTAACGGGGGATTCATCTGTTGATTAACAGGATGGTAAGAGGAATAACCAGGTGTTCTAGGTGACACCTGATGAGGTATTTCTGTGAAGGAGCCTGTGTATAGACATAGGTTGTGAGATGACAAGCGGTTGAGGAAAATGTGGTTGAATGAAAGACAGAGCCTGTGATTGATGGGCTCCTACACTTGTTGATTGAATCGGAATGGATTGAGGAACATGGGTGTTGACTTGATTGGACATGGTGGGGAACAAAGTCTAAATGAGGCTTTTGATTGCGGATTGGTTATTAAGGGCGCATCGATGGAGCATTAGAAGAAAGATGAGGTGGAGGATGAAAGGAACCATCGACTCACGAAGGGGGTTGATTCACCAAGAAATAGACCACATGCGATAGACGACATAGAAGAATTAACAACAATCTGTGAGTGTGTAGATGTGCCCATTATAGCTAAGGTAGAAGACTTCTCAGAAGTAGGTATGGGATAGCCGAGGTAACTGTGGCGCTAGGAATAGGCAAGACTATTTGAGAACTAGTCGTCATGGTTGGTGGAAGAGAAAAAGGAGGTACAGGTGCGCCACCCTCTTCTCGTGTTCGAGGTGAGAAAAAAGAGGCCAATTGTTCTACAAAAGCCTGAGATGGTTCACGAGGATAATCATAAATTTGTTGGATTGGTGGTCCCTAATCAGATATTTGAATGGACTTATGTACTAGATAGTCCATAAGGGCTACCGGATTGCGATCAAGGAGTTGCACGAAATTCGTGGTCCCCGCAGGAACATACTCTATGTCGAGAAGCGAGATGATATTTCGAAGGACTGGGGAAGCCGGACGTGAAGGGATTGCTTTAGGCCGTGATAGAAAGGATTATATGACCAAGATGGGGAACCAACTAACAAATGGTCCCAAGAAGATCTGGGGTGCCAAACATCCACAGAGTGGTGATCTTCGGAGGAAGAAGGGGCCATTTGAGCCATTCTTCTAGATTGTAATCAAGTGATGACCGTCATAAACAAGCGAGAAATATAGCGAAAAAGAAGATTGACCTAACTAATGCACGCACAAATCAAGCAACGTAGGTGATTATCTCTTTTAAATTTTTATGCTATTAAGAAAGAAAATGTTAGGGAAGGCTTTTAGAACAGGAACTACTCGAGATAGCCAAACTAAGGATGGTTTGGGAATGTTTGGTGAGGAGTCCCAAGGCACTTCAAGATAAAAGACCGTGACGTGGCTTGATATAGGGGCCTACCCCGCACTTCACACACCGCTGCGATAAGGGAGTCGGTGCATGCCAATATATACTTCCGTGAATTTATAAGCGACCCGAGTAGGTGAGGCTCTTCCTCTTGGATGTCACTTCCAAGGGAGGAATTCTTGTTTAAATGATTTATACCTAGTGATTTTGGCTTTGTGTGCAAGGGTGAAAAATAAAAATCAAATAGTGTCACTACCGATTTTGATAATTTTCCAACCTAATTAAAACTAGATGAAAAACACACAAGAAAATGATGAAGAAAGAGTTCCTTTTAAGCACTTAAAAGTGAAGTGTTTGTTTTCGATGAGGACAAGTCAAACAAATTCTTTCCCAAATGCGATTAAATTCTTTTTAAGCACCAAAATCGAAATGTTTGAATGTGACAGAAAACAAACAAACAAAGTCTTCGTTTTTTTTTTTAGTTCCTAAAAAGGAGAAAACACCGTAAAAGAGAAATACCTGTATATTTATCTCTCCAAGGTATGTGGACTTCAAAAAGCACGTTGTTGAGCTCTTCCCCTCGAACAATCCCACGAACAAGCAAAGCATTCCGCAAGAAAAGGTTAAGCAAACACACAAACCAATCCAGAAAGATATATCCAGATGATAACAGAATGGAAATTTCTATTTCAAAGAACAAAAAAAAAACCTTCGAGAAAATAACAACTCTTGCATAAAGAGATGGATAAAAAAAATGCAATTTTGAAATCAAATGAAAAATTTGCTACTCTTTGAAAAACAAAAGCTCAAAACTGGAAAAGAAATGAACTTACCAATAAGGGACTTTGGTTGGGTCCCACCGGCGTGCCAGAATGTAGATCAAGAATTTCGTGCTTGTTACCTGTCCAAGTCAATGTACCAAACTAAACACAAAAACCCTGAAAAACTCAAATGAAACCAATACCTGATTGATACGACAAGATCTGAAGATGTAGATGGAAAAGAAAACTGATGTAGACAAGACGGGCGCACACGAGCGATCCTGCAAAGTAGATCTAGGAAACCTGCAAGACACAGATGCTTGATAGAAAAAGACAATGTTAAAAGATATTTGGGTGGACTGCCTGAAAAGCAGGTCCGGGAAGCGATAAGCTCCCTCGGTGGATGTCAGTCCACGTTTTTAATTAAGGAAAGAAGCATACATGATAAAAGATGTACGTAAATGACTAGATTTTCTGATAAAAATAACGAATTGAATCTAAACAAAGCGGATAAAAGCAACAGAAATAGGAAATTCTAAAAATAATGTTGGATTAATGTTACCTGAGTCCTTTTACCTATCTGCAGGCTGATTGGCGTCGGTTAGGAAAATCGGCGTCGACTGATGCAGGTCGGCGTCGACTAATATAAATCGGCGTCAACTTGGGAAAATTTGCTGAGAAGATTGAGAAACAGACAGTGGAGGCTAGATCGTCGATCTCCGCTAGATTTGCAAGTGTCGTAGGGATACTGACAAGGCTCCACCTGTGCTGGATGCAGGAACAGAGTCACCAAGAGATCGACGAAGACTCACGATGTCGATGTGGCGGAGAGCAGAGTAACGATGCTCCTCTCGTGGATTGTTTGGGCAGATTCACTCTCACTTGATAGATAATGCTCAGACTTGATGCTCGAAACTCTCTCGTTCTCTTTGTCTAACTCACTGTCTATCTTGCCGTCTAATCGCCTCAACCGAATCGAGTTCGGCCTCTATTTGTAATCGTGCCGGCCACCGAGATGAAATCGGTGCCGTTAGAAAAATCGCGTCGACCGAGTACCGTCGGCGCCGATCAGGGAACAGACTCCCGAAATGGCCAAAAGGAGTGATTTCTGGAAAGATGAGAGTGATCCTTTCACCTCAAATACGGGAAATATCCCACTGCTCGGTTTGGGAGGAGGAGAAATAGGGGGGATATATGGATAGAATAGATATGGGGTAGATAAGTGGTTAGGATATATGTAAAAAGGTGTAATTGAATAGTTAATATTTAATTACTCATGGGTAAAACATAATGGGGTGAATTAAACCTAGGATAGGTGTTTAAATCACAAATTGAATAATACCCCAAGGGGGCAATGGTGATATGAACGTGCCCCAGGTTACCCGAGAAGGTAAACGAATGTGAGGGACACTAAATTGGGTAACCAATTTTAGGTGTCTACACTTACAACACTAGATGACTATGACATTAATATCAAAGATCGTTGTCGAGGGCAAGCATATGATAATGCAAATAACATGTCCTGGAAAATACATAGTCTACAAAATAGGATTAAAAATCACAACTATATGGTTGAGTTTGTACCTTGTTCAGGGCATTCCTTAAATCTTGTTGGATCTTTAGTTGCAGAATGTTGTACAAAAACTATAGATTTTTTTTTCAAAACTTCAACTTATTTACACTTTCCTAAGTGCCTCAACTTATTGGTGGGAAATTTTATTAAATTTTTGGATGGAATTTGTCCCGTTGTAAAATCTCTTTCTGAAACAAGATGGTCAGCTAGAGTTGATGCAGTTAAAACACTTTTCTTGGGATATAGTAAAATTCAAGATGTTTTCCTAAATATAGTACAAGACAAAAATCAAACAACTACCACGTGACATGAAGCAAAATGTATTCATGAAAAACTAGACAAGTTAGAAACTTGTGTGATGTGTTGTATTTGGCATAGTATTCTTGAAAGAATGGATGCAACTAGCAAATATCTACAAAAGGTAGACATTGACTTAACCATGGTTGTGACTCAATATAATTCATTGATAGATTATATTCAAAATATTAGAGAGAATTTCGATACATATGAGCAACATGCTAAGATCATTAGTGGAAAAGAAGAGTACGAAATTGATAATAAAAGAAAAAGAAAAAGAAAAGTTTACTTTGATGAAATGAGAGATGTCGAAATTCCACAAACAGGAAGGGATCGTATGAGGGTGGAGGTATTTTATGTTATTATAGACAACTTAATAAGGGAATTATCAAGAAGAAATGAAGCATATAGTGTGTTAAATGATAGGTTTGGATTTTTGAACAATTTAAAAGATCTTGATAATGAGACAATATTGAAATGCTCTAATTCTTTAGTAAAAACATATAACATAGACTTGGAAACCTCCCTTGACATTGAATGCATCCATTTTCAGGCATTAGCAAGACATGAAAACTTGACAAGTATATCATCAATGTCAAAATATTTAAGAAAAAGTGGACTAGACACCACGTTCCCAAATCTAGATGTTGTAATACGAATGTTTCTTTGCATTCCCGTTGGAAATCACAGATTACGAGAGAGCATTTTCCACTCTAACAAGAGTAAAAAGCAATTTAAGGTCAACAATGGGTGAAACTAGATTGAATAGCCTTTCTATTTTGACAATTGAACGTGACATCGCTACAACAATAAATTATGATGATGTCATCGATAGTTTTGCTATGGAAAAGGCAAGAAAAAAACCTTTATAGCTTTAATAAAATGTGTCAAGAGTTATACTAAGTCTATAATTGTTTAAAAAACATTCACATATAGGTGGGTCGTTGGTCCCGAGTGGGAGGGGGCGCACGCTCCGAGTACTTGCTAGCGCTCGAAACCTTAATTTGCCTTGTTCCACACCCAAATCGAATCAAACAAATCCAAAACCGCATTTTAGATACACAACTATAATAGGTAATGCTTTTAGCAAATTGTCCATATGTAAAATTAAACAAATAGGAAATAACTATTAATTCATGATAAAGTTCGATTGTCGAGTGGCAACGCTATCATTTGGTAGAAGATGATAGGGCTCATAACATAAAGAAGACCCCAGAAAAACCGCGGTCGACAATAATCTGATTAGCCTTTTAACTTGATGGTAGGTATGACTCAAAACTATGTGCACACAAGTTTGAGCTTCTCCTCCCAATTCTATGACATCAGTATCTTCCTTACCTACAACATAGTATGCGGGCGCCGCATTTACATAATAAATTAAAAAATATGATTAATATTTTAGCTACATTTAAATAAATAATTTTTAATGCTATTTATTTAAATATTGAGCATTTCAAGATTTGCTGACATGAAATATGTCTTTGTAAAAAATAATTTGTTTTCTCTTTGGTTAAAAATGACAACAAATAATAACGGTTAGGCAAACTTTTACGCAACAATGTTGTGTCCCACTTCATGTCCCAAAAACGCGAGTAAGAAGTCATCGAAATCGAGGTTGTTCACGCGAACACCCCTTTCGCGTGAACCCCTTCGCTCAACTACCACGTAGGATGAAGAAACTGGTTCGCGCGAATGGGGGTTCGCGCGAATACCCCTTCGCGAACCCTCAATTCAAATAATTTTATGCGTAAAGAGTTATATATAGATATTTATATAGTTTTGGGCGGCAAATTTAAGGTTTGGGGGGGTTCGGGCGAAGGGGGGTTCACGCGAACCCCCTTCACGCGAACACCCTTCACGCGAACCCCCCTTCGCGCGAACCCCCCTATGTGGCACCTATGTGGCACCTTTGTGGCATATTTTGGCGCCAAATCCATTTGGAGGATAATTTTATACCAAAAAGTGCCACTTAGGTGCCACGTAATTAGGGTTAACGAATGAATAAAATTACAAAAATTTAACACAAAATACAAAATTTTATTAGCTTTCTAAAAATATAATTTTTATTTTTAAAAATATGTTTTACTATTTATTTTTTATATTTTGCTAACATATGGTATTTTAGGACAATCAATTATACACAATCAACCCAATTTGAAAAATAGCAAAAAATATCAAAAAAATTGAAAAAATTAAAATTACTATTTATTGAAGTCTTCTTCTTACCTGTGAAAAAAAAATTCAATTTTGATAAAAATCTTAAAAGTTATTAGCATAAACATTTGTACACCATTTATTTGAAAATATTTTTACTAAATAATTAATTAAAAAAATATAAGTCCAAAAAATATGAAAATTTGACAGCACCTCAAAATTCAAATCTTTAACATATATCTAAAATTTCATGGTGAAAAAATAAATTTTCATTTAAAAGAACCACCCAGGGACAGTCATTCCTCTTTTATAACATAAGAAACAACGTATGAATAAAATTAAGAAAAAGACCGTTTTTTTTGTAATTTTTTTTTATAAAAAATTTACATGTATTCTACACTCTAAATACAACATTTCGTTAGTTTGTGGAATTTCATGAATGTGTATGGTTTTATGGCTATTACCTTTAGAAAATCAATGAAACTGAAAATTCATGTGTATAATGGTACAAAACATACCAAAAAGTGGGACATTTTATTGTGCTTTTACCCAAGTATATTTAGTAAATTATTTTTTTACATAAAAATACTTCATAATAAAAATGATTTCACATCCCATATTATTTAGTTTGCACCTTCAAAACAATTATTAGTATAACACTTATTGAATTCAATCGCATATAATACTAATTTATATTCAAAACAAATATTTTTAATGAAAATATCTCATAATTAAAATAGAAAAAAACATTTTCCCCGCAACATATTTTACACTCATATAACAATTGCTAGTATATCATCCAAGAAAAACAATTGAACATAATAAATTTCAACTATAATATCTTCGACATAAATAAATCATTACGTCACATTTGTTTTGTAATACTTCTCGTCATAAAATATAATTTTTATGATATTGCAAACTATGAACATAATAAATGAAATCAAGGATAATTTTAGTTGCGAATATTCCAATTTTTTCGGTGCGGGTCGATCCCTGTTCACCTAAAAATTACAGTTTAATTTTTTTTAGGGATCGGCTTTGCCTACCCTTAAAATTATCCCCTATATAATCCTAGATTATTCGCCAGGTAGAACACTACTAGATCACTCATACCACCATGGGGCATATGTATTATTAAGTACGGTAAATGTGCGACAAGAGGGCAGAGGCTATAGATGCGTGATAGGAGGCGAAGGCTACAAACGTGCGACAAAGAGTTTGTTGACGCGTGACATGGAGAGTTTGTTGGCGCGTGACATGGAGAGTTTGTTGACGCGCGACACAGAGATTTTGTTGTTGCGCGACCAGAGGGCGAGGTCAGAGCGCGCGCATAAGATTTGTTGTCGCACATCAACAAGGTGGTTGACTCACGTTAATGAACTACCAAAAATTTGTCTTCCCACGAAACCGGTTCCAAGGATATTCGCCAGGTATTTTCCACCTCCGATTTCTAAGAGGTCTCTTAAAATGAACCCTTAATGAAATAAAAAGGATGTAGGATATATAATTGTTAAAATACAAGTCCCTATCAAGTGTACTAAAATTAATTTTGAAAACTCACAAGTGTTATTAAGACTAAGAAACTTCATAGATTTTGAATACTATACATACATTTATTTTCATATTAAGAAAACGTTCATAATAACCTAGTATAGATATCTTAAATACATCTATCTAAAATATGCTGAGAGATATCAATCACGAGGCACCTATCTAACTATGCAAGTGTAATATAAGGATAGTTAAAAATAAATATAATATAATAAGTATATTATAATAAATGTATCTATATGAAATACATCAATAGATATCAATTTCAAGGTTCTTAGGTTTGATTTTTTACATACCTCTTTAATCAACAACTTCATTAAATTCATTATCAATTTCCCATTGATTTGTGGAAAATGGAATAATTTAGCTACGCGATTGTCAAAAATATCTATTCAAGAAAAAAACCCAAACATTACTACATGGCCAAGATATTACTATTTTTTGATTGACTTTTCCAAGAAAAAAGAAACAAAATTATTTAAGTGATAGTCCAATAGAAGTCAAATTTATGAATGAACTGTCACATGACGGTCAAATGAACATCAAATTTAATGTCGAGAATAAAAATGAACAACACACTCCATTATTACTTTTGAGTGTCGTTATAAGACACCTCTTGACATAATGACAAAATGTTGGAATGAAAAAATATGTTTTTAATTTCATTTTTGGCATAAATATTTTTAGATTGAAATTATCAAATTCTTTTTCAATGGTGAAGTTGTTTGGCTTTGACATAGCTCACCAGGGATCAAGTCTTATCGAGTGCAAGCCTTGGAGATACCGGCCCAGATTGTACTCGGCCCAGATTGTACTCGTAATTGTAAATCCACTATACACTTCTTCTGAAATATGAGCAGAGATGTTGACAATCTATGTAATCTAGTGCCCAATGAGTGCACTACTCATCCCAAAAAAATAAAAAAATAAAAATATAAAAAGATAAATTCATTTTTACGTTAGAAGGGCCTATCGTGTCCTACCTAAATAGTGAAAGAGATTGATTGGTATGATAATTCAATGCATATGGAATAATGCATGCCAATAATACAGAAGCACTCCACGGTCTTTGAATGCTTTTTCCAGAATAGTAACAGCAAAATAACTTTTTAAAAAGTTTTCACTTATTTAGGTAGTGTTGTGCGGCTGGCAATGCAGCTCTATACTCATAAGTTGAGGCGGAGAATTACTTCTTGTGATCCCTCACACTTGTTCTTCGGCTTCTCGATTACCTCCACTCGTTTGGAGCTCAAATTCTGTTAAAAAGTATAAAACCAGTAACGTCAACCTCACAATTATACAAAACCATTATCCTCCAAAGTGGGATTCTTCTTACTCTCAAGCAACAGAGATAGTGATATTAGTGATATTGTTTCATTTGCGAGCGAGTGACCCACATTCATCTTCAAAAAATTAATATCCTATCTACTAATGCCTTCCGGTCCTGCAATTTCTTTTTCAATCACCCAAAATATGGTATATATGTGGTTGGAGTGAGATAAATTCGTGAAAGATTCTGAATTTTGTAAGCCAAAAGAATTGCTTTGCGTCATAAAGCTCCGATATTTTGGAATACTATTCACGGCGACAATGATTTTGGATGGAATGTAGTTATATAAACGATAAAAACAGTGTGGTCCTTCACAACGAAGCAGAGTTGGATAATGGAGGCGATTTCCTCTGCCGCATCCATGGCTTCTTCCGCAAGACCGTTCTGCGGCTATAATGGCGTGAAATTCTCAGTGGCCCCTCGTCATCCGCGTCGCCTGGTAGTACTGAATGTGCAAACTGATGCAAAACCCCCTGCCAGTACGTCTACAGAAAGCTCCCCTGCGACTGGTTCGTCGAAGAAGAGGGCGACTATTCCTGTTGTGGAAGAGCCCCATTAAAACCCTTAAATGTGAGGTCTTTCGAGAGGGAAAATTCTGCAGAGCTGACCCGGCCTTTAACTGCGGTTGTGTGCAATGCTGTAGATGATTTTATCAATAATTTTATTGATAAGCCGCTGAGGCCGTCGGTGGATCCCCGGTTTGTCTTAGCCGGGAACTTTGGCCCCGTCGGAGAAACAGCCCCAACAGAGTGTCTGAATGTGCAAGGAACTCTGCCGCCATGTCTGGACGGAGTGTACATACGAAACGGCCCCAATCCCAGATACGTTCCGCGGGCGGGTCACCATCTTTTCGACGGGGACGGGATGCTTCACGCCGTTCGGATTAAGGACGGGCGGGTTACATTCTGCAGTCGGTTCGTCCGCACCTATAAATACATTCAGGAAGACATGGCGGGGGTCCGGTGATGCCCAATGTCTTCTCCGGGTTCTACAGCTTTGCAGGCTTGGCCAGGGGGCGCTAGTGGCCGCCAGAGTCGCTCTCGGACTCTTCGACCCTTCCAATGGCGGCGGGCTGGCCAATACCAGTCTCGTACACTTCGACAACAAGTTAATGGCGTTGGGCGAGTCCGATCTGCCGTATGTGGTGAGGGTCACAAACGAAGGAGACGTCGAGACCTTGGGGCGTTACGATTTCGACGGGAAATTGGTCATGGGGATGACGGCGCACCCCAAGATCGATCCAGAGACGGGAGAACTGTTTGCCTTCCGATACGGGCCTGTGCCGCCGTTTCTGAACTACTTCCGAGTGGCGCCGAGCGGGGAGAAGGAGCCCGACGTCGGGATCCTGTCGATGCTGCAGCCTTCGTTTATCCACGACTTCGCAATCACCAAAAATACGCCATTTTTCCCGACACGCAGATCGTGATGCAGCCGCTGGACATGCTTGTGGGCGAGGGGTCTCCCATCGGCTGCGACAAGGGGAAAGTCCCGAGGCTGGGGATCCTACCGAGATACGCGACGAACGAGTCGGGCATGAAATGGGTGGAGGTGCCTGGCTTCAATTTCTTCCATTCGCTCAACGCTTGGGACGAGGGCGACGACCTCGTTCTGATTGCGGCGAATTCGTACCCCGTGGAGCATATTTTGGAGAGAACCCATCTGGTGCATTCCACGGTGGAGAAGGTTCGGATAAATTTAAGCAGTGGCATTGTGTGCAGGACGCCTCTGTCTTCCAAGTGCCTCGAGTTCGGCGTGGTGAACGGCCGTTTCTGACGAAGCAGAACAGGTACGCTTACATGTCGATAGGCTCGCCGCTGCCGAAGATATCCGGGCTTGTGAAGCTCGATTTCGAGAAAGAGGAAACGGGAGATGCAGAGGAATGCGTGGTGGCGTCGAGGCTGTACGGCGAGCGGTGCTTTGGCAGCGAGCCCTTTTTCGTGCCGCGGAGCTCCGATTTGAACGCGGAGGAGGACGATGGGTATGTGGTGGCGTACACGCACGACGAAGGCACCGGAGTTTCCAAGTTCCTGGTCATGGACGCGCAGTCACCGACTTTAGAGATAGTGGCGTCCGTTGAGCTCCCCGTCAGAGTTCCATACGGGTTCCATGGCCTCTTCGTGAGCGACAAGGATTTCGCCCCAACTCGTTTCTAAGTTTGTAACTCTCTTTTTAAAAAGTCATTGTATATAGTTTACGGCGACCATTGTTTACATTGTAACTCTTACTTCCGTTTTTAAATACAAAGTTGTTTACCTATTTGCTCATCTTAAATTGAGTTCGAAGAAAGGAGCATATAATTGAAAAGAGGGCGTGTGAAGTTGAATATGAAACAAAGAGTTGCATTAATGACTCTTATAGAATCCAACTTTGCGTCTAGTCATCTATTTAATGAATAGAGCTATATATCATTGATATGCATAATGAATAAGATCTTGTAGACAATTTGGGTTTCTTCTATAGAGGTATTAAACCCTGCCACAAATCTCACAATTGTACAATAATGTTGATGACAACAAAGTTTGGAACATGTGAAATTTTTCTTTCTTTGAATCGAACTTAGAATAATTCTCTTAAGTGTACAAAGTGCAACCTACCCCTTTGTTAACCTTAGGAAATGGCTAGGTTTTGATCAATGTATAGGTTTCAACAATCAAGGTGTGCAAAATGCGTTGCACGAGATTAAGCAACTTGGCCATGCACACAGATATATGGAGTACGGATTTTGCATGGGAATAATGCAAACTTTATCGAATCATAGTGTAATTCCACAAGTATATTTGGTAAGGAAGATACATGTAAAATGACAACATACATATTTACAAGGAACACTAAGCTCGGGATAGAGGTAGCAAATGACACAATATCAAGGATTGAAGCAACTTTAAAGAGAAGCACTTGGGAGAAGCTTCGAATAGCATGCACTACATGCCAACTTAACACCAACTATGCATTCTCTAGGATATGTAAAAGACATCTAAGAATATTTTTCTATGAATTAGAAGCACCAAAAGAGTCTCAAAATCCTATAAATACCTCTTTGGAGCTCTTCTTACATACTTTTGACTTTCATTTAAAGGGGGTGACCAAATGCCATTTTTAGATACTTTTGGTTGAGCTTAAATAACAAGTTACTTTCTATATTGTGAATCTTTGAGGGTTTGTGATAGGGTTTAAAGTTGTTAGATGTATTTTTTACAAATTTCTATACTTGGCACACAAGCCAAGGATTTTGTAGAACATTGTATTATTTTGCACATAGTCGTGTATTGTATATGAATCCTTAATGAATGTAATGAAAGGGATCTTGATCAACTTATAATTCTCTATTTTATGAGCCATTACTATGATATGAGTGTATATTGTTGTTTTCGTGATATGATGTTTTTTTATATTTGCTAATTTTAAGGTACTCTTATGGTTATATGGTTTTACTATGAGTTATTCATGTGTCAAGGGCTTCAGTAGTGATTTTCCTTTCAATATAAGTGTTTATACATCCGACGCCTTCATGCAATCAAGTAACGGGGAGATAAAATCTCTCATTGCATTTTAGGTGAGATTTCAAAGTTTGCGTGATTGAAAATACTATCAAAGTATGTGACAATCCTAGCTCAATGAATGCACTATGTAGTTGCAAGAATCAAGAAATCACAAAGAAGAAGATGCAATATGAATGATTCCCAATCACTCAACACATGAACTCAATCAATAATATGATCAACTATATTCACCTAGACTGAACTCTGGAAATCTCACAAAAGAGGTGTATATATAGGAGAGCGTAGACACAAAATTATGCACTTATTACTATTACATCACGCCTCTAGTATGTTGTTGTATACATGATTTCCAAGTACGAAGATTAGACATTGGTGACACCTTTTCCTAGTCCTTCTATTGTTTTTGATTGATTTTGATTGTGACATTGTCTTATATTTCTTGGATTTACATCTTTTGGTTGAGTCATAGGGATCCTTGTCCCCATTCTTGAGTCATGTTTCTATTTCTTGGCTTTGGGACAGTACCACCCATCAAGGACACTACCACCGGTGCTAGTGTCCCTTCTGGGAACTTTTGTCCATTCTCTTTGGTTTTCTAAATTATCGTTTGACACTTAACTTTGGGTCTTTTCTAATTCTTTGGTCAACCTTTAGTGTCATTGGCTATAAAAATTCAAACAATTAAGTCGCATATATACACAAATTACTATTGTTAGGGGATGGAAAATTTGGGCTATCGGTTTCTATCTACCATCTACAAGAGCAACAATCAAGAACTACACTTTGGGTCACATTATTCACTACATAGGAGGGTTTATTCTAAATTCTATCTCAGGCATTCATCTTGGGGGAAAGTAGTTGTAGTCTGCTATCTTGGTGCGACTAACATAAGGGCAACCTAGTTTCAAGGGGCACAATTCAATCACACGCACACCATAACTACATAGAATCTAAAATGTAGTGCAACACTCAGTGACAATCACATTCGGGTGACTATTGAGTTGATTCGACTCAAACATATGAATTATTTATTCCATCTAATATTTGCTTGACGTTTGTGTAGGTAGCTAGGGTTTTTTTTGTAAGGACAAGTGCGAAACATAAACCATACAACATAGTTGATTTGATGAAAAAGGAAGTTGACATTGATAAACCCTGAAAAGAGTAGAAGTAGAGCATCTACCAGGACACTAGCACCCCGATCGAACACAAGCACGCAGGGGTAGTCCTGTCCCCCTTTGGGTGGTTCTGTCTGAAGAGGTTCCAGACTCCGGTTTCTTAGATAGAGCCTACACAGCTCGATCCATCCTTCTAAGCCTCTTTCCCAGCCTAGGATCAGTCGAGATCTCCCGATACAAGTTAAGTCACTTTTATCTCCTATCTTGCACACTTGCTTCTATTTGCATGATATATCTTGCTTATTATTATTATATTCATTTGATTTCAGTTCTTTGATAAATATTTAATTGTATTAAATCATTTGGTGAACTCGTTTATTGATCACACCCTAGCCTGCTCTAGGATCCATTATCTTGTATTTTCCTCATGGCTTATCAAAAAGTGTTGTGAAACCATCGTCCCAAACCTCCTTCCCCAAGTATGAACCCATTCCTATGATTGGTGTTCAACCTTTTTTCAATGCCTAAGAGGAAGCATCCTTCTATTACAAGTCACATATTACTGCTACATGTCATCCCAAAATTCCTCGTGTCTTTACAAAGATTTTCAACCCCGGTCTTGATGTTGTACTCCTACCCCCTATTGAGGCCACTAGCTCTTGTGAATATGATAGTGATGTTGCTTTTATTGCTACAAATGATACATGTGTTGAATATTTGGTTAATTTTTCGATGAGGAAGGTCTTGTTAATGATGCTTGTGATACATGTACTTCTTTTGATATTGTAGATGCTATCATAAATGGCCCTCGCCCTACTCCTTCTCCTCCACTTACATATGCACAAATCATTAAAGCTGATCCTATTGTTGTTGCTAATGATATTCCAGTCCCCCTTCTTCTCAACCAAGTGCTTCTTCATTGAATATTGTGCCTCAAAATTCATATCTTTCTTCTTCCACCTCTTGTGTGCTTCCTAATGATGTTAGTACTCATTTTTCTTCTCATGATGTGTTAAAATATGCAAATGTTCATGATGCATGTGTTTCTACTCTTGATGTTTCCAAAGATAGTGTACATAATGATGATCATAAGGATAATATGCATGTTGTTTGTGTTCCTTCTCCTACTGATCTTGTTGATAAAAGTGTGAAAACTTTCTTTTCCTGTTAATTCTTCTTCTCATGTTTATATTCCTAGTTTTCCACTTGTTGATCCAAAAGTTGACTTTCAACCCAATAGTGTCCCTATGGCTACTTATAATGGCAAGATTCAACCCCTTAATGTTTATTCCATTCCTCCACAAGAATTCCTTTCTCTTATGCATGTTGTAGGTGATTTAAAAAATAAGATCCACACCCTTACCCTTGAGAGTAGGGCCTATTATGCTAGAAATGATAATAATTCACTTCATGACAATCTTATTCCTAAAAAGATTTACAATTCAACTTTTCCTAAGGGTTTTACTTTTCCTACTTTAAACTTTTTGATGGAATGGGTAATCTTTATATGCATCTTAATGTTTTTATATTAGCTATGGCTTCACATTTTAATGATATATTACTTCTCAAAGCATTTCCTAGTAGTCTTAGCCATATCAATTATCATTGGTTTCATCATTTACCTAGTGTATCTATTAGTACTTATCTTGATATGAACGAGGCATTTATTAGATGTTTTACTTGAATAAATGGTCCTAAAGTTACATTTGAGTGTTTTCCTTCTTTACATCAAGGAAAAAATGAAATTGTTAATGATTATATCTTACGTTTGAAATCATGCATGAATTATTTACTTTATCATCCTATTTATGTAGAAATGCAATATATCTTTTATCATGGCTTGATTCTTCCTTTGAAAGAAAAATTATTGTATGATACATGTGAATCTTTTACACTTCTTTACTTTAAGGTTATAAATTTAGAACAAGAGATGCTTAATGAACATACTATTTCCCATGCTTCTAGATTTTCTATCACTTTTCTACCTACTACATCTTCTCTTCCTCATATTATGTAAGATTATTCTCGCAAGGGTCAAAAAAGAAACCCGTGCACGTCAACAAGGTTGCACTCCAATGGTGACGAGCAAGCTCCAAGTAATTAGCAAGTGTAATCAAACAACAAAAAATCATGCATAAAATAAACAAGTCTAGAGAACACATTCTCATATATCAAAAGAAGGGTATATATGGGAGCATTGTGTAGCTTCCATTCTTGGACAATCATTCCCTCCATGAGGGAAAGAGGAGTTACGATTCCAAAGATGAAATGTAACTCCTCGATGCCAATTCTGATATATGACAATGACATATTTTATGACAAAAATTTTCATATGTCATATAAATCCTATGACTTATGATCTCACCTAAGTGAGATGACTCACCATGTGAGGTGGACAAGACCCCAAGTGATGATGAGGCAAGTCACACACACCAACACCCCCTTCATCGAAGCTAAGGTAGAGGTCATGGTAAGTTAGAAAAGAAAGAGAGCCCCTAGAAAACTAAGAAAGATACATCATATAGGTCCCAAAAATTAAAGGCTTGATGAGGTACCCATGTACAAACCACAATATTTCTATAAAATAAGAAGAGGACTAGAAATCCCAAAGAAGATGGGTGGTTGTAGAAGACATTACCTCGAAGAGAGTCATAATGAAGAACGGCTTGAAAGAAGGGCTTGGTAAAAATGTACTGCAACCTAATCATAATCCTAAGAATACTACAATTCAATGATGTCACAATGAATCAAATCCCATATGAAGTGCATGTGGATATCAATGTGTTTCATTCATTGATGCTTGAACCAAATTACGATAAATAGGATAGTGCTCATGTTGTCACAATAAATGATAGTAGGCCACCAAAAGTGAATACCAAACTCTGTTAGAATCTCCTATAACCAAACAACTTCTATGGTAGTGTTGAATGCTTCCTGTATTATGCCTTTGTAGAAGATATCGCAATCTCATTCCTTCTTGCTCGATCAACTGACATGACCTAAACTAAGAGAAAAAATAACTTGAGGTAGAATTCCAGATGATTGAGATCACTTGTCCCAATCGAGAATTGATGTAAATCTAACTACATCAATCTCTGTCCCTCCTAAGTTGTGAATGTCATCGGTATGAGTGCCAACAATATAGTGAAGGATATGGTTCACTTTTTTTAATCTAACTCATGAGGCTCTTGCATAAATTTGGACACAATCCCAACAATATATGAAAGATCCAACCAAGTGTGAGTCATATAGATAAAGCTCCCCACCAATGGGATAAATTCTACCATCGAACTATGGGAGTGAAGAAATCCACAACTAAATTTATCTTGGAAAGGAAAACAAAAGGAGAAGGATTACAATCAGTCATGTGAAATCTGGATAAATAATCAAGGGCACACTTAGGTTGTGAAATTACAATTCTTGAGTCAGATTGTGAAATTTTTATCCCAAGAAAGTAATGAAGTAAACCCAAGTCATTCATGGAGAACTTGTTGGCTAAGGAAATCTTCACATAATCAATGATTGAGGAAGAGCTACCCGTAATCAACAAGTCATCAACATACAAAACAAGGATGAGCATGGAGTATGTAAATAATATTAGAGTTAGAGTGACACCTAGTGAACCCTTATGCAAGAAGAAAGGAGTCTATCTTAGTATACCAAGTCGGGGGGCTTGTTTAAAGCCATAGAGATACTTATTTAACTTCAAAATGAGGGAGGAATCATGGACATAACTTGGGGGTTGTTCCATATAGATCTCTTCCTCTAGGTCCCCATGAAGGAAGACACTCTTAACATCCATTTGATGAACTTCCCATTTGTTCACGGTAGAAATGGTGAGGGTCAGTTGAATGGAAGTCATCTTTGTAATGAGAGAAATTTTTCACGAATAATCAACCCCAATTACCTAGGAGAAACCCATAGCTACAAGTCATGCTTTATACTTCTCGACATATCCATCAACACCATAATTTGCTTGGTAAACCCACTTACACAAAACATTTTTCTTATTTTTCGAAGAGGGGTGAGATCCCAAGTATCGTTCTTCATGAGTGAGGAATAGTCCTCATCCATGGCAGAATCCCACTCAGGAATCCCAGAATCCTCCCAAAAAGACTTAGGGTTAGAAGCATAAACAAAGAAGGTGTGGGGTCTAGTGAAATATGAATGAGTCCATCTCTCATCCGAAGCATCCCTTATCCAATCTCTAGCACTATACAAAGTTTTCCTAGCCAAATGAGGACGGGAGGAGAGTCAGGATTAAAATCTATAGATTATTCACTTGAGTGAGAAGGGAGAAAGATCTCATCATCAATACTATCAGAATCGAAAGATTCAAGAATGAGAAGTGGGAGGATTAGGAGGAGGAGGAGGAGTAACATGATCATCATCAAAAGAATCATAATCAAAATTAGAGAGGGGTAAAAAGACCTCAACGGTGGAGAAGTAGAAGTCAAAGATGACTCATCAAACTTCACACTTCTCTCAATATAAAGTTTGATGAGTAGTAGGGTTCAACAATCTATAGCCCTTCATGCCATCAGGATACCCTACAAAGATACAAGGTATGAATTGTGGTTCCAAGGCCTTGCATCTCTTTTTGGGAATTTGGGCCATAGTATTAGATTTGAAGATGTGAAAGTGCTCAACATCAGGTTTACATATAAACCATAATTCAAAGGGTTTCATCCCTCTTACTTCCTTGTGTGGAACATGGTTCTAAATATAACAAGTGCAATTCATGGATTCGACTAAATATACTGTGGAGGAAGGGATTTAGAGTGAACCATACAAGTGGCCATCTCCTTAAGTGTTTGGTTCTTTCTTTCCACAACTCCATTTTGTGAAGGGTTGTAAACAACTATACATTGCAAAGAAATCCCTTCAAGGTACACAAAATATTTAAACCTATTGCTCACATACTCACCTCCATTATTGGTTTGAAGAACCTTGATATATATTTCATATTGTTTCTCAATAAGATCCTTGAAATCTTGAAAGTGCTCGAAGACTTACGATTTCTGTTTGAGAAAATACACCCAAGTGTAACGTGAAAATTCAAAAATGAAGGTAAGTATATAAAGAGCTCTAGTAAACGAAGGAGATGGGAAAGGGCTAGAAACGTCACTATGAACAAGATCCAAATGACAAAAATATCTCAAGGATTTTCCTTTTCCAAAACTTTCTTCGGGGTGCTTCCATAGGGCACAACCCTCACAAAAAACTCTTAAAAAATTTGACACGGGTAACCCATTGACCATTTCATTTTGGATCAATTGTTCAAGGTAACAATAGTTAAGATGACCAAAATGCTCATGCCATAGCTTACTGAACTCATTTACATGAGTAAGTAAGGCAATGGGGTAAAATCAGAAGTAAAGTGGGAGAAGTTGTATAACCGCGACCGATGATCTACCTTTCCATCAACCACTGTAGTGTCATCGTGAAGCTCATGAATAATCACTGAGTTAGGATTAAATTCCAAACACATTCCTTCACCAAGGTGAGTGATTTGGTAAACCGATAGGAGATTGGTTAGAGATATTAGGAACACTCATACTTGGTTAAATGTTCCACCATCCATCTCTACCGATCCACTACTGGAAAATAACATCGTAGTATCATTACCCAATGTGATTTGGGAGATTCCTCACAATTCAATATTGGAAAACGTAACATGCAAAGAGCCCATGTGGTGCGAGGCACCATAATCAATTATCCACGTCGATGAAGGAGCGAATATAGCTACAAGGGCCTTCCTTTATTCTTCTCAGATTTAGACTCATTTTCTTTGGAAGACTCAAACTTGAGAGCATTTTGTTTGATAGACCCAGGAACACCTATATTATTCTTCTCAAGTAAATGAGTTAGGTGATTCATTTTTTTCTCATACATTAATGCTCCTCATGTCTAATCTTCTTATAATATGAAAAATAACAATTTTCCTTCTTCGCTTTATGGGCTCAAGTAGAAGTGTTCGTGTTAGATTTGGTTTTGGTTTAGTTGGTTTTGGTTTCCTTCTTAGGTTGGTCATTTTTCTCTTTCTTCTTTTCCTATTTCTTATCCTTACCGTTACCAATAATTTCTACAAGGGCATGTGACTTGGATTTGAGTTCTCCCATTTGAATCAACTTATCCTGTTCTCGAATGAGTTGGGATGAAAATTTGTCAAATGAGGGAATTTTCCAAGTAATCCCTAGAGTTTTTTTCATGGCGTGGAAGTTAGAAATGAAGAAGGATTATTCGGGGCTAAGCTTAGAAAGAATCGAAAAGATCAACTGGACATCCTTTTTCTCAACTTTACATTCCTTTAAGAGCAATATAGTGTGGAATTTTTTTAGAAGAAGGCTTGTAGGTTAGCAAAATTACTAGGATTTAATCCTAGCAGTTCATTTTCCACCTCATGCGCTTTCATGTCATCGTGTTTTCCGAACATACCATCTAAATTTTTCTATTCTTCATTATGTGTGTCATAAGACTCAATGTGGAAGATAAAGTCAAGAGAAAAAATATGAAAAGAACACCTAATGCTTCATCACATTAGTTCAACCACAAATCTTTTAAGTTCATTATCGTGCTCGGTCTCGACTTCCATAGTGACGTGAATAAACCCCTTGCCCCTTAGTTTAATTATCATATTTGATTTCCATTCAAATTTAAATGATGTAAGAAAAGGTACAACATTGAATTCATTGTTGCCCCTTTCCCGAGAGAGAGAGAGAGAGAGAGAGAGAGAGAGAGAGAGAGAGAGAGAGAGAGAGAGAGAGAGAGAGAGAGAGAGAGAGAGAGAGAGAGAGAGAGAGAGAGAGAGAGAGAGAGAGAGAGAGAGAGAGAGAGAGAGAGAGAGAGAGAGAGAGAGAGAGAGAGAGAGAGAGAGAGAGAGAGAGAGAGAGAGAGAGAGAGAGAGAGAGAGAGAGAGAGAGAGAGAGAGAGAGAGAGAGAGAGAGAGAGAGAGAGAGAGAGAGAGAGAGAGAGAGAGAGAGAGAGAGAGAGAGAGAGAGAGAGAGAGAGAGAGAGAGAGAGAGAGAGAGAGAGAGAGAGAGAGAGAGAGAGAGAGAGAGAGAGAGAGAGAGAGAGAGAGAGAGAGAGAGAGAGAGAGAGAGAGAGAGAGAGAGAGAGAGAGAGAGAGAGAGAGAGAGAGAGAGAGAGAGAGAGAGAGAGAGAGAGAGAGAGAGAGAGAGAGAGAGAGAGAGAGAGAGAGAGAGAGAGAGAGAGAGAGAGAGAGAGAGAGAGAGAGAGAGAGAGAGAGAGAGAGAGAGAGAGAGAGAGAGAGAGAGAGAGAGAGAGAGAGAGAGAGAGAGAGAGAGAGAGAGAGAGAGAGAGAGAGAGAGAGAGAGAGAGAGAGAGAGAGAGAGAGAGAGAGAGAGAGAGAGAGAGAGAGAGAGAGAGAGAGAGAGAGAGAGAGAGAGAGAGAGAGAGAGAGAGAGAGAGAGAGAGAGAGAGAGAGAGAGAGAGAGAGAGAGAGAGAGAGAGAGAGAGAGAGAGAGAGAGAGAGAGAGAGAGAGAGAGAGAGAGAGAGAGAGAGAGAGAATATTTTCACCCCTTATTTGTGACACTTTATAGTTTAGTGTGTTGATCATAATAATATGTGAATGTGGGTCATGAAACATTCATCCACTCCCCTATAATCGATATAAAAACATGTAAGTGTGGAGGTCATAATCAAGTTTTGACGAGTGCGATAGTTTGACACTATAAGCAAGCAAAAACCGATGCAAAAACAAGAGAAGGAAAAAACCAGCTTTGTGTGAGAAACAATGTCTCACATCGCAAGAAAAACTCCTTTCCGCAAGGTCATGGCAAACGCGCTCACTAGTCCACAAGCAATAATAAGAGTGATACAATGCAAAAAATGACTCAAAAATGAGTTTGAAAGCCTCTAGAACATAAGAAAATATTTTGGAAAGAAAAGGGGGACCCAAAAGGATGCTACACACCTCCGTAAAGGTTAGCAACAAAAACATCTAATAACCCTATTTTGTAAATATTTTTCCCGATTAATTTAATTACTAAAAATAATTGCAAAATTAAAACATTAATTTATAATTAAAAAAGTTATATCTCCCGATTTTAATCTTAATGACCTACTTAATTAATAATCCTTCCTTTTAAAATTAAAAACACCCAAACTTATATTAAATGAAACTTAGACTAAAATAAATTTTAATCTAAGATGAAAAGAAATCAACCTAAGGTTTAATGTTTTAATATAAGCCATAAATTTAAAACATAGGCAATAAAACCTAAGTTTTAAAACTAACTATATTATTAAAACATACGGGATTGGAAAAAAAGGGAGGCAAGCTTATACAAAGAGGTTAAGGGGAGAGTGACAGGGTGAGTCACGTGGAGGCGGGATGGTAGTGGGCTCGAGGAGGCAGCAAATTCAACTCGGTGGGTGACCCGGGATCCATGACAAAAGGTAAGGTGCGAGTGGTTACATTGTGCGGGGTTGGAGAAACGGTAGGGCACGAAGTATGCATGTCGTGTGAGGTTTGAGTAGGGCCAAGAGGATCCATGGTGTAAGGTTCAAGCTAAGGGATCAAAGTAGGGAGCTCGTAGGGACCAAGGAAGTTGAGCCCACATAAATGAAGAGCTAGTTGAGATGACGACACAAGGATCAAGAAAATGGACGAGCCACATAGGCCGAGTCCGAGCTCGAGAAAACAAGGGTGAGACAAAGGAAGGCATGACAAACATAGGATGAGATCAAATAGGGCAAGGTTGACTAGAGTCAAATGGAGGTTGAGCCAACCAGGATGAAATAGGGCAAGGAAAAAGTAAGCATTAACAGGGAAAATCTTAAGCCAAATCAAGGTGAGTTGGCTTACAACTCAACAAGCTAGATGGAAGAAAAGGCCTAGCTCAAACAAATAGCTATAAACCAATCCAAGAATAAATTATCAAGCCAACAAAGAGGAGCTCAACCAAGTCCGGAGAGGGAGAAAGAGAAGAGGCAACATGGTTGAAAAGATGCAGGGGCAACAGGGAGCAACAAGAGCTAGAGAAAGAAAATTTCAAACAAAAAAATCAAAATTTTTAATGAAAAAATCAAATAACCAACCATAAATACTTCTAAACATGCTTTCCACCAAAATAACTAAAGCTAGCTAAGATTATCCATAAATCACCTAAAACTATACAAGAACAAAAAACCAAAACATCAAACTCTAAAAATAGAAATGTTAATCCGGATTAACACAATTCCAAAACTATTAAAACTTGCACAAGAAGCAATAAGAAACGAAACTAAAGTAATTAGTAATCGATGAATATGAGTGCACGTTTACCAAATCACAACTCTGATACCATGTGAGATTATTTTGTGAGGATCAAAACAAAACCCGTACACATCAACAAGGTTGCACTCTGACAACGGTGATGTGCAATCTCCAAGTAATCAACAAGTGTAATCAAACAACTAAAAATCATGCAAATAACAAACAATTCTACTTATTCTCATAGATCAAAATAAGGGTACATATATGAGTGTTGTGTAACTCACATTCCTAGAAAATCATTCCCTCCATGAGAGAAAGAGTATTTACGATTCCAAAGATGGAATGTAACTCCTATGACGTCAATGATGGATATGACAATGACATATTCTATGATGGAATATTTTATATTTCATAATACTCCTATGACCTATGATCTCACCTAAGTTAGATGACTCACCATGTGAGGTGGAAAAGACCCCAAGTGATGAAAAGGTAAGTCACACACACCAACATATTACACCACCTCACATTCTCTATCTTCTACTAGACATAATCGTGATAATCCACCACATCCTTATAGACCTCAACTACGTTCCATTGCCCTCCTTAGAGGGAGCCGTTTTATTTCTCACATTCTGCTAGGAATCATGATATTTTACAAACTTTGATTGATAAGAGGTTGATTATGCTATCTTCTAATGAGGATCATCCTCCTCATTCATTATGACAAAATCATAACCAACCATTATGTAATTTTTATAAGATCAATAATCATAAAGACAACGATTGTTATGCACTCCATGATAGGATTCAATTTCTTGAGGACAAAAGTGTTTCATTGATTTTAGTGCATGTCATTCGATAGATCACAATCTCTGTGTCGTGATGTCGAAACCATATTTTATTACTTTGAATACCTCTCGTACTTCTAAGGTCATTTTGTCTCCTCCCTCGACTTTGACTATGCATGAGCCGCTTCCCCCACTTTTCATACACCCTAGACCCAATTTAGTCCTAAAGGATCACCACTCATTTTTATATGATTAATATCTTCCCATTGTTGTTATGACCACTTCAGCCTTATCAATTGGTACATATGCTCATGACACTTCATCACTTTCCACTTGTGCGTAGTCGTCTCCTTCTTTCTCGCTAGATATCTTTTTTTAAGCTACATGATTTCACACCTATTCTCTAGATGTATGCCTATATTTTATCTCACTTGGTGAGGTCTATTCTTACTTTGTTATTTTTACCATCATTCATATCTTTACTATAGGCCCTATTCAAAGATCATCTTACAATACATTCCTATCTCCATTCTACTATCTATTCTAATATCATCACGATATTATCTACGCTATCAACACATATACTCTACTCTACAACATCAATATCTATAATTACATCATCACCATTGCAAAAACATATCTTATCAAATCAAATCAGATAATCAACAACTCATATAACAAACACAAGTACACATCATCATATAAAATGATCTCATCATATATACATATATCAAAATTTTCATAATACAAAATCAAGGGAAATGCCCACTACAACATATATCATACATCCTCCTCACTACTATTAGAGGCTACTATTAGAGCTCTCAAACTCAAATCCTCGTTACTAAATCTCGGCCTCTATGATCGGGACCGTTGCTCCTCTAACCAAGTCTATAGTGACATTACCTCAGCCTACCACATCCGCATATCAGCCCTGGAGCTCCATGTATCTCTCGAACATGCTCTAAGCTAGGCCACCTCCTCTAACTACCTATCTCACCCATGCTAGCTTTGTCCTAACCTCATCGTGATCTAACTTCAACACTATACATGTAGATGTTCCCCCGCCATGGGATCAAACAAATACACATGTTCCCCGAAAATGTGGTCTACTCTCTCCAACATCTCACCCCTACAAGGAAATCTAGGGGGAGCACATTTTGAGTTAACATGCATATTGACATATCCAGAATCAACCACCAATACTCATCACTTATAACACATGACCTATATTAGTACATCATCATCACAATTATGAAAACACACATATTAATTACAAATAATATGATCACTTATACTCATATCGCACAACTGTTTCACTATTACATCATCCTTAGAGGAATATACCTATCCTCTTATGACCTCTCCTCCTCCAAATGATGACCACATGGTAGATCTCCTGCTATATCTACCACCACTGGAAATAATAGAACCCATCGATGCTCTACCCACCACTACGTATAAGTCGGGTACATCCCACATCATCTACTCACACATGCACTATATCTACATCTCCTCATCTACATTTGGAGGGCATAATCCGGGCCCTTGTAGGACCTGAAATCACCACTCGATCTCCTAACTTTTATAGATATATGTCATACATATGGATCTCGGAGGCACATCTTGTGCTATGTTAAACTTTAGTGACACACTCTCATAAAAAAAAATATCACTTACTCATGAAAACTATCCTCAAGAAACATAGTATGTTGAATGCATCATAGCTCTAAAAATCCTCATTCCATCTCCCATGAACCCTATACGACCTCCAAAACACCTGCACTAGCCCCATCCTATACATAATTGTTCCTTAAAGGTCATGATACCAAACCCATGGCTCCTCGGACTAAACTATCTAGATGCCAAAATCTTGGGTAAAGCCTAATCTACTCATGGAAAACTCAAAGGTATCACTATAGCTATGTGATCATATGCCCATAGACATGTAACAATGATAAGTAGCACCAATCCCACTGCCATGGTCATCCTATGTAAATATGTACAAATTTGTATACAAATGAGCCACCAAAAAACAACATCTACAAACATACCGAGTCTCGTGCTACTCAATACTCATATAGATCTCTTGTATCCTATAGGATATCAACACCCCTCCACCGTCCATAACTACATGTGATACCAAAACCACTACAATATACTTCCGCAACCGTGGAACACCCAATCTCACTATGTCATCCATCGTAATTGATGACTCTGCATGTGTTTGTGACCCTATAAAGTACTTCCTTGTATCTCTCTGCTACCATTGTGTGTCACCTAGGGGCATCACCTGTACCATATCTCCTACAACCGATAATCGTAATATCCTATATACATCTTCAAGGTTCACCATCATCTCTCCAATAGGAAACCAAATGATACAAGTGTCTCGCACACCATATCTCACAGAGTGCAATCATCAGATACACGTTATGGGGCACCTCCCCTATATCGTAATGTGTTGTAACATAGCATGGTATAACATATCCCACTCATCCTCTAATCCCAATGTCAAAAATGTAGAGAAATTCTTACCCACACGGAACTCTCTCGAATGTATGTCTCTCATATAACATGACAATAAACACAATAATCCATAGTTAGCATCCCAAACTATGGAAAAACATACTACTAAGATCCTACACATCCCTATAAATAACTTCCCATCGCCATGGATGGTACCGCTTAGAACTGGACACTACTACCCATAACTAGATGGTATCATCTAAGGGACAAAATTGGCCATGCCAACACTTTGTCTTAGACAAAAATAACCAATTTTTTAAAAACATGAAAAATATTAAATTACTCAAAAATAATAGGCTACTACATAATATACTTCACAAAACACATTACTTACTAGCTGATCCACAAAGATTCGTGAGACACTTCCTCCATAACCCTCTCAAATCTAGTTAGGATCATCTCTCGTGCACACGGCATCTTCACATTTTCGAGCTCAAAATCATAATACTCCAATTTACAAATGAGGATCCTATTGACTTTTCTAACCTTACTATTTATAGTAAAATATTATTGTCACTCCAACCACTATAGTTACTATGTTATCTTTTATGGCAACTAATTCATCATCATTGTTTCTTCCATATCTCGAGCTTCGTTTATTTTTTTTCAACACCGTCAATGGTATTAGAACCATATCTACACCATATATCGTGCAGAATATTCACTAACTTACCTACTTAGGTCATGTTACATGATATTCCCATGTTTCACTCCTTACTATATTATTCTATACTCCTTCAATTTCTCACCAATCATTGTGCATCTCTTTTCTTTCAGCTATTGGTTTGACGATTCACCTCTCACCCCTTTGTTGAAAGGGGGAAAATAGTCAAGGTTATCCTATTACCCCTCTTACAAATGATTTAAGAAAATTTCCAATGTGGAACATATAACCACACCGCATAATTTCATCCCTAAATGACCTAAGATGGGGAAAATTAGATTTCAATCAAATACCACATTCCAATTGACTCACAATCACAATGATTAATCTATTTCAAGTGCAAAACTATCTCAAATTCTCACAATTTCTTAGATTCTCACAATTTCTCATATTATCACACTTTCCACCTCAAATGACCTAATATGGGGGTAATTCAATTCTCCAAATTAGTTTCAAATCAATCAAACCAATGCAATAAAATGTTGTTTTTTAATCAATATATGTTGTTTTTGTATTATAATTCGACCAGTATCAATATCCCTCTCAGATGACCTAACTGGGTGCCAATCAAGTTCAAGAGATTTTCCATTTGGCCTACTTTTCAACCTTACATCATAAAGTGGGGAAAATGAGACGTCATTTTCTACCTAGTCCACTTTATGGGGATTTTGTTGTAATTAGTAGGAAATTTTTAATGGGTTCATTTTATGTCTGTGAGTGGTGGAACCTATTTTGAGGAAACATCATGATGGAGAGCAAAAAGTCGATCACTCTCTTAAAACTTTCTCTAGGAAAAAGATGCTCAAATATATATAGTTTTACGAAGTTTGGGAATTGATCACTCATGACCCTTCCTTCAAATCTCTAAGTTTCAAAGTCTCTTATATCTCCTTAGCACATTTTCTATCCAACGAATCCTTTTATGAAAACACACTCACCCACATGGATCAAAATGGTGATCCATGGTTCGTCACACTGTGATTCTTACTTTAGACATGCCTCGGTTACAACTCGTTTAGCCCTCTATAAGTATGTTCTTATTATATCCTTTATACTATTGAATTTCATCCAAATAGCATAAAGGGGTGGAAAATGTAGACACAAAATTATGCACTTATTACTATTACATCACGCCTCTAGTATGTTGTTTATATACATGATTTCTAAGTACGAAGATTAGACACTAATGGCACATTTTAATAGTCATATTGTTTTTGATTGATTTTGATTTTGATATTGTCTTATACTTCTTAGATTTACATATTTTTGGTCGATTCAAAGGGATCCTTGTCACCATTCTTGGTCATGTTTATGTTTCTTGGCTTTGGGACAATATCGCCCATCAAGGACACTACCACCCGGGTGTTAGTGTTCCTTCTAGGATTATTTTTCCATTCTATTTGGTTTTCTAAATTATTGTTTAACACTTAACTTTTGGTCATTTTCTAATTCTTTGGGTTAGCCTTTGGTGTCACTAGGTGTCAATATTTAAACAAGGAAGTCATATATATACAAAACTTACTCACTATTATTAGGGGCTAGGAAATTTGGGCTATCACTTTAAAAATCCAAGGGAAACAAAGCAATCGCTAATTATTTTATCATATTCATCCTTTTAAAATATTTCCTTTAAATTGCCTTCATTTGTGGTAATATTTTACATGGGCAACAAATTTTTTTGTAGCTTCCTCTCTTATTGAAAACAAGAAAACTACTATATAAAAAACTAGTGAATATCATATAAAAATAAAAGAATTTAATCTAAGAAAATAAAGACTAAACTATGAAAGAAAGAAAAGTACTATAAGAAAATGGGAAACTTTAATCTATAATTCCCGATCACTCGAAGAGGTGGAAGATGGTGCTGCCAAGAAATAATGTTTCAAAATTGACCTTTGAAAGTGAGGAGAAAATTACTCCTTGTAGATATTTAACCTTGAACGCATTATTTCCTAGTACCTCTCAAATCTTATAAAGACCAATCAAAGGTTTAAACTTGGAGTTTTGTCCATTTTTTTCATGTTCCTTATCCCATAGTCTAGCACTAGGCCTGCAATCCTAAATGCATTCATATTTTCCTTACTATCAAACCAACATTTGACAACTTCTTGGTGATTTCTATAATTTTCTACCACTTTTATCCCAACATCTTGAAACTCTGTCAAATTTAAAACTCCATTTTTGATTTATCTCATCCATTTATGTACTTACATAAGAATTTATGTTTGGGTAGCTATAATGTGATAGGAAAAACATTTCTTCACCAAAACTAACAAGTAAGGGATTTTTTTCAAGCTGAGATAACTTTGGTCCACAATGCATACTTAAGAAGAGAATTTGATGATATTTTATTTTCCAAGGATGTTTTGTTGATGGTGTCCAAATTATTCTTATTTTTGGATTCAACAAACCCATTACCTTGGGAGTAATAGTTTGAATAAAACCTCAATGTAACATGATGATTATAGTGTAAAGACAAAATCACACACTTTAGGCATTATTATTTAGTCTCAATCTCATACTACTATTCATATGGTTTTTGAGTGAAGAAAGTACTAATTAACCCATGTCCTTTGGCCATTTTACTTTTCTTTCTATTGTTACTTTCGACCTTTTACACACACTTTCACAAAGATGTTTTTGTCATTTTGTGTCATTATACCTCCGACCGGGTGCTCGCCCTCGTATTGGGTGCCCAAGGCGCCTGGTCCCATTCGGAGCACCACCGAACCTTTTCCTACTTTACCTCCATATTTTGGGCACTTTCTATCCATTTGGGCTTTCCATATTTTTAATGGTTGGCCTTTTCGGGTTAATTATGAAATTATAACAAGATAACCATATAAATATAAAGTTATGAGACCATAATGAGGGACCAAGCACTAAGCACTACTATCATCACCTAAGGTTGCATCCATCTATCTCCATCACAAGGCACAAGACTGGTTCATCTCGCATCACACCGAATAGGAGGGAATTTTATTCTATTCCATCCATTGTTTTATTACATTTCTACACGTAGTTATTTATTGCTACTTTTACAAAGTGCAACCGGTACCAGAGCACTTAGGTCATGATTGTGCAAAAACACACATAGAACTACATAAGGTTTGTGATGTAGTACACCGCTCGATTAGTAAGTCTACCATTATGGCGATGAGGATAGTTCAACCCCTTCATATGCATCTTTATTTTTTAGGGATTTGATGCTTATCTTGGGGTTTTGCAGGTGATTCCTTATTACAGGTATTGCAACAACATCGATGCGGTTCAAAGAAGTTAGTATGACAAGAAGAGAACACAGGCGAACATCCAATGACACCTCATAGGATGGTTTTAGGCTATTTCCGTAGACCAGGGTGCCCACTGGCACCCTTGTCGCTCTCCAGTGCCCTAGCCCAACTAGAGAGCTCGGATCTATGTTTTCTCAGGCTTTTGTGTGATTGTTTCCTCCTCTTGTTTTCCTGGTTCACACTGTGACACATTCCAACATTTTCGCGAATTAACAAAGCTCTATCTAACCCTTCTTGCACCTTAGGGTTTCATGTTTTCATAGCTTAGATTGTTTGGGTCATTCTCTTTATGCATTTATCTGTTATTTATTAATGTTCTTAATATTAGATTAACTTAGACTAATTCCACATTTTAGTTAATCATATAAAACTATTGAGTGAATTCAACAAACTGAAATGTTGGGACATCATAATAAAGTTTATAAAGTGGGAAACCAAACCTTGTGACAATGTGGTCCTCAAGAAACTTCATGAATTCCATAGTTGTATTGTTCTTGGAAGCCACAACATTTACTCATCTTGTAAAATAGTCATTGGTCATCACAATAAACTTATGATTATTAGAAGAATTTGGATTGATGAATCCCACAAAATCTAATCCCCATTTATAAAAGGGTTTATAATCAATAACTAGTTGTAGAGGCAATCGGTGCATGCTAAGGAATTGATGGTTTTTCCTAACATAAATGTGGGCATATCCGACTATGGTGGGATAATAGTACCCTACTCTAAGTATGGTATGGGTAGTGACATTTCCTAAAGAGTGGATACTTCTAACCTTCTCATAAAAATTAGGCATAATGTAGCTTTCCCATTATTTATATACACACCTAAGGTAGATGACATGGTACTTTATCCTAAAAATAATTCCTTTATTGAAAATGTACTATACTTCTTTAAGTCTCAAAACTATTATCTACACTCTAGTTAAATTAGTAGGAAAACAACCATATAAAAAGAAAAGGATGTGGTCATACCACGTGTCTTGGGAATCTTGGATTGATCCTCTTAGAATGTAGTTATCCTTGGATCTACATCAGAAATGGCCTTATCAACTCCTCGCCCTCTAAATATCTTGGATGACTCAATCACCAAATCAAATTATTGTAATTTTAACATCCATTTATGATGCGGGAGAATCGGTTGTATATAGTAAAATTTTGGTTTTTATAGTCTTTAGGAGGTATGAGGTCCATTTTAGATGGTATTGGTGTGATACTAGTCCATTTGGACTCTCTAAGTTTGTAATAAATGGTTTTGAGAGTTTCCCTCCAAAACCATAGTTTGAATATTTGAATTGTCATGTTAATAGGTTAGTAGGTCTAGTTGTTAGTATAGATGTAATAAATGTTGATAAGGGGTCATGAAACATGAGTTAACTTGTAAAATTACTCATAAGGTTCTAATCAGTACTCTAAACCCCACCTAGTTAGACTAAGCCTAGGTGAGTTAGTTGTTTCTAAACCTAACTACCTCCTCTTCTCTTAAAAATACAATGAAAGGTTAATATAAAGAGGGAGTTCTAAAACAAAGCCTATGGTTTTAAGAAGATTTGTAAATTTTAGTGTTCTATCAATGGAAGAGCTTCTTTGTTTAAAAACTTGTGGTGAATGTTCATAATTGATGAATATATGCTTTTTTGTTTCAGAAAGGTGTTCAATGTTTCTTATGGTTCACATGTATTAGGATGAGGTTGAATTCTTGAAGACAAAGGAGATTGAATTCAAGCAAGGAAAAGTTGTTAAAAACCCTAGTTTAGTCACACAATGGAAAGTAAGTATTTTGTGAAGGCATTTCTTCATCAAGTTAGTGCTGGAAAGCTTGATAGTTTAATGAAATATAGTATTGATAATAAATATGTGTATAGAATGTGGAATATGGTGTATGAAATCATGGAGATTGAGTACAAACCCTAAGCGAAAGGGTTAGAATTTAGAACAATAGTTTGCAAACACATTCCTCTTAGACTCATGTCATCTCATGATCATAAAGGTTGTTACAAGAGTATATCATGCAAAAAGAGACTTGATGATTATTATATAGGTTGTGATGAAAACATGGAAGCAACCCAAACCTTTTGAAACCATCAAATTGGCTAAAACAAAAGAATCACAAAATAGGGCGTTCACCGCCCAATCTAGGTTTTGAATGCCGAATTGGGTGTTATTTCCTTTCCCACCGTGGAAAATTATTAAAAATTGGTATAAATTAATATTTTATCATGGATAAGGTCTTGTTCAAGTTTTAAGAAAAATAATTATGTTTTGATATGCCTAATCAAAATTAGAAAAGTCAAAGCTGTAGATTTACCTTGTTTGAGAGCTTGGGAGGAATTTTTTTGAAGGTGAAGTCAATAATCTATCTTCTTGAAGGTTTGTAAGAGTATTAGTCGGTTCGAGGATGAATCAAAAGGGTAAGAGTCATAATAATCATTGATTAAGTTGAATTACTAAGATTTCCTTGGGAGGAAAAGACAAACACAATCTCTTGTCACAATCAAAATATTATTGAAAAGACACCATTGGCCTATAAGGAAGTCTACAAAATAATAGTGATTCTATACGATGGGAGAGAAGCGTAAGATGGTTAAGGGAGCATAGAATTATTTTTGAACTCAAGAAACATGGGAATTTAGGATGAATAAGGAAATACACGATACATCCTAGTTTGTGTTACTATAATAATTATGTTTAAATGTTGGAAAAACAATGATCTCTCTAAGAAACCTATAGAGATTTTAGTTAATAATATTGGGAATTTTTTTATAATGTGTGGAAACCTTGAAGAAAGCTACAAAGTTTTGATAGAACCTATAATATTCAAACTAATGACTACCTTGTTTTGAGTACGATCAAGAACCTAGGAAGCATGATGAGAGCAAACAAATAATGTTAGTGAATGAATTGAGAAAAGGACAGTAAAATTTTGGGAATATGTTATAAGAGGTGTAAATAATGGTAAGATTCTTGTACAAATTTTTAGAAGGATTAAAACAAAGTATAAGAGAATAGTTGTATGCCTAGGGGAAAGCAAGAAAGCCTTAAGAAACCAAAATGGAGGAATTGGCATGAAAGGTGAAGAAAGAGTGTTTGAACCTGGTAAAGAGAATGAACAAAGTGTATTGATGAGGAATAAGGTTTCTAGTAAGTTGGAACTGGGATAAGGAATCATACCTTAGGAATTTGTCTTCAAACCCTAGCTAGTGCTTAAAAACCTTAAAAAGGAGGGTTTGGTGTTGGGTGAAGTAGCGAAAAAGGTGAGACTTGAAATTTACCATAGAGCATGAAATTAATAATGGGTTCCATGATATCCAATTGGTTTTATTGGTATTTATAGTGTGCTCCAAACATGAAGCCTTGAAGGATGATATGGCTAAAACAAGGCTAGTCAAAACACTAAAAGGAGAATAAAAGTGAATGGGTAATGAGTTAGGTCCCAACCTTGGTAAAAATTTAAATGAGATTAATGCTTATTTGAAAAGTTTAGCAATCATGATTAAAGGTGAAAATTTGGTGATTTCTCAAAAAAACTCCATTTTGAAGGGTTACTAGCAAAACTTGATGTCTACAAAGAGTTTGATAGAAAATGATGATGTGAAACTTGATGCGGGGTTTAATCATGTTTTTATGATGTTTATAATCATGTTTAAGGTGATTTCAGATTTGGTTCAATGTTTTTATGCATTTTAGTGCTTTTGAGAAAGATTTGTTTATAGAGCAAGGTCATAGTTCTTTTAATATTATAATGCAATTGTTGGTGATGGTAAGAGTGTATGCAAGGTAATATACATCATAATGGTATCAAAGTGGCAAGATCAAGGCATTTGAGGTTTGATCTTTGTTTACAAGGAAAAATGATTTATTGAATAGTAAGAAGATATCTTTGTTACAAGCATTTGTATATATGTGAATGAGTTGTTTGATTAACTGAATTGGAATTGTTTAAGCTAAGTATTTGAATTCTTGTGAGAGTTGAATGAAGTAACATGTTTCTCCTTGAGAGAGAAATAATTAAGAAAGAAAAAGTAAAGAAAGAAGAGAAGAGATAAAAGAAAGAGAAAGAGAAATTCGAAAGATTAGGTGTGCAAAAGAACCTAAGTGAGACTTGGAAACAAGGTGAAAAATAATTGTTTAAGAAAATGGATGAAGATAAGTTAAAATTGATGGAGTTACTTCAGTTCATGAGAAGTAAGGAAAAAGAGAAAGAGATAAAAAGAAAATAAAAGAGAATAAGAGAGATAAAGGAAAAGAGAAGATTGTGGATAGAGCAAGAATTTAGAGACTTAAGAAAGAGTGTGGAGAATCTAGAGATGTTGATGAAAAAGGTGAAAGCAATGCGAAGACAAGGTCTTGAAATATTGATAAGAAAGGTGGCTAAGTGGACCATAAGGTCACTCATGGAGAAATTAAGAAAAATACAGCTACGAACAAGGTTGAGAGAAGAGGAAAGAAAGCTAAAGAGGATGAGTAAGATGGAAAACAAGAAAGAGGAAGATAAAATCAGAGATATAGTAAAATAAGAGTTAATTTTTGAAGAATAACTTGATGGGGAACGTGAAAAATTTATTTTCAGTTTGTGTATGAAAGTAGGGAACAATTTGAGGCTGAGTTACAAGCACTTGAATGTGCTTTAAATGGTGAAGCAATGAAGAATGAAGAAGAAAGAGTTGAGATGATGGATGAGAAGACTTAAAATGATGAAGAAGCATGTGAAGAGACACAAAAATCTCTTTGATTTACATATAAGGTTTTGAGTGTTTGTGAATGTGCAGGTTTTCCTAATAAGAAGACGAAAAACATTAAAGAAATAACTCATACAAGAGCTCAAATGAAGAGACAAAGATAAGACATCCTCATTTTTGAGGACAAAGCAATGAAGAAGAAGTGAAGAAAAAAATTGAAAAATAACTATGATGCCGATAAAGATGAGAAGAACACAATAGAGAAGAGGAGGACTTTACAAGTGGATCACAATTGGAAGAGAAGAAAGAAAAGGCCTAATATATAGATCTGAATTCTCTCCACTTGGGGAGTATGATGTAAGAGCTTCGTTTGTATATAGTAAAATTTTTGTTTTTATACTCTAGGAGGTATGAGGTCCATTTGGGATGGCCTCTTGGTGTGATACTAGTCCATTTGGACTCTCTATTCTTGTAATAAATGGTTTTGAGAGTTTCCCTCCAAAACAATTTTTTGAATATTTGAATTGTCGTGTTAATAGGTCAGTAGGTCTATTTGTTAGTATAGATGTAATAAATGTTAAGAAGGGGTCATGAAACATGAATTCACTTGTAAAATTACTCACAAAGTTCTAACTAGACCATAAACCCCACCTAGTTAGAATAAGCCTAGGTGAGTTAGTTTTTTCTCAACCTAACTACCTCCTCTTCTCTTAAAAATACAATGAATTCGAATGGAGAAGATAATGAGAGTTTAAGAGAGAGAGGGAGAGGGAGTTTTGAAACAAAGCATACATGCTTAAGAAGCATTTTAAATTTCAGTTTTCTATCAATGGAAGAGCTTCTTTATTTATAAAATTGTGGTGAATTTTCATAATTGATGAATATATGCTTATTTTTGTTTTAGGATTGGATTTAAATGTTTCTTATGGCTCTACATGTATGCAAAAGAGGTTGTATTATTGAAGACAAAGGAGATTGAATTCAAACAAGGAAAATTTGGTAAAAACTCTGGTTTAGTCACACAATGGAAAGTAATTATTTTGTGAAGCTATTTGTTCATCGAGTTAGTTTTGAAAGCTTGATAGTTGAATGAAATATATCCTGAAATAAATTTATATATAGAATGTGGAAGATGGTGTATGAAATCTTGGAGATTAGTACAAACCCTAGGTAGAGGGTTAGAATTTAGAATAATAGTTTACAAAAAAAGTCCTCTTAGACTATCCTCTCATGATCATAAAGGTTGGTACATGAGTATATCATGAAAAAGAGACTTTATGATTATTTTAGAGGTTGTGAGGAACACATTAAGGCTACCCAAACCTTTTGAAACCATTAGGATTGTCTAAAACAAAAATACTCACAAAATAGGGTGTTCATTGCCCAGACTAGGGTTTTGAATGTTGAATTAGGTGTCATTTCCTTTCCCATCGTGGAAAATTCTAAAAATTTGTAGGAAGTAATATTTTATCATGTAGAAGTTCTTGTTCAAGTTTAAATAAAAATAATTATCTTTTGATATGCCCAATCAAAATCGAACAATCAAAACTTTAGATTTTCCCTGTTTTAGAGCTTGTGAGGAACAATTTTGAAGGTGAAGTCAACAATCTATCGAGCTTGTGAGGAACAATTTTGAAGGTGAAGTCAACAATCTATCTTCTTAAAGGTCTATAAGAGTATTAGTAGGTTTTAGGAAGAATAAAAATGGTAAGATTAATAAGAATAAATGAGTAAGTTTATTTACTAAGAATTCATTGGGAGGAAAAGACAAACACAATCTCTTGTCACACCAAAATCTTGTCGAAAAGACACCATTGGCATGTGAGGGAAGTCTACAAAAGAAAAATGATTTTGTATGATGGGTGAGATGAGAAATATGGTTAAGGTAGAATAGAACTATTGTTGAACTTATAAAATATGAGAAGTTGGGATGAACAAGGAAATACAAGATATAACCTAGTTTGTGTTAATTGTGATAGTCATGTCTAGATGTTGGCAAAACATTGATCTCTCTAAGAAACCTATGGAGATAGTGGTTAAGAAGGTTGGGAAGATATTTTTAGAATGTGTGGAAGCCTTGAAGAAAGATACAAATTTTTTATAGAACCTATAATATTCAAACAAATTACTATCCTCTTTTGAGTACGGTCCAAGAAATAGGAAGCATGAGGAGAGAAAAAGAGAAATGTTAGTGAATGAATTGAGAAAAGGACAAGTAAAAGTTTGGGAATATGTTATAAGAGGTGTAAATAATGGTAATAATCTTGCATAAATTTTTAGAAAGATTCAAACAAAGTATAAGAGAATAGTTGTATGCCTAGGGAAAATAAGGAAGCCTTAAGATACCAAAATGGAGGAATTGACATGAAAGGTGAAGAAAGAGTGTTTAAACCTGGTAAAGAGAAAAAATAAAGTGTATTAATCAGGAATCTAAGAAGTTGGTTTAATGATAAGGAATCAAACCTTAGGAATTTGTCTTCAAATCCTAGCTAGTGCTTAAGAGACTTTGAAAAGGAGGGTTTGGTGTTGGGTGAAGTAGAGAAAGAGTTGAGAGTTGAAATTTACCATAGATCATGAAATCAATAATGGGTTTCAAGATATCTAATTGGTTTTTCTTGGTTGTTTATAGTTTTCTCCAAACATGAAGCCCTCAAGGTTAATATGGCTAAAACAAGGCTAGTCAAACCACAAAAAGGATAATAAAAGTGAATGGGTAATGAGTTAGGTTGTGAAACTTGGTAGACATTTAAATGAGATCAATGGGTACTTGAAAAGTTTAGCAGTTGGGCTTGAAGGTGAAAATTTGGTGATTTTTGTTGAAAAATACCATTTTGAAGGGCTACTAGAAATACTTGAGGTCTACAAGGCGTTTAATAGGAAATGATGATGTGAAACTTGATTCAGGGTTTAATCATGTTTGTATGATGTTTATAATCATGTTTAAAGTAATTTTGGCTTTAGTTCAATGTTTTTATGCATTTTAGTACTTCTTAACAAGATTGGCTTGTATAGCAAGGTCATAGTTCTTTGGATAAAATTGATTGTAAAAGGTGAAGTTGAATCTTCTAATGCATTTGTTGGTGATGGTAAGAGTGTATGTAGGGTACTCTGCATCAATTTACCTCCTCTCTCATAGTTCATTTTGTCTAAGAATTTTCTTAACTACTAGATCAAGCACCACTACAAGAGCTTCATTCCTCATTATGTAGTTCCCGAACTTCTTCACTACTTTGATTAGAGATTAAGCTTTCTTATCCAATTCTAAAAACTTTAACTCATCATCCTTGATTTTTTTACTCATGAAGGAAATGGGATGTTCCCAAGACTCTTTCCTTTGTGTTAAGAATGTAATATTAGTGTGGGCTAATACAAAGGAATACATAAAAAGTCTTGTTTAAAATCGGAATTTTAGAACATGAGCTTACATGATAAATGCATATTTATCTTGATGATACCATACCAATTTTTATTCTATTTCAACATAACATTAATAGGTTTAACAATCTTAGAAAAATCAAATGAACTTCTAACAAAATTATGTTTCCCAAAGAATGATTTAATTTCTTTCTTACTATTAGGTAAATAAATGTTAGAGATTTCTTGAGCTCTGTTAGGGTCAATTGTAATACCTTATTTTGTGATAATATGAGCCAATAACTTACCATCAGTGGAAACAAATTTTTATTTTTATTTGGGTTGAGGGAAATTTCAAACTCTTTGTATTTGTATAAAACTCGTCTAGATGATGTGGATTCGAGACATGCTCTTAGAAAATAAATTGATATCATCTATGTAAATAATAATATTTTTTCCTATTAATCCTTCAAAAAATCCATCCATGGATCTTTTAACTATGGTCCCAACATTATATAGACCAAAAGTCATTATTGAATAGGAAGATGTGACCCATTTTGTGGTAAATGTTATTTTTAGTCTATCCCTTTCATCCACCAAGAATTGATTGTAACCTGAAAATCCACCCAAAAAGGACATCATTTATGACCCATCAATACCTTGTAATAATTCATCTAGAGAAGGGAGATGATATTAATCCTCTTGTTGAGACTTTATTTAAGTTCTTAAAGTCCACACATAGCCTAATTTCTACACTTTTATTTCCGACTTGTACAAAGTTGGCTACCCAAGTAGAATGTTTTATAGGGAAGTTGAAGTGGGAAACAAGTAGCTTATAAACTTCCTTATGGATGGTGGGCTCATAGATGTGGTTGAACGGTCTTTTCCTTTTTCTAAAAGGCTTTTATTCTCCTTGAGAGGAATGATATGAGTCATGACTCTAGGATTAATTTTTTTAAGTCTTCATATCACCAAGCCATGATGTCCTTATATTTAATAAGCAAGTATTTCATATTTTCTTTCTCTCAATGATAAATATCAGGCCAATAGTGACATTATGTGGGTTGTTTGTTGTCCCTAAGTTAGTCTTACAATCTCTTGGGTTGATGAATTCTACATTTTGTGTCCGCTGGCATGGATGTCTATATCAAAGGACATTTATATTGATACCATCCCTCTTGGAATGTTTTTTCCTTAAACTTTAATAATCTATCATCATCCCTCTCATGGCGATATTCTCTAAATTATCCAACTTCATCATTCCTATTCTATTCATCAATTATTTGAAATTTAAACATATTTGAATTAGTCAAAAAGTGCATGATTTGTTGATTATTATAACAAATTGGAAAATTATTATCATTATCGGCATTGATGGACAATAGAAAATATGCAATGAATACTTATCCCATTGAGACTCATAAAGAGGTTACAACATGATATAAATTATAACAAAAATTCTACAATTTTATTCTACTCTCGAGGACCGAAAGATATGTTAAAAGCATCTAAAGACTCAACCAAATCCTAGACTCTTTGTTTGTACTTCTTGAGGTAATTTAACTTAAATTAGATTTTTTTGTCTACCCGGTCCACCACCAACTCATAATATTTAGACCTAATTAGATTCTTAACACCATCCTTCAACGCAAAAATTAGTCCCAAGACTAAAGCTTCATATTCAACTATGTTATTAGTACAAGAAAACCTCAAATGATATGCAACATGAATATTATTGCCTTTTGGATATTTGATTAAAAATCCAACTCCTAATTAATTTATCGACATTGCACTATTAAATTATATCAACCATATATCATTAGAAGTAACTTTTGGGTGAACAGTTTAGGTATGAATATCTTAGTTTTGTTGAGTTGTGGAGCTTAATTGCTTCACATTAACATGCTTTATTAAATTCCCGAATACACAAGAACTGGTGTTGGTCGTCTGACCGATGTCGGTCACCTCGGGTGACATCACCAAAGAAAGTAGGAACCAGTATTAGTTAGGATAATTGACATTAGTTACCTATGTATGATTATTTTATTTAATTCACCGGAATTAGATCTAACCTTTGATATAAAGTTGATCTAATGGTTGTAATTACATAGATAAAGTGCCCTAAGTTTGTATATGCATATATAAGGTAGAAAGCTAGGGTTAGAAAGAGAGAATTCATTAAAGAATTGAGAATTATAAAGAAGGAATTCTTGGAGAGAGAAAAGAGAAGCTTATGAGGAAGAAAGTACTATACATCCAGAGAGGTGTGGAAGATTACAGATCTTCATTGTATATCCTCTGTTAAAGCTTTGAATAATATATTGGCTATTTCTTGGTGGACGTAACCCACATTGGATGAACCACGTTATATCTTGTGTATTGTTCTTCGATTTATTTCCGTATTTATTGTTTGTATGCTTAGATTTGAATAATATATCTGTCATGTTGGTGTGATTAACTCCAACAAATTTGTCAAGGTATAAACACCAAAGTATGAATCTACCAAGGTGATTCTTTCATTCTTGGAATTGTATTTAGTAATAATATGCCTCATCCTCGCTTCACTATCCCCTCATATTTTATTTGTGAAACCTCTCCAAGGTATCCACATGTTGGAAGAATTAGTAGACATATACCAATTTAGATACTTGGACCAGTCCTTACTCAACATCCCATAAGCCTCTCGGTATGTATACCACTTGGATGTCTATGAAATGCTAAACTCTTGGTTCATATGTTATTTGCATGTATGTGCATTAAGTAATTATCCCATAGTATATACCTTTTACTTGTTCGATTGCACCACCCTCTTATTTAACTTTGGTTGGTGTCAATACTGCTTCTAGAAAATTCCTACCACAATAATATTAATTGAAGCCCTAGAGTCAACCAAACGATTGTGTACATTCCTTCCAAAACTTATGACCGTGAGAAAGAAAGGGGAACTTTAGTTTTGTCCTTGTAAAGGAGTACATTGGTGTGGGAAGGCCCCTTTGTTCATTGGTGGTGGTTTTATCACTCATAGACTTAAGTAGTAAATCCCTTTTCTCATAAATATGAAACCGTGTCTAAAGGACAGGTGATTAAAAGTGGCATTACACCCCCATGCAGTCCTTTGGTGTAATCTTCTACTCCTTCTCTTAAATTCCAACCTAGATCATTTGTGAAGGTGGTAGGCCATATAAATCTACCCTTAAATCCGTGGAGGCTACAAAAGTTAATCCTACAAAGTGGTTCTTGCTAAGGGGACATTGAGTATAATGGTTGTTAAGGAGAAATAGATCATTTACCAAGGATTAATCTACCAAATCAATGTTCTCGACCCACCTCCCCAAGCTCCATGATTGGATCATTGAGTAATGGAGGCCATTTTTGACAAGTAAATTTCAAATTTATCCCTTTGATAAGAGCATTATTATTTTTATTTTTATTGCATTATGGACTGAAATAAGGTTTTCCAAATTTAAGTGTGGGTTTGGGATCACCACCTTGTATTGGTGAAACTTTCGTATCCAACTTTCAATCCATTATTTGAAACCTTCATTACTAGACCATTTTGGGTTTGACTATTACATATCCTATTCCAGCTTTGGGTGGAATCTTTCTTCCCAACGATAGGAAATACCCTTTGGGAGTATTATTCTATGGATTATTCCACAAAATTTTCCCATTATACCAATTTCTCTCACATTTTGGTCAATATTTATATTTCCAAAGAGATTTCAAATAAAATCAATCTACAAGTTAAGAATCATGCTTTTCTTAACCTTTATACTATGAAAGATTACCCTTCCACTTCCATAGATGTTTTGAAATAGGACACTTGACTACATAATGATACATCTCTAAATGGAATTTTTCACCTCCTAGTAGAAGGAAATATTTTCCCATCTTTCACGATAAAGAAGATACTACAAATAATTTTGTGTGTTGTAACATGGAGACAACCAAAGGGATTTCAAATCCTCCCATCCCGAAACATGTATTTCCTAAATCTAGTGACTGACATTCTCTTCTTCAAGTATGGAAGGATTGGATGTCGTGGGAGGAGCATGAGGAACCATTACCACATCGAAGAAAGTTTTTAGTGGGCATGACACCTTTGAGTTGGATATTGTTATCCCGATTGATCATGGCCCCAGTGGATGGAAGATATGGAGGATTATATATTGGTGTACCTAAAAAAGAGGATGCCATATGAAAACAAAGAACCAACTAAGATGTTTCTCGCTCCCAAAAGGGGGCTATATGGGAGAATCATAGTTCTTGAAATCCAGTTGAATGATGGATAGTGGAAGAATTGTTTCCCTTCCACTAATTGATCCTGGATGCCATTGGAAGAAGAAAGCTACATATGGAATGCAAGACCTTTTTGGGGTTGTTGAGTTATAGTAAGGAGAAAGCTTCATATGGAATGCAAGTTTGATGAATGTGTTCTTTGGTTTGGGCTCTTATGTTTTATCGATTCTAAACCATACAAGGTTTTGATTGCATTCCAAAATCCTCACATTCACCTAATCAAAAGAAAAATATATAACAATAGAAATGATTTTTCAAAAGACAAGAAGAGAAGTGCATATCTTGCAAGTGTTTGGAGAATCATTGGTGGACACGGGGAATAGAAATGGGTTGGCCACATAGTCCATACCCTCCTCTCCACCATATGGAACTAAATTCCACATCAACAATAATAATGCATCATAAAGGAAAATCTATGTTAAAAATGTTAAAGAGGGATCGCGCATTCAAATGCAAGAGAAACATATGTCCAAAAGAAGAGGAAAGAAAAGGCCCAATAAAAGCTCACAAAACAACCATCTTTGGAGATTCCACTAGCACTATAGTTTAAATAATTTGCAGGGGCCCAAAAGGGAGTTAATAGGGTGTGTGCCTCTTTCAACATTTGGGGTACTATTTTGTTTCAAGATTCGGTGAATCGGCCCTTGTCACTTTCAATTCAACTTACCCCATGAGTAAAAATGAATGGCGTGATTTCTTCCTCTTTCTCCATCTCATCCTAATGGATAGTGGATTATTATTTAATTTTTGGTTGCCACACAAATTCGGATATATGTAATATTTGGAAGCATGAAAATGAATGTGAATTATTGAACAAAATGCTTCAAAAAGATGTGGCATCATGGACATCTAGATTGTAGGGTCTCGTTTAAAGGCCTGGAAACTACTAAAACATAATGGCAACGGATTTTTGTTAGACTTAAATGCAAGTGACTTGGCAGATATGTATGTAAATTGTGGATGCATACACAAATTATGGATCTGTTTCACCAAATTCTTGACATCATTATGGTCTCATGGACTACACGATTGCAAGATATTGGAATAATGGATTTATTGAAATGGCCTTGAAACCTTCAAACACTCCACAACCTTCCCCAACATCATTTCAATATGTTGCAAAATAGAGGATTAGAGTAGGATGCTAATCAAAGCACTTGGAAGGAGCTAAGTCTTTGGAGCTTCTACGTGAGCTAAAAATTAGTCATATTGATACCTTCCTCTTATCTCGGGCATGTTTCTCATTTCCTCTTACCAACCCTAGTAATGATCTTTTCTATTTTTGATTATGACACCTTTAAAAGAAAGGACTATAAACATATTGGAAAATTCATTTCTATTAATTGTTTGGGGTTTCATTATTTTATCTCGCACTAATATGTTCTTGTATGTTTATGAATGAGGAAAGGATAGGGGCTTTACTTCTATAATTTTGCTTGTAAAATAAGCTATGTGTGAATCTCATGTATTTATTTGGAGTGCTCTTTTGAACAAGGCTTAATTTGTCCCATTTGTTAATATATATGAGTTAATGAAATGCGTAGGTGCGAAATCAAGTATTATGTTTACAACTAAGAAAATGAGTGTGTAGTGAATTATTTTAGCCTCTAATTATAAAAGTGGAATTATGTTTAATAATTTTGAATAAGGGCTAACCTCCCCCATGTAAAAATTCCCCATGTTTGATAAACCTAGGATGAATTTGTTTTATTGGTACCTCTAGGAATCAAATTTTCACTTCTAAACCACATCTAATCAATTACTATTATGAAAAATACATGTCCTACTTATTTAACAATTATTAATCACTAATGTTTCTACTAGCTTACAAAAATACATGTTTTCCCTCGTGTGTGGGTATATAATGACTAGAAAGGTTTATGAAAATCAAACATAAAAACATAAATATTTTATTTAAAACACATCAATAAATATCAATCTCAATGTGTCTATCTTAGATTTATCACATAAGTACACATATTAAAAGTTATGCACTAATAATTAGGGAGTTTAAAAACCACCACCTGTGCATAATATAAGAATTCACGACCAACAATAAACACACATAGAATCCATATGTAATAAGGAAAACACCAAGCCTTATCTTTATTTTTTTGATTGAGGAAATTATTAGACACACAATATACTTTTAGATTCATTACAAACTTCAAAACATGTAGAATTACAAATACAACCCCATCATAAATGTTGTTGAAACCTACACAATTATTTGTGAACTAAGCTTAAATATTTTAACTCTCGATCAAGATGGGACATTTGAAAATGTATCTCGTTGTTTTATCAAGGTACACATTGAAAAAACTTATTAAACTAGCAATCATACGTGAAATGTACGATGAAAACGCCGAAGGGTATGCATCAAGGAAGTGAAAATGGAGGGACTGGAATAGCGGAAGAGGAAGAGAGTCGACAAGGAAGGGGTAGAGGGATGAGAAGTCCAAGGACAAGGAAAGTGTTGAGAGCGACCGATGCCAAACTTTAATTTCCTACAACCACATGCCGTTATTTGTCAATTATAAGAAGGAGAAAATGGTTGTGGTGTTCAAGATATCAAGGAAACATATTGCAAATATATCTTAGAAGGTAAAGAGTGGTCGATCAATACAAATAATATGAATAGTTACTTGTGAATTAAGTACTTATTTTTATGGTACTTAGAATAGACTTAAGTGTAAAGTAAATTCGCTAACACATATATCGCATGACACTTTAGATATAGGGATATGTGTAATAGACCTAACATCCAAGGGAAATAATCTCATGCACATTTCGATAAGGGAATCCCTCTAGCTTATCGGGTAACGTCGTGGTTTCCCTAATCATTTGTCTTGATAGAGTTTTCATATCAATAACCATTGACATAAAATGGGATTTACTTATTTTACCGCGATCCACATTATTGTCTCCATCTCGGTTACACTTTTGAAGAGAGTCCAATTTGTTCTTAAAGGGGTCAAAATAAAAATGGGGAAAATCCAATAGGTTTTGGGTTTGAAACCCAACCTCATGAATACAACATACCATGTTCCTTGTTCGTGGCTAGGGAAGAAATGGATCCTATGTCCTTCATGCATGGGTTCTATCTATACTTTGATTGGCAAGGAGGACAACCATTCTCGAATGTGCCAAGGGTTATCTAATGGTGACATCACAACCATTGACATAAAAAATGGTTTTGCTATTATTTTATTTTAATTTTTGGCATCAATTTTTTTATTTGGAGTTTAATTTGTTAGATAAGACGAACACATGATTGGAATGTTGGAAATAAAAAGGTGGGAATAAAATACATGCATGACGTACACCTATACCACATCTCAAAGTGTCCCCACCCAAAACATATTTGCTACTTGTGGTCCAATTTATTGTCTCAATCTCACTTGCATTATTTGCATGAGTGCAATATGAGCTTAAAGGTATGAAAATAAAATAAAACTTAAAAATTCAATAGGTTCAAGGTTTGAAAACCAACTGAATTTCTCGCTTCTTGTAGCACTTTGTAATCCCCCTTCTTAATTTTGAGCACGACTAATTGCAGGAAACATGGGATGCATGAAGAATCATCAATGATTGAGCCCTCCAATGGTCGGTCACATGAGCCACAAGTAGATTTTATCTACTAAACAATTTTTTTGTCTTTTTTTTACGATGTTAAGATCGTCGATTGGATGACGTTTAATTTAGTAGATAAGACATAGACATGAATGGAAAGATGGAAATAAATAGGTGCAAATTAAATACTTGATTTAAGTATGCCCCTTCAAAAGATGTACATATGGCCGGGCTTCATTCAATGTGGTCCTTCAATCCTTGACCTCGATGATCTGTGAATGTAGTACATGTGAAACATCCTTAGTAGATTTCGTGCCAAGTATATGCCATGTGTACAACACACTAGCCATCTGATCGATTTCATTTGGCTTGAGTCGTTTGTTGCATCTGATGGGTGGTAAGAAATTATGGAGTCATATAAAGCGGTATTCCTCACCGAGACAATACCTAAAAATGTATATGGTCATATATTGTTGCATCCCATTAAAATTGAATTATTGAAGCAAGAATCGATTCATACAACCGAGATGTTCAACTCCTTTCCCTGTGAGCCTTTGTTTTCAGAATGATTTTCCATTGACAAGTCTTCATAGTGGAAGTGATTGAATGAGCACAACATGGACGTACTGAGATGACACCATTCACTAGAAATTCTTGTCATATTCCGGGTTGTTGTGGGTCGACTGTATCTAAAAAATGTCATCGATTATAGGGAGGAAGTGGATAGGGGATATCTCTTCTATAAAATTAAGATATATATTCTTTTATCAAAATGAGATACCAACTTGTCCATTAACAAACATCATAAGAAAAATTAAATGTACATAACATTAATATATTTTATTATATAAGATATCTCCTCAAAATTTGAATATGCCAAAACATTTTCTAACAAGATCGTGATTAGTTACACTATATGTTTTTAATTACGATGATCAATATTTTCTTATCAAAATTTAACCCAAAACAATTTGAAAAGAAAAAAGTAAAAAAAAAAAAATAGTAACAAGAAAATAGGCTTCTCCTTCGATGTACAGTTGGTTATGGGCCCCACATTAAAATTAGGTGTTACCTACTAAAGTGAATATTTTATTAATTAATCTTGCCTTTTCCATGATTCTTTGAGTGGTTACCAGGTGTGGAACAATTGTCCTTTTCTTGCATGTGCATGTAGTGGAGGAAAATTGATGAGGCAACATATTTGGTGTAAAAACAAAGGCAACCCCTTCTCGTAATATTGTATTCACTCGATTACCTAAAAAATAAATGTTATTTAGTCTATAGGTTACGGACTGGGAAAATCATGCACAAAAGTGAAAATAAGCAAAATGTGTATGTGTTTTGATTTAACGTGTACGTGTTATGTTTTTCTTGGTTTGGTAATCCCCGAGCCTAAAAATCATACGCATTTTGTGAATCTATAAAAAAAAACCCAAGCCCTTATCATTTTCATTTCCCCAAACGCGAGTTTGAGAGAAAAACCCTGCAGTCGTGGTTCTGTTTCAACAACCAACTCCCAAGATCATTTGCATATCATCACAAAAGATTGGAATCGATAATGGCACCATGGAGAAGAGTGAGAAGAGGTAAGGAAAATTGTTTTTCTTTGAATTGCATTGAAATTTGGTAAATTTATTGTAGATTTTAATTAAAAACATGGTTTTTATTGTTACAGTTGCACAACCACAACAAAACCATGTAAATCTTGTGAACCCTCCTAGCCCTCCTATAATTGTTGCACATCCCCAGGTAGTTAGGAGGATTTAACAGCCCATATAGTGGAAAATAAAATTGAAATTGAGGAATTAATTAAAACAATGAGGGATTCCCATTCTACAAACCCCCACTCTCTCTCACTATCAAACACATTGGAGGTAATATTGACTCAGGTTGACGTGAAAATGAGTCAAATTGATCGTTGGACATCTTATAGAGAGCATTGTAGGGAATTCTACGCTAAAAAATTATCATATGCAAATGTAAAGAAAAAATAAATTACAAAAGACCGCATATGTGCATTATTCATTGACCCCAAAACTAATTTTCCTGTTCAGTTGTCATGCAAATGGTTCCCAATCCACTGGTGCAATAATGATCAATAAAGAATAATTTTTGGGACCGATGGTGGATGGTGTTTGATATTCCACCTTGCAATAACAATGAGGTTCCACTGTACTTTTGAGGAAACTCTATTACGTTTATCCTCAATGAGATCCCAAACTATTTTGATTTTCGTGAGTTTCAGGGCCGAGGAAAAGGCTCTGCATAGGATAGACTAGGTGCACAACATGCACCTATTCAACATGGTAGAGTCCCCACACAAAATCCCCCTCATCCTGAGACCGTTTCCCTGCAAGTGAAGGGATAATTAGAGATTGATACACTACATGCGCTTTAGGGGCTCTCTGATACCCTTGTCTGACATACAAGGGAAATTTTTGATACATATGTTCATGGAGATAGACAAAGTATTCCTCCAGGAAGTACTAGCATGAGGCCACATATTTGCATGTCATGTGGTAGCATATGCTTGGGACCCAATGAGGATGATACGTTCATGCACGCTGGTGTTGGTGGAGTTGTCGTTGGTGGTACACATGAGAATGTGGCTATGTCTAATGATACATTTGGATTCCAGACATCCATGACACCTTCACAGATATTTGTTATTTTTATTACATGTTACAAAAATATACGAGTACTTGATTTACTTATATATGTTAAATTTTTAAAATAATTGTATTTGAACTTGGTCAAATTTATTAACTTACACATACATATGTACATGTATGCATTAATATTACAACACGCGGGAGGGATGTCATCATCCCGACCACAACACCATGCCTATGCATACATTCACAGAGGTAATTTAGAATGTTAATTGTGTAAAATTTTCACATACAAAAATATATATAACTTTTGAACTCAAATATATGTCTATATATGTATGTTCTTGTATATATATTATATATGCTCAACTAACTTGACGTGATATATTTTTGATAAAGTTGATGACCTCACTAGACACACCACCATCTCTGCGAGGAGTAGAGAAAGGTGTTGCACACATGTGATTTCATCTCGCATAACAACTCACTGAGGTATAAAATCTATGTATTTTTGTTAAATATCTTGTGTAATTCATATTATGTTAAATTATTTTAATAATTTCCTTCATTGTAGCATCATGTACATAATCAACATGACTGCATTGTGTATACACAAGAGTTACCTGTGATAGGTAGTATCCTGTTCATATGATTCACATGTGTGGTGTGGTAAAAAATAGTTGTATATTGATAAAATTAGTTAAAATATTGTCATTACACATACATGTACTTAGTTGGCGTAAATGTTTAGATCTGCATTCAAAAAATTATTGTTAATATAGTTCTATAAGATAATTTTGATGTTTGATTTTGTAATATTATGTGTATGTAGGGTTCAACCCCTTCTATTTTTACTTCGAGGGCATAGACTCCTCGAGCTCATCATTTTGATACCCCCGTTTGTGATCCAATAGCTCTCGATGACTCATCTGAGCATGAGATGCAGATTCAACATGACCGAGAGATTGTGGTAAGTGTGTAAATGTAAATAGTTTCATTAACATGGTCTTATACATGTTGAAAACTTATATATTAAGTTTTGACAAAAAAATTGTTTGCATTTACGTTTGACTATAGCGAGTTTAGAGCGGAAGAGGACTCGTAGTATGGCCATGGGGGATCCCAAGTCATCTCATATCTCCATCTACATGTCTAAGGGAGGTCCTTCTTCAAGCAAGGCCAAGAGAGGGATAGATTTTGATGATTAGGATATATATATATGTGTGTATGTATATATATATATATGTGTCTGTGTGTGTGTGTGTGTGTGTGTTATGACATTTTTTTGTATGCCTATGTGCATGGCATTGTATGCACGTTTGACATTGTATGTACGCCTATATGGCATTCACTTGATATTATATGACCTATTCACATTTTTATATTTATTGTGCACGTTAATACTATTTGGAACTTGATATTTTTGATGAGACCTTACATTTCTGAGATTTTTTTGTATGAAACTAATATGATGTGCACTTGACAATATAATACATTATGGATGTTTTTTCATTTATTGGTGTTGTATACTAGAGCGTTTTCAATGTATAATATGCATGAAACTTTGAAATAAATATTTATATAACATGTATAAAGAGTTATCTAATCTGAGTAATTATTCATTCAATTTATCAATGTGTATATGTGTATTTACCTTACTTGCGCTTCTTCTTGCTCTTGGTCTCTTTGTACTGGTTCCTATCTTATCATGCACCTACTTCCTTCTTCAATGCTTCTAAGTATTCTCCCCTATTAAAACACCTCATAAAATCATTAGACCATCACTAACTTGATTCATAAGGCTCCAAACACCACTGTTGTTCATCTTTCCAAAACTGTCAACTATGCCCCTTAAGACAATGTTTTTTTTGTAAAACAAGCATGGATAGAAGGATCTAAGGATACCCAAAAATTCTTACAAGCTTCATTAGTTCAATTTTTCCATCCCTAAGGTGCTCCCAAAATCTCAGACTCCAACTCCTTCTACAACTCCTTAGAGCTCACCTTTTCACTTTTTGCTTCTTGAAGCACTAACTCAATAGTTCACACTTTGCAAATACTAGCTCAATATGCCAAAAGCAATAGAACACTGAACCATGACTGAAAAAAATATTTAAACATGCTTAAAAACCCTATTTACACTTTCTCAAACCATCAAATCAGTTTCACAAATCCATCTTTCATCATTTTCCTTTTTGACCCTCACTAGTCCTTGTAGCCCTAAAAAGACAAATTCTGACACATTTTGCAAACCAACAAGCTTTCATACCTAACTGGTAAGAATTTTAGGCACCCATTATCCTCATTAAGGTGTATGTAAAATTTCAAGTACTAACTCAACTCTAGTGAAAATTTATGCCACTTTTTGTAATTATCATCATTCTTCTATACACAAGGTTCTTTGCCTCTTCTTTACTTCATATACCTAACTAATTCCCAGGAGACGAGGGAATTAATCTTCATTCTTCTTCGTAGGAGAGGTATTCATAATTATGGGAGGATTTAAGGATTTTCCTCCACCATGCCATAATAATAATTATATTCTCATGAATAAACCTGATGGTGATTTGCAATCTCAAAAATGTACTTATCATAATAATGGAAAATAAATCCAACTAATAACAATTAATCATCAATAAGTAAATTAGTGGTAGGACAATCAATGTCTACCATGTGCCACCTCCAAATTCCAAATTTCATTTCGTTTAAATTCGCTTCAAGAAAGGTTGGGGAAATGAACTCACCATTTTCTTCACACTTTTAGAGGTCCATAGAATGTCAATTCACCCCAAATTTGGAAAATATGGAGAACTTGGAAAGCTGAATTGCATTTATAAAGATAAGCTCAAAGTGAAGGAATGCATTTCATAAGTAATTCCAATCAAATTTGTTTTCTTTTTTTATTAATACCACTAAAACTAGCTTTGTTATTACATCCTGATAAAAAAAGTTCCCAGGAGCCAAGGAGATTTTAAAATTATCACACAAGCATGGGGAGTTCTCTCTGATAATACCAAAAATACCTATGACACCATGAGAAAAAACCAACAAGGGCACAACCCCACCTTCCACCAACCAAATTCCACAAGCACTGCCATTTCCATTGGCATTTCCAACAATCTAAATGGGAATAATTCTTCAAGTGTGGATTCCTTTCTAAAACTTCCATATTCGATGACCATGACTAGAACCAAAAAAAGAAATAAACAAAAACAAGACCACAAACATGACCTAGACCTGATGACTTTGAGAGGATTTCTAGGTTCAATTTCCTTGGTTACTGAGGAGACACATCATACTTTTTTCCATTATAAACTATTAATGAATGGAAGGCCATTAAGTCATAGGCCAACTAACTCCCATTAAGAAATAAACAAGAAATATTTACTATGCGATTGATAACCCATGTGTGTTCTTAGTCATTCCCTCTGTTGTTATGCTTATTTTTAGCACTAACTGTAAACTCAATGATGGTTCTAGCATAGACTAGGAAATATGGTCCTAATATTGTCATGACCTCTTGGTCCTAAGTTACGATTTATTGTTATTTACTAAGTAATTCATTTCAAAAGTGCCAAAGTTTTAATTTTCAAGGTACAATGATTACGTTGACAGGAAGTCGGAAGCCATATTAGTCTTGTTGATACTTAGTACTAATTACCCATGAAATCTAATTCTCCAGCTTTCATTTGCTTTGCTCATCTTCCATGTCATACTGAATAACCAATTTGACATGGGAGCTTTCCTCTCTTCCATGGTGATACACCATGATATAATATGAATATGATCCTCAAGAGTTGAACCTCATCTAACCATAATACCAGTACGAACTCCTTTGTTGGTAATTCAAGCATGGTCATTGTCCTTAAGAGCCTTTTTACCCAAAAAAAAAAATGGCTATAAAATCATTGTTGATATTTTTGTCTCCATAAAGACATATCTTAGATTTTATTTGATCCTACACCTCATGTCAAGACCCTCTATAAAATCTATCTTGTTTTCTCCATCTCCATCCGGTTCTCTCATTGTCCTATTGTTTGAATTGTGAAATAAAGAGTTTGAGTAAGTGTAAGGTTGTTCGATGCTATATTACAAACATAATTCAAGGCCTCACCATGAAATACTACAATAAAACATGTCAAGGTGGCTAGGTAAAATTTTTGGAGGCTTCATTTTTCAAAGTTCGATGATGTCCAAAGCCTTCAGGATACTTCATCCGGGAGTAGTCCCTTAAGAGCCATAAGACCAAAAAGGCTATAACTTTTATGGGTGATATCTTGGTCTCCATGGCACCTAGAGAGGTCTCATCAATCCTACACCTCCATGTCAAGACCCTCTATAAAATCCTATCTCGGTTTTCTCCATCTCCATTTGGTTCTCTCATTGTCTATTGTTTGTAACTATGCTAAATATTGTAGTTTGAGTCAGTGTAAGGCTTTTCTATGCTATATTTTGCAAACATAAGCTCATGGGACCAAATCAACTACTAAGCCAACACATTGGGATGGCTAGTAAACACTTGGGAGGATTTTTTTGTGTCGGATGGTGTCGTTGCTTCCGGGCTACTTCATCCGGCATAGTCCCTTAAGAGCCCCGAGACCAAAAAGGCTATAACTTTGACGGTGATATCTCGGTCTTTGTGGCACCTGGAGAGGTCTCATCTAATCCTACACCTCCATGTTATGAACCTCTACAAAATTCTATCTCAGTTTTCTCCATCTCCATTTGGTTTTCTCATTGTGTTTGTTTTCAAATCGCATGCCAAATAGTGCATTTTGAGTCAGTGTAAGGTTGTTTGATGCTATATTTTACAAAAAAATGGAAGCTCATGGGACCAAATTGAAAATGTGCCAAAACATTATTTTGGCCAACATGTAAATTCTTAGGAGGATTCATTTTTGGTGTCCATATGGTTCCATTGCTTTCTTTTGGGCTACTTCGTCAGGCGTAGTCCTTTAAGAGCCCTGAGACCAAAAAAGGATATAACTTTGATGGGTGATATCTCGGTCACTCCATGGCACCTAGAAAGGTCATGTTAGATCCTACACCTCCATGTTGGGACCCTCTAAAAATATTGTCTTGTTTTCCATCTCCATTTGGTTCTCTCGTTGTCCTATTGTTTGCAACCATGCCAAATAATGCAATTTGAGTTAGTGTAAGGTTGTCTGATGCTATATTTTGCAAACAAAAGCTCATGGGACCAAACCACAACACGCTGTAAACATGTCAGGGTGGCCTAGTAAATGCTTATGGGAGGTGTTTTTTTGTTGCCAGATAGTTCTATTGCTTCCGGGCTACTTCATCCGGGTAGTCCCTTAAGAGCCTTAAGACCAAAAAAGGCTATAACTTCGATGGGTGATATCTCGGACTCCGTGGAACCTAGAAAGGTCTCATCAGATCCTACACCTCCGTGTCGTGAGACCTCTACAAAATCCTATCTCATTTTCTCCATATCTCATTCATTTTCTTGTTTTCTATTTGTTTGCAAAAATGCAAATATTGTAGTTTGAGTCAATGTAAGGTTGTCGATGCTATATTTTGCAAATGGAAGCTCTTGGGACTGAAGTGAATGACTATGCACAACATTTTCATGGGTGGCTAGTAAAAATGCTTTTGGAGGCTTTATTTTTGTGTACCAATGGTGTCGTTTTTCCAGGGCTACTTTTTCCGGGCATAGTCCCTTAAGAGCCTAAGACAAAAAAATGATATAACTTCATTGGGTGATTTCTCGGACTCCATGGCACCTAGAAAGGTCTTGTCAGATCCTACACCTCCATGTCGAGAACCTATAAAAATCCCTTTCTTTTTTCTCCATATCTAATCATTCGGTTCTCTTGTTGTCTATTGTTTGCAAAAAGCATGCGAATAGTGCATTTTGAGTCAGTGTAAGGTTGTTTGATGCTATATTTTGCAAAAAAAGCTCATGGGACCAAACCAACCATGATGCACATGTCATTGGATGGCCTGTAAATTACTTGGGGGAGGATTCATTTAGTTCTCTATATGCTCCTAGTGCTTCTAGTCTACTTTTCTGGCGTAGTCCCTTAAGAGCCCTGAGACCAAAAAATGCTATAAGTTTTTCTGGGTGATTTCTTGGACTCTCGTGGCACACCAGAAATGTCCCGTCGATCCTACACCTCCATGTTGGTACCCTCTATGAAAATCCCATCTCATTTTCCATCTCAATTCGGTCCTCCTCTCGTTGTCCTATTGTTTACAAAAGTGTTGAATAGTCCAGTTCTAAGTTAGTGTAAGGTTGTCCATTTCCAACCACGTGAATAATATAGGTGGTTCATACAATATAGGTGGTGAAATGAGAATTTTAATAAGATATTTTTACAATATAGGTGGTGAAATGATAATTTATGTTTATTGTTCCTTTCTAATATTTAATTTCCCTTAGCTTTTTTTGGCTTCAAGAATAATAAATTCTCTACTAACAGTGCCAACCACGTGAAGGTGGAATTTTTTTTGGCACCACTAACCTACATAAACATGTTAGTAAGCAATTAAATAGAATTTTAAATCCTACATAATTTAAAAAAATCATTAAAGTAAATATTCAAATTAAATTCATGAAGAACATACCTTTGCAAATTCAATCCAATGAACCACAAGGATCAACTCTACTCTTGATAATAGAAAGAAATTGCTTCATGATCTGATTCACGAACCTTCCACATATTCTTTTTTAATGGCCTACCTCGATATTTGATCAATTGAATATTTGTTGCAAGAACCAAATGTGAATAGTGAAGTATCTTTCGATGTACTTCATAGTCTTTAAACAACCAAGTATTTGATTTTTTTATAGGATATCATCAAAGCCAAGTTCCAATGACTACCATTGACCCAATGGGATACTCAAGGCCTTCACCATCAATGACTGTGGAAGTAAAAGTCAAAATTTTTTCCCTCTACACAATGAGACAAGAAGTAGTTTGTTCCCTCTTCGTTAAATTTTGTCACAATAATTAAAAAAATGTGCCCTACATCACAAAGTAAAACTCAAGTCAAATTTAAAATACATTAAGAGTTGATCATTTAATAATTTATAAATCTAAAACATGACATACATATGTACCTTGTTGCACTAAATCAGAGACTTGGTCAAAGTCAGTGATGTTGTCATATGATCTAAGAAGACACTACGTAAGTTGTAATGCTCATGGAACTTGATATGTGTCGAGTGGAATTAGAGGTCTACAAGTCCATTCATCCACCCACTATTGTGACTCACATTCATTCCACACAAAATCAATGCATGATATACAAAAACATGCCATGCACCTAGTATAAATAGTCCAAGAACTTGCATTTGAACTACGGAATGAGTGCATATCACTTGATCCTACAACTATCATATAATCTTCATAGCTTGCCAAATGTTGTTCCTCTATCAACTAGAAATATCTACGAACCATTGAAATCTCTTGAGATTCATGGCCCATGTTCTTGACACACCAATCAACAATGCTTTTTGCACTGTAAATTTAGCACCATCCTTGAACTTTAACTCTTCTCTTACAAGTGCTCTTTTCACACATGCTCCTGCACCATCATGCTCTCCTTTCCCATGTCTTCCTCAAAAAAATAAATATGTTGTACACATTTTTCTTTGTGCATCTTTCTTAGCCAATAAAACATCTTGTGCATTCTTGAATTGTGATGTGCAGTTGTCCAACCAAATGTAATGTTGATTGAAAAAATGTTCCTCTCATTCAAGTTCACATAAAACACCTAGAAACACCCTTGCACATATTCTTGTAGAATGTGTCCGATCATCACTGATGTAGAAATGATACTCTCTTAATATTTTTGATCTTTCTCAGTGCTTTCTGAGAGAGTGCATGAATGTTATATGCATGAAAATAACAACTTGCACTAAGTTATAGTATTGAGACTGAACCTCCATTTGTGGTTATAATGTGTAATTCTCTGTGAAGTCAACTACTAAAATAATAGTACCAAGTGGGAATGTGTCCTTTCTTAACTTGAATTGTTCATCCAACCATCGAGCTCTATGTGTGTGTGCTTTATACTCATAAAAAATTTCCTCTCTAAATTTGACCATATATTCTGATATAAGTAATTGTTCTATAACAAGCTCACACCTCTTAGATTATTTTCCATCTTTTAATTGATATGCCACTGATTTATATTTTTTGAAACCAACTAATTATTTTCCTATTGAATATGTACTCTCCTCATGGATACAAATTTTCAATTTTGGCAAGCCACCACATACGTTGCATGTTCCATCCAAACATGCTTTGTTATAAAAAATTGTCCAGTTGATTTTTCACAAAATATCGTAGGAATAAATTCCCTTGCAGATTTTGGTGGGACATTTAATCCACACTCCTACAACATGATGTCAATATGCAAAACACAATGTATTTGACAAAAAACATCATAATGCATTGAAAATTCAACATGATGCTCTACAACAAAGTGGTACGTGTGAGTGATTGATTTTCACATAAAAGGGTTTGTTCATTTCAAAGAATCTTTGGCTAATGTTAATTTGTGGATTTTCATTCTTAAACTTAGAGAACAATTGTGTTTGAGTCATATCCAAGAAATTTTTTGCACATGATTCACGATTATGAGAACCTATTCTTCTTTTTATTGTATCTCTTCTATTCGGTGACACCCTTGTGTTCTCATTCCAATACTTTACAAGTAATTATTTTAGAATATCATATGTATTCTTGTCTTTCCATGGGAGTTCTGCTAGAGAATGCCCAATAGTTGGTGTTATTGACTGACTCAAGACTTTTGTGTCTCTATTGCTTTCATTAGTGTTTTTTTGTTTAGCTTCAAAGCTCTGCTTGTTTTTTTCTAATCAAGTTTTATTAACTATTTTATCACTTACTATACAATTAGTAAGTGCACACTGTGTAGCATTACTATCTTTGGTGTGTTTCTGTTGACACCTACAATTTGGTATGATTTATGTATATTTTCAACAATTGACGCATTTCGATCAACAACATTAGATGTTCTTAACCCCATGGTCTTCATTGTAGGTCTCATCTTAATTAATTTCATCAATGTAACAAATAATTGACATCTTTGTGTCATTTAAATTCTCAAAGTAATTATCCCAAATTCCCTAGCTTTTCTTCTCGCATTTCTTTCAGACATTTTGTTAGGCATTGGTTTTATAATGTTTTCATCAATTTCAATTAAGTGAATTGGTTTTCTTTGCAAAATGGAAGGAGGTGTTCTTAGAGGTGAAGATTCATTAACAAGGTTACTTTCTTCATTCAATGTTTCCAAATTTTAGATTAAATTTTTCTCAAGTATTAACATTTGATTCTCGTAGGTAAAGGTTCAACATTTGGATTCATATCAATTTCTTCATCCATACCAACATTATCATTCAATTCAATATCAATATTCATTAAAAATCATTATTCTCTACATTTTCATTATGTATTTCATCCTCATTTTCTAAAACATTAGGTACATTTGATATAACATATGTACCTTTCCCTGCATGAAAAAAGTTTTTGCATCCTCTCTTCACTTTCTTTATTCTCATCTCTTCCAATTTCTCTCATCTATTACAATTGCTTCTTCTTGTTCTTTCCTTTCTCTTGTCCTTACCTCATCTTTTATCACCCATGATTACAAAAATATAAATAGTGGGGTAGGGGACAAGTTGAACTACTCAAAATTCATGCAAGAATGTACAAGAATCTGCAGACTAGACAGAAAGGGGACAAAAATCCCATGAAAGAGATGAAAAAATGATGTTGGGGGCCATAAAATATATATAAAAAATAACGTGTATGCATTATAATGCATACACATTTTTCTTTTCCTATTTCCAAGGCATGCCTCTAGGCTTGGATCCAGTTTGGATCCCCAAGCCCGAGGCATGGACCTACAAAAACACAACAAACAACATGTTTTTGCAAAAAATGGTAAAATGGCTATTCCACCATGATAAATCACACTAAAATGATCAATACATTTAATAAAAATATGACTACGACGTCGAGAAAACTTTCTTCTTTCTAAAATATAATTTTTCAAATTTTTGACTAATATAAGGTTTCCATATTAATTATTTTCTAACTATGCCTTTTTGTAGCTATTTTTTTGAAGTTTATACATGTCTATCTTTCATCGTGTATCTTTTTTTCGACTCATCAAATTGAATAAAAAAATTTAGGCCCAAACTAGGACTAATTCTATACATATTAAAAAAAAAATATAATTTTGATATTTTTTTGGTAGTTAGTTAGGGGGCACGATCGGAGCTCATTATTTTTCAAAATTTAAAATTTATGTACTAGAAAAATCATTAAAAAATACTCGCTAAAAAATAAAAAAAATTTCTAGCACAAACTAGATGCTCCTAGCTATCTTTCTACCAAAGGGTTTTCAAAAATACTAAATAGTGCTCAAAAAAATGGTGGGGGCATGAAAGACAGTCTACTATGTTTTTTTAACAAAAATAGAGCACCTGTTGGTATTTTAGTTATTTGACCCACTTAAACTTAACCATTTTCAATAAAATTTAGTATCTTAGAAACTAGACTCAAAATGCTACGATTCATGTTCTTACAACATCTTCCAATTTTGAGTGTAACTATTTCAAATAACTCGTACAAGTTGAAGATTTCGTGTAGTAAGTATGAATAGTTCAATTTACTTACATTAAATACTAAATCATCTCCTTGGTTGCCATATTTTCTATCTTTTACTATGGGCATAATCATAAAACATCCTTTTGGTCCAAGTGCTACTAATATCTAATAATAGTAAAAATAGTAATTGCATGTGTTTAATGCAATGTGAATGCCGAATGGTATATGTTATTTGATTTAGAGGTATAGTTATTACTTTTGTAGTTGATGTTGATAAGGGGTGTGATTGATTTTGTAAGTGTAGAAATATAGATGAGCCACTTAATTTTAAGGTTGTTTCTACATTTCAAACTTGTTACAAATTCGTACATGAATACATTTGATACCATTTTCGATAGTTAATTACTTTTATAGTTGATGTTGTATGTATTTAATTCAGGTTAATTGTGTTAGTTGTGCATCGGTTGTTCGGTTGGTGTTTTGTTGAAAACCCATTTATTGTATAGTTGATAATGTGTGTGATTGATAGTGGTAGTGTAGGAATATAGATGAAACATTACATTGAAAGGTTGTATGTGTACATTTAATTTTGTTACAAATTTGTACATTTAAAGTTGTAAATCATATTTCACAACATCAAATACATGAAGATCTACGTACACATAATGAGACATGTATACATTTGCAGTATTTATATCATGAATGGTAGCCTTTAGTGGGCAATTTTAGTTTCAATAAACATGATTACATTTGATACCCCTTGAACGACAATGCCACTTTGGATACAATAAGTGTTGAGTATAGTAGTAGTGGAGGTGCTATCAAAGTAGAGGGTAGTATTTACGATGGGTTGAGTGATAGTAGTCTTGCTTCCTCCTTTCTTCGTGCTCCAAGTTTTGAGTACGTGCACCATATTTGAATACCTTTCGAATGAAAAAGAAAGTGAAATGAATAGATTTGCAAGCGAGGGAACTCTGGAGAAAGGTGTGAAGGTCATACCCTTCCTTTCAGTGGTTCGAATGTCGATGGTTTCTCTATGCAAAGTAAGTCCCTAGGAATTGTGGATAGTTAATCCCGTGCCATTTTAATTAACAATTTTCTTCGACTCCCTCTCGAAATAGGGGGTATGGGAATATGTAACGGGTTGGAGGGATCCCAACATGGGCCATTGCATCTATCAAATTTGACAACAAAAATAAAGGTAATGTTTGGGTGGCATTGATGCGTCAGTAGACAATGTCATGATTGTTCCCGTAGCACCATTCACGAGGCTGCGTCAACCCATAGATTTATAATAAGCATGATTTTTGATTGTTTTCACAGCTTGAAATTTATGTTCCAACTGATCATTATCAGGATATCCTGGTCCAGTCCACATTTTACTTTCAACTATGGATTGGGCGATTGGAACGTCAATGCCTTCAACATCCGAAGTTTGTGGGAGTCCATGAGATCATTTTTACAAAAAAATGTGGTGCGTCCTTAAAATTGTTTAGCTCCTACTGAGTTAGGTGTGTGTCTATGCGAGACATTAGGAGTTCTCGACCTTAATAAGAGGGGTTGAATCTTGTAAGTGGATCAAGTAAATTTCAGAATGAAATCTATGCATTGGTTATTCCTTGTTGTTGAAATATTGTTTGCAATGTAATGGAAGAATAGAATCCCTTCCAAAGGTTGGCTCCATACGAATTACTTGCATAAAGAGGACTGTCAAGAATGGGTGGTAATCAATGAGGTCATCGAGAAAGATGACTGATATGTTCCCAAATTCGATGTTTTTGAGTGTGGGAAATCTTTGCGTAGCCTAATGTCAATTTTGCTTAGAAACTTTGGTCCGATGAAACTCATTTCATCTATAAGAACATATTCTATATCTTTCAAAGTGACTCTTGAAAATATGATAATGCACTTCCTTCAAGGGGTTTTAGTTCTTTGATTGGAATACAAAGGGCTATGTGGATTTTGGATGTAGAGATGTTGAATTTTGAAACACCGGTAGGGGCCAACACAAGTAATGGTGAGGGAGATGTTGATGCTTACCGTGAATGAATTCCGAATTTTATTTATTAGAAATGATTTTCTTGTGCCATCCATTCATTGAATTATCAATCTTAGTGGAGGTAGAAGGGTTTTGTTTGCTGAATGGTGTAGTATGGTATCAAGATCTTTTTTTTTTTTACTCAAGACAAAGGAAGTGTGGAAGATGGTGGTGTGGAATGCATGTTTTTGTTAATTGTGTCTTCCTTTTCTGTCTCAATGAATGATGAAACAATTATCTACAAATCTTACGAGAACTTCATGTATGCTCCAATTATTGTGTATGTCAAAATATCATTTCCCAACATATCAAGACCTGCAAGAGCCATATTGTTTCCTTGACGAAGTTGTGTGAAGATGTGCCATTCTTGCATTGGTTCGTGTTGAATACCGCATTTGGCCTTTGAGTTAGAACTAACATATGCATGCAGAAGTCATGTGCCTACTGGAGTGCGTAAAACATGCCACAGTGTATAGTTGTGCTTGAACATGTCCCAATTGTTGTTGATATCATGTGGGGTTGAGCCAAATTTAGAGGTAATATTTCTGAAATTTTTGTATAAAAGGAGTTTTGACCAATATAATAGGTCATATTGTGTTGAATCCTAAGAAGGGACATCCAAAATATCGTGTGGACTTGAACAATTGCTTTTGTCGGTCACTTTTTCCATTTATCACCTTTACGGTTCTTGTTGTAACTCCAATCTCGAGAATATTGAATAAGTGGTAGGTGTTCCATGGTTGTAGGACAAACTTTATATGCATCCAACAAAGTGTTTGTTTGTTGTGCATCGACATCACTTTCAATGATGCCTCTCAAAATTTTTTACCAACATTTAATGATACAAATGAACGATTGCACATAACAAGTGACATTTTTTGCGCAGCATGTGGCATGTTTCTTGTGTGCTTATGTCATGTCAACACCGCTTCTCAGAGCATTTTACGGGTCACAATATGTGCTGGAGAATTTCCGTTAGCATATTTTGAAAATATGGATAACATTTGGTGATATGTTTCGAATGTTGCTTGGTTTTTTGAAGCATATTTTGCAATATACTTTAGAACCGCATGGTGGGAAAGTATCGGTTGAAATCAACATTTGATCTCCATATGTATATCATAGTTCGATTGTGGATGTTCAATATGTCATCATTTCTTGAAGGGAGGTACTTAATTTTCCCATCACTTTGAATGAGATAGGATGACGTAGGTTACGTGGCCCAGGGGGCATTGTACCTACACCGTAGTCTGCGATTGCTTTCTACATAGGCATGTCTTCTCGGAACATTTAGTGTGACACTGAAAATGATTAAGCCATTCTTCAAGGTCTACATGTGGGGAGGAGGATAGAATTTTTGTTGTATTTAGCAAGCAAGGGTCATCTAGGAGTGACCTATGAACAAAATCCAAGTGGTTGCAAGCCGCACAGGGGTTCTAGGTAGACATGAACTTATCAAAGTATTGTTTTGTCTCCTCAATAACTGTTGTATCCTCCCAGTCCATTTCGTCAACTTTAGGCGCATTCTCGAGCCACAATAAATTATTGACATGTGTGAAGCCTCTATGTTACCATTCACACCTACGAGATGAGGGAACATAAATATTATCTATGTATTTTGAAAAAAACTTTTAAATAAATAGATTTGATTACTTGTACCAAAATTCTACTTTGCTCCAAGTTCCTTGTGCAATATTTCTTCGCGAAATATGGTGAATCTATGATGCGGTATGCTTTGATACTCAAAGAGGGTTAGATATAATGTTAAGTGTTTTCCAATGATGTGTGGCTCGAGGATTAGCTGGGAATTCACCGCACATAATATTATGGAGATCTAGCCATTTAGTGTCTACAACACTTAGAGTGAAGAATAAGGTTGGTGTCCCCAATTATTCTACCATATTTGAAAGCTTGCTTCTACTTTTTTACCGAATGAACATTTCCCTCGAAGGCTCAATCCAAACCGCATTAAGTTATCTCGTAGGTTTTCTTTAGGGAATTCTAGTAGTTGTCTTCGCAGATCTCTAATTGTCGGAGGGATTCTATATTTGAGGTTATGTTTCATAAAAACTACTGTTGTGGACTAGCTCTTGTGCCACATTATGAGGTTTAAAAGGAAGTAACAAAATCTTGGGTGGGAAAGGAAGCATCCTTCATGGTAACACATCAAATGAAGAGTGTATTCATGCATTTCAACTTCTTTAATGCAGGTATTGTACATTGCCACATTTCTTTTCCCCTTCGTCGAAAACAAAGTTGGAAAATCCATTGAAAACATGCCCTCTATATTGTATTCATTTATTAGTGAGATCCCAAGTTCGGCCATGGCATGGTAAATGGAGTGTTACCATCATGGTTGAACAAGAACTATTCAATTTCTTCTTCTTCTGTTGTTGTATTGTGAGGAGTTGACACCAAAATGATGAGTGTTCATACATTTCATCAAAGTCGGTGGGAACATCAATACCATGAGTTGTAGAGGTTCTTTGAATTTGGGGTGGTTCCACTATGAATGTGTTAAGAGAGGTGGAAACATTTGATGACTCGATGGTAGAGAGGAAAGGGCGGCATCATCAATTAAGACATCTTTGTAATAGGGACTGTGTTGGATTTTATATATTGCAAGGCTACCCAAACATGAGATCCACTAACGTAGAAATCATAATTTTTAAAACTAGATCCTTCCCTTTTATGAGAACTATGTCCAAATCTCCAAGGTGGTGGGGTAGGTACTTTTCTATTTAAGTAATGTTTTGAGGGAAACTTATGGCATGTCATGAGTATTTGTTTTTCCCACCACATACTTGGGCAAATGGCAGGAATGGATTAACTCATGTGATAAGAATCTCATCGATTTGAGTTAAATACGCAAGAACGGTAGGCTTCTTTTCAGGGTCCATGTTGTTCCATGAAGAGAAGAGGTGTCCTTGTTTTTCATATTTACATCTCATTATAGGAGGGAAAAATTCAAAGGAAATTGTTTTAATTCCGGGGTAATTTTCCAAACAGATTGAGAAAGTTTGGATGTTCGCCAAAAAATCAATTCTTTTGTGAAACTGACATTGGGCTTCAATATTCAGTGACAAGGGTGGGAATATGGGAAATATCCATGTATTGGAAGGGGTGGGGTGTTCAATTTGAGTCGTTTGTGGATTGCAAGGTGGAAAATAGTCAGAAGGAGAGGATAAATTGGTTGTACATGTGCGATGAACTAAAGAAAGGTCGGTACTTGAGATAGTTTCATGTGGCATCCTAAATATTTAAGGAAAATTGGTAATAGTTAGTGAAGATGGGTTCATACGGAAGGAATTGGTATGCTCGTGAAAGTTTGTTTCCATGGAAGTTACTTGTAGAATGTTGGTTGGAAATTATTCAGTAGTTGTATTTGATGGCAAGATTGAAATGTCAGGGAATCGTAGGTTGTTGGTCGATGTAAGTTGAAATATATTAGAGATTTTCATTATTTTATGCTCTAATTTACGACGTTGTTTCTCATAAGTTATTGTTGTTTCAAATCAGCAAAGAGCTCGGATGTTGATCAGACTTCTAGTTGACATTTTGGACATCCAGTGTGATTGCACAACATTGAATCTTTTCCCCAAGTGTGGGACTTGTAAAATGGGAAAAGAATCTCTAGTTTAGAGGCTGGTTCCTCAACTCCTCTGATCAGATATATCACTTACAAGTTGTAGAGGTTTGAATTCCTAGTTCCTACCCTAAATTCCAAGGGGACAAAGATAAGGAATGCAAGAAAATGAAGCTAATGCTAATGAGGTGATGCACCAAAGGAGTTACAGACATCTGATACTACAATACATACACAATCCACAAGAAAACACAACACAAAGCATGCACAAATTGCTCAAAATGTAATGAAAGATCAGGAAAACAATGGTAGATATATGAAAGGATTGAGGGATTTTAATCACAGAGCATATATTAACATTCCAGATCCAATACAATGCATTATAGTGATCAAGAGGCAAAAGGGGTGTTGTATTGCATGGAAAGGTAAAAAATTTCCACAAATTCTGCCAAGAAGGAAGAAAAGGGAAGTTGCAGAGCTGAAAAAGTGTCTCCTTTTTCAAAAATGAACCCATTCTGGCTTTTACAGTGCAAACCACGACCCCAGGAGAGAGAAACACGGGAAAACGTGGGAGAGCTTCAACCACCGACCCAAAACACATTAAAACAACATGGGCATCCTTATAGGCCCATCCCTTGACATTTTTCGCCATGCTGGGAGAGAATGCGAGCCATTCTTCATTAAAAACGGTGGTTGAAAAGTCATTTCTGTCCATGACCACGTGCCGTAGATGTTTTCCAAATTTATCTCTACAAACTCCATCAAAATGTAAAAATGACCCCGAATCTTTTAGAGAATTTCATGATCTTTCCATTTATATAAAGAATGTGAAAAATCGAGCTCTGGATCGAAAGATATGGCCGTTTGAAATTTTAAGGCAAAACAGGGCCAAATCGGATTGTCGGGCATTTTTTTTTTAAATTTTCCACTTTTTGGTCATTTGGAAATTTTTCCAAAAAATCCCCGTGCTCCGCCATTCTGGGTGCCATGTGGCATGTTTTGATTGGACGCGGGCCCTCTATGCTTCATTTTCCTTTGTTTTCGCCATTGGAAAATTTTCCAAAAATTCCCCGGGCCGATGAGTTGAGGACACGTGGCAGCAGGTGATTCACTGCGGGCATTTCCTCTTGAATTTTTCGTTGCTTTGTTTGATCCTATTCCTTGACTTGGCCACGTGGAAAAACCTCATTCATGGCCGGCCTTTCCCTTCAAATTTTCCATGTGGGCTTGTCTTGAATTTTTGCTGCCATCGGACACGTGGCAAGATGTGATTGGTTCGCGTTGGGGGCACTTTTTCCCTTGAAATTTCCTTCTTTTTCCTTTGGGAAAATTTCCAAAATTCTCCCCGCCTTACGCCGGTCCGGGACACGTGGCAGCGCGTCTTCATGAACGCGGGGCTCAGGCGAACATTTTTTCCTTTTGCGCGATCCCTTTGGGAAAAATTTCCAATCTCCTCCCGCGCTCCGCTGTTCCGCGTGCCCATGGACACGTGGCAGGCTCGGCCGGATCGGTTGGCATGCGGGCCAATAGTTTTCCTTTTGTAATTTGGCAAAAACACTTCGCCAAAATTTTAACTTCTCCTCACGCTCCGCTGGTCTGATGACAAAGGACACGTGGCACAACATGATTGGGCGTGGGCCTTCTTTTAAAATTTTCCCTGGCGCCAACACTTAGTCATTTTTCAAAATTTCCCCCTAGACACGTGGCATAATCTGATTCACCGGCGGGCCCATGGGGAAAAATATCCCTTTTGAAAACTTTGCCAAACACTTGGTAAAAAAACAAGTTTTCCTCTGACCCCCGCCACTTCCTTGGACACGTGGTGCCATTTCATTGGTTGCGGGCCTTTCAGGGGAAAATTTCCCACAAAAACTCCACTAAGCCATAACTTCAAAAATACATGGAGTTAGGAGGAAAACTTTACCTTTCTGGAAAGCTGAGAAAAGATCTATCCAATGGTGCCATTTCTAGAAAGTTTTGAGTGCCTAAAAAGCAAAAAATTATGACTGAGGCACAAGAGAGGGAAGAATGAAAGGAGTTAGCCACAAAATGAGCAAGGGGTACATTTTGGATAATAGTTATGTGTACTTTATTTTTTACGTAGTTCTCTCTTCATTGAGCTCATTTTACAGGAGTTGACATGATTGCGAAGTCACTGACTTATGGAGTACCACATATTGAAAAAAATCGCACGGGTTAACGAGGAACGATACATTGTTTGATGCCATACAAATGTAAAAATAAGTCAAAATATAAAACTATATACAAATGTAATGCATGTGGAGTTCCAATGGGAAATACACGTAAGAGGTAACAATTTGAGTATAAAATAACTACATTTTTTGTATGGAAAAAATTATTAGTTATATATCAACATACAACGCGTTCACATAGTATACAAGGATGAAAATATGTACATAAAAAAGTGCAAGTGATTTTTATTTATTTTCTTAAAAGTACTTACAATCCAAATAGTAGTAGGAGACAATGCTATGTCATATGTATAACGGAATACAACAGATTTTCTTTTGAAGAAGGGAAAAAAGTGAAATATAGATATGAAATAAAAACATAGCAGTTGATAGTTCAAAGTATAGAATGGGATGGGTGAGGGTTTAAAGTTTGAAGGGACGAGTGGGTTAGAAATATTTGCATAAAGGTTACAGAGAGGAGTTGCATTATTTTCTGCTTTCTTTGAGTGAGGATGACACATTTCAATATGTTGTTTCCTCAATATGTCTCTTTTTAGTGAAAGTGTGAAACAGATTAGTTGCTTTGATGACATTTTATAATTTCACTAGTCACATCTTCGTCTATAGACAATATATGGAGGTTCTTCATTTGTAACACACATGATTAACTTAGTTGTCTCATCACAAGTGGTCCACCATTACCATTATCAACCATTACCATTATCTCTCACCCTTTTCTTGCATTTCTTGAAACCTTTTTGAAGAGGACATGCCTTGTAAATAAAGTTGTCCATGTTGATATTTGTGATTTCTATAGTAACCATGGCCCATTCATTTCTCTCGGTGTTTCCCATATCTTTGTCACATGTGAAATCATTATTCTGAGTTCAAGCTTTTTGGAGGGCCCAAAAATTTGCTTGTGATAGAGGGCACCAGAAGGGAGTAGTCATCAGAATCAACCCAGTCATGAAGTGTATTGGTTTATAAAATTAGAGGGTTGACGTAACATTTGGTACTTGAAATAGTGTCGACTGAGCTCCCATTGAAACTAGAGATGTGAGAAAATTTCAAGGCAAGGACCGGAAGAGGCGGTATAGAAAGCATGTCTTCAAGTTATTTTCTTATCTCATCTAAGTGTTTTCCCCACAATGTGACACTTACACTGAATCCTGACATGTCCTTTAATTGTAGAGTTATTCTCTTTGTTTCAGACTTGTCATGCCTATGAATTGTTGAGCATGGTGACATCGCAAGAACAATGCCAATCAAATCAATTGTAGAACCGATAGTGCTTGCAGGTATGTCCTTGATTTTGGTGAAGTGAAAGTGATGGGAAGGTATTGTATCCTCATTTTCTATGAGTGGAGTTATGGTTGAAGAAGGTTGCAGGAAAATCTCCAAAGCATTGTTCAAATGGTTGTAACATTGCTTTGCATCAACAATCCTCCCATTAGAAATTGTATATAGCTTCCCATTTTCAATCTTCTTATAAAATGCTTCCATGGCCTCATTGAAATAGGTGATGTGGATTTCCCCTCCTTCCTAATCCACAAAATCAAACCCAAACACAGAGCCATCTCCCCTTGCATTGTGATATTCGTGAAGGGTTTTTTTTTCTAGGGCACGACCCTCTATAGACCACATGTGCATAAATGTATTCAATCCACAAGAAAACACAAAGACAAAGCATGCACAAATTGCTCAAAATGTAATGAAAGATTAGGAAAACAATGGTAGATATATGAAAGGATTGAGGGATTTTAATCACAGAGCATATATTAACATTCCAGATCCAATACAATGCATTATAGTGATCAAGAGGCAAAAGGGGTGTTGTATTGCATGGAAAGGTAAAAATTTCCACAAATTCTGCCAAAAAGGAAGAAAAGGGAAGTTGCAGAGTTGAAAAGTGTCTCCTTTTTCAAAAATGAACCCATTCTAGCTTTTACAGTGCAAACCACGACCCCAGGAGAGAGAAACGCGGGAAAAATGGGAGAGCTTCAATCACTCGACCCAAAACACATTAAAACAACATGGGCATCCTTATAGGCCCATCCCCTGACATTTTTCACCATGCTGGGAGAGAATGCGAGCCATTCTTCATTAAAAATGGTGGTTGAAACGTCATTTCTGTCCATGACCACGTGCCAGAGACATTTTTCAAATTTCTCTCTACAAAATCCATCAAAATGTAAAAAAGACCCCGGAATCTTGTAGAGAATTTCACCAGCTTTCCATTTATATAAAGAATGTGAAAAACCGAGCTTTGGATCGAAAGATATGGCCGCTTGAAATTTTAGGGCAAAACAAAGCCAAATCGGATTGGCGGGCAATTTTTTTAAATTTTCCACTTTTTGGTCATTTGGAAAATTTTCCAAAATTCCCCACGCTCCGCTATTCTGGGTGCCACGTGGCATGTTTTGATTGGACATGGGCCCTCTGCGCTTCATTTTCCTTTGTTTTCGCCATTGGAAAATTTTCCAAAAATTCCCCCCGGCCGATGAGTTGAGGACACGTGGCAACAGGTGATTCGCCACGGGCATTTCCTCCTGAATTTTCCATCACTGTTTGATCCTATTTCTTGACTCGGACACGTGGAAAAACCTCATTCGTTGTGGGCCTTTCCTTTGAATTTTCCATGCGGGCTTGTCTTGAGTTTTTGCCGCCACCGACACGTGGCAAGATGTGATTGGTTCGCATTTGGGGGCGATTTTTTTCCTTTGAAATTTCCTTCTTTTTCCTTTGGGAAAATTTCCCAAATTCCCCGCCTTCCGCCGGTCCGGGACACGTGGTAGCGTCTTTCACCGAACGTGGGGCCCAGGGGACGAACATTTTTTCCTTTTTAGCAATCCTTTGGGAAAAATTTCCAATCTCCTCCCGCGCTCCATTCTCCGTGCCCATGGACACGTGGCATGAGCTCATTGATCAGGTTCAAGGCGGGCTGCGGCCAATAGTTTCCTTTTGAAATTTGGCAAAAACACTTCACCAAAATTTTAACTTTTCCTCCATGCTCCGCCGGTCCGATGCCAAAGGACACGTGGCACAACATGATTGGGCACCTTCTTCCTTTTAAAATTTTCCCATGCGCAACACTTAGTCATTTTTTTCAAAATTTTTCCCCCTGACACGTGGCATAATCTGATTCACCAAGGGCCCATCGGAAAAATATCCCTTTTGAAAACTTTTCCAAACACTTGGTAAAAAAAACCAAGTTTTCCTCCACCCCCGCCACTTCCTTGACACGTGGCGCCATTTCATTCATTGCCATGGGTTTTCAGGGGAAAATTTCCCACAAAAAATCTACCGGGCCATAACTTCAAAAATACATGGAGTTAGGAGGAAAACTTTACCTTTCTGGAAAGCTGAGAAAAGCTATCTATCCAATGGTGCCATTTCCAGAAAGTTTTGAGTGCCTGAAAAGCAAAAATTATGACTGAGGCACAAGAGAGGGAAGAATGAAAGGAGTTAGCCACAAAATGAGCAAGGGGTACATTTTGGATAACAATTTTGGCGACTCAGAGGGGTCATCTGCCTACTAGATGAAGTTACCAATTGCTTGAAGCAATCCATTGGGCATGGAGTCATCAAATTCTTTGTTTGGTACCCCAACTGACTAGAACACTACAAGGAGGAAGATGGAGGGTGACACATCACCTGATTTGAGCAAGGCCTATAACACACATTTCCAGAACAACAAGCCTTTGCCAAAGCACTTAGGGAAAGAAAAGATAATATACAACAAAACAATGTGCACAAGCACTTGGAGGAATGAAAATCTAAACTAATATGTACAAGGTGGAGAATTCCCTTCAGTAGCAATGCTTTAGATAGATCCCATTGACTGAATCTGCAGTTCTTCACCATCCAATGAAGACAATTGGAAAGCATTGTTGTCCTTACACTTTGTGACCATGTATGGGCCACTCCAAATGGCATCAAATTTTGAATGCCTTCCTGGTTTTTCTCTATCTGCATCCCATTTTAACACTAGATCTCCAACTTGGAAAGATCTATCCTTGGCCTTCCTATCAAAGGTCTTCTTGATCAAAGCTTGATCCTTCTCCATTGCTCGGGATGCCTGATTTCTGATTTCTTGGAGCTCCATCAATTCTACATATCTAACCTCCATGGGCTCAAACTCCAACAACTCCAACTGTTTCATGAGTTCCAATGTTGGCAACTCAAGTGACATGGGAAAAATTGCCTCTCTCCATAAACAAGCTTAAATGGAGAGTTACCTGTAGATCTCTTAGGAGTTATCCTATCATCCCATAAGGCTGATTTCAACTTAGTATGCCAAGACCTCTGGATTTTCATCAAGAGTCCTCCTAATGATCCTCAACAAGTTCTTGTTTGTAGATTCAGCTGGCCATTACCCTGAGGGTAATAATTTGATGAAGTGCTTAGGTAGATCCCATTCTTGACAGCCCATTCACTACCTTGGCCCAATGAATGCCAATGCATTATCTGATATTATTGTAGCAGGTATGCCAAATTTGGTTGCTATTCCCTCATAGAAATCTAGGATGCTAGATTCATTTGCTTCCTTGAGTGCTACTGCTTCAGTCCACTTGGTGAAGTAATCTGTTGCTATTAAAATCCATTTGTGCCCTTGGCTTGAATTGGGATTAATGACTCCAATGAAGTCCAAACCCCATTGCATGAATGGCTGGTCAACTGAAATTGATGCAATGGAAGGGCAGCTAGCCTCTCTTTACCTCGTGAAGAATGCACAATTCTTGCACCTCTTGATCCATGCATAACAATCACTGAAAATCTTGGGCCAATAATAGCCAGCCCTCATGATCTTTAGAGCTATCACTCTTGGTGCAAAATGACCACCAGCTGGTCCACCATGGAACTCTTCCAACACCCTATGAATCTGATTTGTACCAATGCATCTCAAAGAACACTCCATTCACATCCCTTTTGAACAAAACACCATCAACAAGGGCATATGGGACAACCTGCAATCTGAAGTGTCTTCTTTTGGTCTTGTTCATCTCTGGAGGGCATAGACCTATGCTTAGGAAGTGCATTATGTCTTGGGTCCAGCAAGGAGTGAGAACACCATTATTTTCCTCTTGAGTGCTTCCTTGCTCATGGCTGTCTTGTAACGCCAAAACAACCTCCTTCTCATTGCATGCTTCCTTTTGTTTGCTCAAAATCAGCTGCTCACACAATCCTTTTCCTCTGACCAACTTGGTGACTTTGATCTCAATGTCATACTCCATGACACGAGTAATCCAACCTGCTCTCTTTTCATTCAAGTCTTTGTTGAGGAGGAAGTCTTTAACTCCCACATGAGAAACCAACAATTGAACCTTGTTGTTTGAAACTAGATGCTTGAATTTCTTCAAGCTCCTGATTACTGCAAGAACATGCTTCTCAATGAAAGAATATCTCACCTCATAGTCCTCCAGGCTTTGGCTGAAGAAAGCAATTGGCTGCTCATCATTGTCTTTTCTTCTCATTGTACCAAAATTGCAGAAATAGTATCATCACCCCAAATGCATAGAGGATGAAATCCTTGGAGAAATCCGGGTTAATAAGAGTCAGGGCTTAGAGATGGCTTCTTTGATTGCTTCAAAACTTTCTTTGCCTTCTGGCTGTCCATTTGAAAGCCATGCTTTTCTTTAACATCTTGGTGATAGGCTTGACAAGGGCTGCAAAATTTGGGACAAACCTCCGAACAAAATTTATTCTCCCAAGAAACTTTGAAGGGCCTTCTTGTGGCTTGGCAATGGTAGTGCTCTTATGGCTTCAACTCTTTCTTGGATCAATTGCTAATCCTTCTTTGGAGACAATGTGGCCAAGGAGTTTTCCTTCATGGGCTAGAAAAATACACTTTTTAGGATTCAAGGATACTCCAAATCTTCTGCACCTTTGGAACACTTGTCTCAAATGAAAGAGGTGGTCTGCTGCATTTTTTGAAAAAATAGTGATATCATCAAGATATATCAGCACAATGTTGTTAATCAAACCCTTGAACGCCATGTCCATTGCTCTTTGGAAAGTAGCTCCAGCATTGGACAACCCAAATGGCATTTTCCTGTATGCATAAGTTCCCCATTTGGTTGTAAAGGCTGTCTTGAACTGATCTTCTTCTTTCACCATAATCTGATTGTACCTCGAATAGCCATCAAGTAATGAAAACCTCTCAGAGCCAGCAACAACTTGTAAAATCTGCTCCATGAAGGAAGTGGATAATGATCCTTGAGAGATGCTCTATTCAAATCTCTCAAGTCAACACACAATCTGATTTCCCACTCTTCTTTCTAATCGAACCAAGTTGGCTACCCAACTAGAATGCTTGATAGGGAATATGATTCTTGATTCTATCAACTTATTCAATTCCTTTCTCATGAGAGGCTCCATGTGTGGATTGACTGCCTTTTTTTTTTTCCTCCGATGGGTTTAGTACTTGATCCAATTCAATGGTGTGTTGAGCTAACTTGGGATTGAAACCTTTCAAATCTTCATAGCTCCAAGCAAACACATCAGGGAATTCTTGACAAAGTTGTATGAACTCATACCTTTCTTGTTTAGTTGTCATCTTACCAACTTGGAGTGATTTTCCTTCTTCCACCAAGATGGACACTGAATCTTCTCCCTTGACTTGAATGTTTGCTTTCTCCTTCCTAAACTGATCATTAGGATTGAAAATGGACTCCAAAGTAATAAGTCCCTTTGGTAGTTTGTTGGTTCTCAGCTGTACCACTTGGTCACCATACTGCTGCTCCAACTTTTCCTGATTTTTAGCTGAGAACTCAGCCTCTTCTTGCAAGAAATGGATGATTTGTTGATCATTTTCAAACACTTGCCAACTTACATTGTTGTCTGCATCAAGGCCTTACAATCACATGGATGTTTGGCTATACCTTGTCTTTTTGAATGCTTTCAACAACGTCAAAGGCTGCCCTAACTGCTGCAAGCCTATCAAAGTAGCTTGGTTCTCTTTTCTAGGAATGGATTTTATGCCAAAGCCCTCAAAATCTTCAATGAGGTCCCACACCCTATTTTTGTAGCACTTGAGTAGATCATTCTTGACAACATGCTGCCCCTTAACTTGGTTGACAATCAACTCACTATCACCAAAGACTTGCAAGTTCTTTATTCCTCTCTTGATTGACCAATGCAATCCTTGTATCAAAGCTTCATATTCAACAATGTTATTAGAGCATGCAAACTGAAATCTAAAAGCTGAATAATACTTAACTCCTGAGGTGAAACAAGCATAGCTCCCCTCCCCTACACCTTGTCTACTCCTTGATCCATCAAAAACAACTACCCATACCTCATTGTCATCCTTGTGGTTTGGCTTGGTGATGCTAGGAATAGGCTGATTTTCTTCATGCATGCAATAGACTCCTAGCTCAGATTCTTCTATTTCTTGATAAGGATCAAAAGCATGCACCTTGTTTGCCCATTCATCAAGAGTTAGATCTGGGATGCTTCCTACCTTGGTGTCAGCTTCATCAGTGCTTGGATAATCCTCTTGATCAAACGTAAACAATTGGTATTGATCTGACTTGACTTGGAGTGTAAGGCTCAATGTGAAAGTTTGCAATAGGCTCAGATCTGATTGTGGCTTTAGTTCCATATCTTGTTCTGAACAACATGTGTGACCAATCAATAGATAAGTAACCTCCAATCTTGGCTATGAAATCCCTTGATAAACATAGGGCAAAGAGTGGTGGAAGATCTATTACCGAGACATCTTGTAAAACAACAACGTTGGGGCATGCATGCAAAGTAAGACTCAAGTTTTTTATCACTCCAACTATTGTTACTCTATTGTCCCATCCAATTGCACTACCCCTTTGGATATGACTTCATACTGAATTCCCAACTGATCAGCTATTTGCTTGGGCATTACTGAACTACTTGCCCCGGAATCAATCATGCAATTGTGTACTAATTGGTTTCCAATGATCAATGAAACATAGAATGGAGGGGGCTTCAACATTTTACCTTGCTGTCCTCCATGATTCCCCTCAGCTGGGCAGCATTTGTGAGCACCTTCTCTTGCATTTGGACTTGCTGATTTGAAGTTGACCAGTCCTTCATGGCAACTTGTAGCAAATCTCTTTGGCCTGGGATAGATAGTGATTCCCACATTGATATGTTTACATTTGTCTTCTTCATCTGATCAATGATGTTGAATGGAGATGAAGCATCTCTTTGCTGTCCCTTGGCCTGCACATTCATTCCTTGCATATGGGCAGCAACAACTGGCATTTGAGTTGGCCTAGAGCTGTTTTAGGCAGCCCTTGTGTGTTTGGAACTGAATTTTGTTTGCCAATAATTTGTGGAGTAGTAGGAGGTTGTGGATTATTTGGAGCCAATGGCTGTTCTTCACCCAAATTCCTCCTTTTTGACCTTGTGTTGGCTGCAACACTTTGGGAAACTATTTGATTCATGCCACAAAAATCTTCTGCCTAGCCAGTTTACAAGTGTAGTATCATTTGGAGCTGATTGCTGCTGAATGTTTCTTGTTGTTGGTTATTTCCTTGACTACCTTCACCCTCCACACCAGTAGTTGTCACCATTAATGCTTGATTTAAGGCACCATTGAAACACATAGACTAGTTTGTGAGGTTCATTGCATGGGAAACACCAATCATACTCTTGAGCTATGTTGTTTTGCACTGGCACTAATGCCTTAGAGGCAGATATAGCATTGGGATTATAGGGCTGAAATGGTCTGTCAAGGAGGTCTTGCTTGATTTAAATTTGCAGCTGGATTGGGTGGTCTTTGAGGTTGGTATGGCTGCCTGTTAGGCTGAGCTTGAGGCTGGAAGGAGGTCTAAAACCTTGGGCTTGTTGCCTCTTGAGTGTAACCAGCTCATTACCTAAATTTTGCAATTGCTTCATGACTTCTCAAGTTCATTTGAGGCACTAGAGATGAAGTAGAAGCTTCACTTGAATTCTGATTTCTAGGAGTGGGAATAGGAGCTAAAATAGGCACTTGACTAGTACTTGGGCTCTCTAAACTTGGAAACAATGGCATCGAGGCCTCAGAGCTAGCTTGCCACACTTGAATCAAACAATTTTCAGCTCTAATGGCAATGCTATAAGCAACAGGATAGTTGTGCCTCCCATGGATCAATCAACATAGAAATATCAGAATTTAAAGCTTTAAGGTAATATAGAAAAGCACCTTCTTCTACTGGCCTTACTACGCCACCGGAATTCTCTCCCAAGTCATTTGAAATCTGAAGTTGAAGTCACCACCGCTCATCGGGAGCTCTCTCGATGGTTGTCACCGCTCCAAAAGGGACAAGTTGTCTCCCTTTCTCCAAACTACTCATGGAGGGCTATACATAGCTGGTTCCAATTTTGATAGAACTCCGAGGCAAGACTCCAACCATTGCAAAGCTTTCCTTTGAATGAAGATGCCAAAGAGCTTGACAAAGAACTTGCATCTCATTGATCTCATGGATTGCACAAATATTAGCAATATCCTTAACATGATCACCAGAGTGGTCTGATTTTCTCCAAAAAGTATGGGATGTTCTTCAATGCTGCAAATTGGGATTGATTTTGTGCATTGAGAGCAAGTGGGTCTGCTTGCCAAAGAAATTGACATAGGGGTTGTTTTGTGCCATTCTGATTGGCCTTAGAACCCTTGTTGATTGAATGAAAGGCCTACCAGTGGAGGAGTTGAGAGAGTTCTGCTTTTGGTGGAGATGGAGACCTTTGAATTCTCCTCCTCTCTTTGCCTCTCTTCTTGGAGATAATTGTAGATACTCAAACAACACTTCTTCTTCTCCAACTCTTGACCTTGTGGTGATTCTTCTCATGAGTTTTTAGTGTCTCGCACCGCTAAAACCAGCTGATTCTTCTTCCTTGAGTCGCCAGATGTGTAATTTAGGGCTCTTTTAAGCAAGAAACTTGCAACAAAAATGCACATCAATTTTTTCAGCAATGAAGATGAAGACCTCTAAGGTCCCACCGGCATGCCAAAAACTGTTGTTGCAAATCAGCAAACCCCCGATGTTGATCGACTTCTAGTTTGACATCTTGGACATCCAGTGTGATTGCACAACATTGAATCCTTTCCCCAAGTGTGGGACTTGTAAAATGGGAAAGGAATCTCCAGATTAGAGGCTAGTTCCTCAACTCCTCTGATCAGATATATCACTTACAAGTTGCAGAGGTTTGAATTCCTAGTTCCTACTCTAAATTCCAAGGGGACAAAGATAGGGAATGCAAGAAAATGAAGCTAATGCTAATGAGGTGATGCACCAAAGGAGTTGTGACATCGATACTACAATACATACACACAATCCACAAGAAAACACAACACAAAGCATGCACAAATTGCTCAAAATGTAATGAAAGATCAGAAAACAATGGTAGATATATGAAAGGATTGAGGGATTTTAATCACAGAGCATATATTAACATTCCAGATCCAATACAATGCATTACAGTGATCAAGAGGCAAAAGGGGTGTTGTATTACATGGAAAGGTAAAATTTCCACAAATTCTACCAAAAGGAAGAAAAGGGAAGTTGCAGAGCTGAAAAAGTGTCTCTCCTTTTAAAAATGAACCCATTCTGGCTTTTACAAAGGCAAAAACCACGACCCCAGAGAGAGAAATGTGGAAAACATGGGAGAGCTTCAACCACCAACCCAAAACACATTAAAACAGCATGGGCATCCTTATAGGCCCATCCCCTGACATTTTTCGCCATGCTGGGAGAGAATGCGAGCCATTCTTCATTAAAAATGGTGGTTGAAACGTCATTTCTGTCCATGACCACGTGCTAGAGGCATTTTTTCAATTTTATCTCTCCAAAATCCATCAAAATGCAAAAATGACCTTAGAATCTTGTAGATAATTTCACCAGCTTTCCATTGATATAAAGAACGTGAAAAATCGAGCTCTGGATCGAAAGATATGGCCGTTTGAAATTTTAGGGCAAAACAGGGCCAAATCGGATCAAGGGCAAAATTTTTTAAATTTTCCACTTTTTGGTCATTTGGAAAATTTTCCAAAAATTCCCCACGCTGCTCCGCCATTTCGGGGTGCCACGTGGCATGTTTTGATTGGGCGCGGGCCTTTAATGCTTCATTTTCCATTGTTTTTGCCCTTTGGAAAATTTTCCAAAATTCCCCGCCGGCCGATGATCTGAGGACACGTGGCACAGGCCGATTCGGGCCACGGGCATTTCCTCCCAAATTTTTCATCACTTGTTTGATCCTATTTCCTTGATTTTCGACTCGACACGGGAAAAACCTCATTCATTGTGGGCCTTTCCCTTTGAATTTTCCATGTGGCTTGTCTTGAGTTTTTTTCCGCCACCAGACACGTGGCAAGATGTGATTGGTTCGCGCTCGGGGGGATTTTTTCCTTTGAAATTTCCTTCTTTTTCCTTTGGGAAAATTTCCCAAATTCTCCCCCTTCCGCCGGTTCGGGACACGTGGCATCATCTCATTCACCGCGGGCCCTCTGCAGGCGAACATTTTTCCTTTTGCGCAATCCCTTTGGGAAAAATTTCCAATCTCCTCCCGCGCTCCACGCTGCCCGCCCATGGACACGTGGCATAATGATGCTTTGATTGGTCATGGGCCACTGGCTGGGCCAAAATTTTCTTTTCCTTTTGAAATTTGGCAAAACACTTCACCAAAATTTTAACTTCTCCTCCGTGCTCCGCCGGTCCGATGCCAAAGGACACGTGGCACAACATGATTGGGCGTGGGCCTTCTTTTAAAATTTTCCATGGCGCCAACACTTAGTCATTTTTCAAAATTTTTCCCCCTGACACGTGGCATAATCTAATTCACCACAGGGCCTCAGGGAAAAATATCCCTTTTGAAAACTTTTGCCAAACACTTGGTAAAAAAACCAAGTTTTCCTTCGACCCCCGCCACTTCCTTGGACACGTGGCGCCATTTCATTGGTTGCGGGCCTTTTAGGGGAAAATTTCCCACAAAAACTCCACCGAGCCATAACTTCAAAAATACATGGAGTTAGGAGGAAAAATTTACCTTTCTAGGAAAGTTAGAGAAAATATCTATCCAATGGTGCCATTTCCGTAAAAGTTTTGAGTGCCTAAAAAGCAAAAAATTATGACTCGAGGCACAAGAGAGGGAAGAATGAAAGGAGTTAGCCACAAAATGAGCAAGGTATACAAATCTAATGCATGTGGAGTTCCAATGGGAAATACACGTAAGAGGTAACAATTTGAGTATAAAATAACTACATTTTTGTATGGAAAAATTATTAGTTATATATCAACATACAACGCGTTCACATAGTATACAAGGATGAAAATATGTACATAAAAAAGTGCAAGTGATTTTTATTTATTTTCTTAAAAGTACTTACAATCCAAATAGTAGTAGGAGACAACACTTGAATACATACTTCAATCAAGATATTGAAATCCACCCGAATTTTGTCTAGAGACAACACTCTTTCTTTAAAGCCGAGAGAAAGAGAATCACAAATATCCCGCAAAAAAAGTGAAACAAGAAGTTAATAAAACTAAATGTATCTACAAATTCAAAAGGAGGGACTCCTCCATTAAGATTATTCTATATTTTCAATTTCATTCTCAGATATAATACAATAAAACCAAAAATATTATAAAGAGTTATTAAAAATTGTATATTAGTAGAGGCCATACATAAGAAGATAGTAAACTATCATTGATCAAACACAAAATAGATTAATGATAGGAAATTAAAAAAATACTTTGCAAGATAATATAGGAGGCAGATAAGAGTAGCTGCATCTAATAAAAAGTGTGAGTCGAGAATGCACAACTCATGGACTTTGTAAGCCTTAAATGTCAATAAAAACCAAGTATGATATTCTTTAGCAAAATATTTGAAATTACAGAAATGCCCACGTACATCCAATTCACATAGTACGTAATGTCTTGTATAGGCACATGCATTTTGATTCATATACCCTAATTTGTAACTGTTTCATCCCTAAGGTCTATACTTTGCAGTCCATGGTGTTGATTTCCCTGGGATTTCTATGTCTTCAATGGAATCATTAAATTTCAAAGGAAGCTAGTTTTTCTATACTCCAGGTACCCTCGTCAGGGTTGAGAGAGCTCTAGCCCCCTCCCCCATGAACTTCCATTCTACGTACCTGATTGCTTGGTTATCATGGAGGTGTGCCATCAATTGTCTAATGGTGTTGCTAGAACTCTTTAAGACAGAAGTTTAGGATTTTTCCCTAATTTCCTATTGTCCTTGGTAATCAAACATTTTCTCGATTCTTTGTCATCGAAACTAAAAGAAATGAAGTTCATACTTACAAGTTCCATACAATAGAATATTAGAGGTGGTATGTTTAGTGGAAAGTTACAAGGAGAATATCATGATGGTGATGATGAAACTTCCCCTCAAACCTCGCCTTGGAGATCTCCTGTTGTGCCGAGCTGAGAAATCCTATTGGCACCCTAGGCAATCAGGATATCAATGTAGGGACTTCAATACAATACTCGGTAATAACAAAACTATGGGGGGTAGCCTAAAGGGATCTTAGTCTCAAACAGGCTTTAGAAAATTCATCAATGACTATGATTTTGGGGACATAAAGCCCAAGACAGGAAATTAAACTTTGTATAATTGACCAAGGGGTTTGCAGCAATTGCTGAGAAGACCAGTAGGTCCATCCTCTCCATCTTTTGCTGGACAAAGGCTTGCTTATAGAATCTTGCATTCCAAAAGCATCTGATTCAAATTATGCCTATATCACTTTGCAAAATTGGAGAGGTGCTCTTAACTGGTGGGTGGTTCCCACTCATATGTCAGATCCATGCATACACAATTACTGACAACTGACGAGTACAACCCTTTCTACTAATTAAAAGAAAAAGTCTATATCCAATGTTTACACAATTATTAACAGAAAATCAAAAGCCCTATATCTATTATCCAACCAGAAATTAATGAATATTGTACCCATCCTTGAATTATTTGAAAATACTCCACAAAGAAGTGAGGATGTTTAATCAAACGCACATGACCTGTCACAATATTACAGATCATGTCAAAGTTCCCCCCTTTTACGGTAAAATATATGAGCCTAAATATTTTGTGGATTAATGATCTCGTATGTTAACAAGGAAAACATCAACCAAGAAAATGTTCATAGCTATAATCATATGTGGATCCTTTTGGATTGATTGATATGGCAATAGGGCACGCCATTGCTTTCTATATGTTGTGGCAAACATCCATGAGGAGAAAACATTGTCATGAACATTGTGATGACGTCTCCCAACATCATCACTGGCAAGTTGTTTTAGTTCATTAAATCCAACCATCAAATCCAGCCTTCATTCCACATTTTAACTGCACTTGAAATAGATAATATTTCATCTAAATTTATTAAAGGTTATAATAATTAAGGAGGCTATAAAAGCATCTGTTGCTTGGATAAATTAGGTGATGTAGACATTTTCTTTTAATTGAGTAGAAAGGGTTGTAAGTAATTGCATGTGCATGGAATGTCATATGACATATGAGTGTAAGCCTGTAAGGTGCATTTTGAAGTGTTGTATATTGAAATGGATGGAAAAGGTGAAACCACCCACCAATTAGTAGGACCTCCTGAATTTTTCCTCCAAGAAATGGTATTTATTGCTACTGTCCTCCCTAGTTATAGATTTGAGATGCAATTTGCAGCTTCTCATGATTTGAAGAAAAATCAAAGGCATTTGAAAGATGAAATGATTTGACTGCAATCTAGATTGACATCCATGTAAGATTTTTTCATCTGCTTTGGATTTATGTTGATTCAATGCCTATCTGATTGAGATCTAGATATACTTATACCTGCTTGGGGTGGTTCATTCAATTGTAAACCCTTGTGAATGTTATCCCATCACAATGATTATATCCATTTCAATTTCTATTTTCTCTCACTCATCTCATACATGGAGTGTCAAAGAATCTTTTTGTACCTAATGAAACTATGTTCTCAAACCTCTTGGTGATAGAGAACTTTACATATTACAAGGCCCGATGAGTAGATTTCTATTCAGGAAAGTGACTTGACTATAGGAAAATTTATTTTGAAGAATCCTTGAAAGTCCAGTTGTGAGGCATGGTTGAGTGAGAAGTTAGAACCAGCCATTTAATATGGGAAGCACATGATCCCACTATTATATTATTTACACATTGTGGGGATTAATCCTTGAGCGGAGACACTAAAATATCAAAGAGAGATTATTACTGTAAAAACAAAAATATTTGATAAAGATGTAGAGCATTATATGATAGCTTTCATAGTTCACTTTATGAATTGATAAAGACAACACACATTTCAAAACATTCATCCTTGTATGGCAACCAAATAATTCGTTGAATTTTAATACAGTGTTTTAAAAAAATAGTAGAGATTGATAGTCATTAGTACCACTCAATCTACACGTTTTCCTACCCATCTAAACATTAAATATGTAACAAATAAGAGCTATTCAAAATTTTCTTTAAATCCCAAATTGTTGGACCTAGGTTGAATAAGATGAGCTCAAGTCACAGGTGTTTTGTAAAAAAGCCACGGGATCAAATACCAGGAGGTATGGTAAGTGTTCAAATCAGGTTAAATGCCCCAACATAAAATGTTGAAAGTGGATTAAATACCAGGAAAAATGTCGATAGTAACAAAAATTATGTTTGGGGTGAAGTGTCGGATCCAACTTTGGGTGCACTTATCCATAATGGAATTTAATGCATCTAACATTGGGTACCACAATAGAAATTAAGGCAAAAACTACCACATTCAATCGATTTATATTATAATTCATCAGGCACTTGTGGGATTTTCAATATACTATAATTTGGATTAGAGCACGTCAAAATTTGAATTCTGGTACTATATACCATCACCAACCCTGATCCACACCTAGATCCTGAATATTATCAAAATCCAATGGAGTCAAGCAAGGTTATTAAGAAATTACTAGAGGCAGGGAAGTCAGATAAGCTTCCTAAGCATATTTTTCTAGATGATAGGTTATTTCAATACAACGCTATTAGAATCAATTGGAATTTGGCCATAAGAAGTTCATTCTAACAAGATTAAGCTAGACTGGGACACTCGGCTATACCTAAATTGAAATCTACCCTGCACCAAATCCCCTAAATTGCAAAGAATACCTAAATTGAAAAGAATAAAGAGGTGGAACTATCTCAGTAGAATAAAACTATGGGAAGAATGTTATTTACCTTAGGAACCGTCCTTTCTCGGACTCAACAAAAGACCTTAATGCAATCGAATGAAGAATAAAGCTCAATTGACCTCGATACATCCGAATGTAGAAAAAAATAATGCTTAATAATTTACATTGGTTTGGTTGTTTTTGAGTATTTAAAGACAATTTACCATGTAGAAAAGCCAATTGATAAAGCAACAGATTAAAAATAGGTTGTTAAAAATAGCCATGGTTAAAAATTGTCTCGCAAAAGCAAAAACAACATGCAAATGGAAGTCAAAATTAAATACCTTGAAAAAGCATCCGGGAGCCCGTCAAATTTAACACAGTTGCAGAAACGTCTGGAAGGGCCTTTCCCTTAGGGGGACGCCTTCGGCGTGATAAAGAAGCAACAAGTTTTTCTTTTTTCTATCAATTTTTCCAACTAAAGACTTACAATTATAATGAGGTGAAGCCTAAACATTGTTATTTCTGACAAATTCTGTCAACGCTAATATCAACTAGCAATCGCATGTGTTTCATGCAATGTGAACACCAAATAGTATATGCTATTTGATTTAGAGGTATAATTATTAATTTTGTAGTTGATGTTGATAAGGGGTGTGATTGATTTTGTAAGTGTAGAAATATAGATGGGCGACTTAATTTTAAGGTTGATTCTACATTTCAAACTTGTTAAAAATTTGTACATGAATACATTTGATCTTGTTTCCGATAGTTAATTTATTTTATAATTGATGTTGTATGTATTTAATTCGGGTTTATTGTGTTAGTTGTGCATCAATTGTTTGGTTGGTGCTTTGTTGGAAAAACATTTATTATACACTTTATAATGTGTGTGATTGATAGTGGTAGTGTAGGAATATAGATGAAACATTACATTGAAAGGTTGTATGTGTACATTTAATTTTGTTACAAATTCGTACATTTAAAGTTGCAAATCATATTTCACAACATCAAATAAATGTAGATCTACATGCACATAATGAGACATGTATACATTTGTAGTTTTTATATCATGAATGGTAGCCTTTAGTGAGATATTTTAGTTCCAATAAAAATGATTACATTTGATACCCCTTGAACGACAAAGTGTCACTTTTGATACAAGAAGTGTTGAGTATAGTAGTGGTGGAGGTTCTATCAAAGCAAAGGGTATTTTTATGATGGGTTGAGTGATAGTAGTCTTGCTTCCTCCTTTCTTCTTTCTCCAAGTGTTGGTAGTACGTGTGCCATATTTGAGTTTCTCTCGAATGAAAAAGCAGGTGAAATGAACAGATTTTCAAGCGAGGGAACTCTAGAGAAAGTCAGTGAAAGTTAGACCCTACCTTTCAATTGCTCCAATGTCAACGGTTGGTCTATGAAAAGTAAGTCCCAGGACTTGTGGATAGTTAATCCCCAGTACCATTTTAATCGGAAGTTGTCTTCGATTCCCTTATGAAATATGGGGTATGGGAATATGTAATGTGTTAGAGGGATCCCAACATGGGCCGTTGTATCTATCAAATTTGACAACAACAAATAAAGGTAATTTTGGTGGTTGCATTGATGTGTCATAGAAAATATCAATGACTGCCTCGTGGAACCATTTATGAGGCCTACGCCAACCCATAGATTTGCAATAAGCATGATTTTTGCATAGTAAAACTTTGTGTTCCAACCGATCATCATCAAGATTTCCTAGTCCAAATCCGCCTGTTACTTATCAATAATGGATTGGGCGAACATAACGTTCAATGCCTGCAACATTTGAAGGTTGTGGGAGTCCACCAGATCATTTTTTTCAAACAAAAGTGGTGCGCCCTTAAAAATGTTGAGCTCTTGATGAGTTAGGTGTGTGTCTCGTGTGAGACATTAAGAGTTCCTCATCCGTAATTAGAGGGGTTGAATCTCGCATGTGGAGCAATAAATTCCGAAATGAAACTTGTGCATTGGTTGTTCCTTGTTGCCAAAATATTGTTTGCAATGTAATGGAAGAATGAAATCCCTTTTAAAGGGTTTTTCTCGTAGGAGTTACTTGCATAAAGAGGACTATCCAAAAATGGTGGTGATTGGCCAAGGTCACCAAGGAGGATGACCGATCTGTTCCCAAATTTAGATGTTCTTAAGTGTGGGAAAGCTTCATGGAGCCTTCACAATGTTTATTAGTAAATTTGGGCTGATGAAACTCATTTCATCCATAAGAACATATTCTATATGTTTCACCAACTCTTGAAAATATAATAATACACTACCTTGAAGGGGTTTTAGTTCTTTGATTGGAATACAGGGACCGCACGGATTGTGGATGCGAGAGATGTTGAATGCTTTGAAACACCAAGTAGGGAAAGCACAAGTAGAGGTGAGGGAGATGTGCTTGATGTTTTGAATGTATTCCATATTTTATTTATCGAAATGATTTTCCCGTGCCTCTCGTTCCTTTAATTATCAATCTTAGTGGAGGTAGATGGGATTTGTTTTCGAATGGTGTAGTATGGTATCAAGAGCTAGTTGCTTTGATTCAAGACAAAGGAAGTGTTGTAGATGGTGGTGTGTCATATATGCTATTGTTAATTGTGTCTACCTTTTCTCTCTCGATGAATGATGAACCAATTATTTACAAATCTTGTAGAACGTCATGTATGCTCCAATTATTGTGTATGTTGAAGTCTCGTTTCCCCAACATATCAAGACTGTCAAGACTCGTGTTGTTTCCCAGGATGAAGTTAGGTGAAGACCTTCCATTCTTGCATTGGTTCATGTTGAATACTCCATTTGTCCTTTGAGTCATAACTAACATCTGTAGCAAGTCCCGTGTCTCGCAGTGAGTGCGTAAAACATGCCACGGTCTCAGTAGTTGTGCTTGAACATATCCCAAGTGCCATTGATGTCATGTGGGGTTGAGTCAAATTCAGATGCAATATTTATGAAAGGTTTGTATAAAAGGAGTTATAAAAAATAGAAAAGTTCATATGATGTTGAATCCTGAATTGGGACATCCACAAATCTCGAGTGGACCCGAACAATTGCTCGTATCAGTCACTTTTTCCATTTATCACATTTACGGTTCTTGTTGTAGCTCCAATCTCGAGCAACTTGAATAAGTGGTAGGTGTTCCATGGTTATAGGACAAAATTTATATGCATCCAAGATAGCGGTTGTTTGTTGTCCATTGACGTTAATTTCAACACACATCTCAGAATCTTTTTGTCAATGTTTAATGATACAAATAAATGACCGCACATAACAAGTTACATTTTTGCAGCATGTGGCATGTTTCTTGTGCACTTATGTCATGTTCAAAAATGCTTTCTATGAGCATTTTACGGATGAAAATATGTGGTGGAGAATCTGCCTTAGATCTCTTGAAAATTTGGATAGCATTTGGTGATATGTTTTTGAACGTTTCTCGATTTGAAGCATATATTGCAATATACTTAAGAATGACATGGCAGAAAGTACCGGTTGAAAATTGACATTTAATCTCCATATGTATATCACAGTTCGATTGTGGATGTTCAATCTATCATTATTTCGGAAGGGAGGTAATTAATTTTCCCATCACTTTTAATGTGCAAGGAAGAAGTAGGTTACATGGCCCAGGGGCATTGTACTTCGCAATGTAGTTGTGATTTCTTTCTACACAGGCATGTCTTCTTTGAACATTTAGTGTGGCGCTGAACATGATTAAGCAGTTCTTCAAGTTATGCGTGTGGGGAGGAGGATAGAATTTTTTTGTATCTAGCAAGCAAGGGTCGCCTAGAGTGACCTGAAAAAAAATCCAAGCGGTTGCAAGCCGGGCATGGGTTCCAGTGAAGACACGAACTTATCAAAGTATTGTTTTTTCACCTCAATAATCTGTTGTATCCTCCCACTCCATTTCGTTAATTTTAGGTGCATACTCAAGAAATAATAAATCATGGACATGTGCGAAGCCTCTATGTGGACTTGAACTTCGTCAGAGACAACACTCTTTTCTTTACCACAAGAGAAAGAGAATCACAAATATCTTGCAAAAATGAAATAGGAAGTTAATAAAACTAAATGTATCTCATAATTCAAAAGGAGGTACTCCTCCATCAAGATTATTCTATATTTTCAATTTCATTCTCAAATATAATACAAAAAAACCAAAAAGATTATAAAGAGTTATTAAAAACTATATATTAGTAGAGGACATACATAAGAAGATATTAAACTATATTTTTTTATTATGGTTTAGAAGAAATTGCACAAATGTTTCTCTACAAAGATTATATTTCCCCATTTAGTTTTTGAGATTTTCCGTAAAATATTTACAAATATTTGCAATAGCCTTCACATGTAAATTGCATTTTTAAATTTTGATTGTCTTCATATATATATATATATTTATACATAAATTCTTAAAAATATATACAAATGTCTTTAAAATAATAAAATAAATACAATAAAAAACATTGTTTTGTATTTTTGAAAGGTAATTTTTAAAGCAAGAAATTTGATTTAAATGATTGCATACTACATCACCAAAGAGTCGAATCGAACCCTTATGGGCCTATATTACATATTAATACGATTTCAAGCTCTAAAAACTATATCTTTAAGTGTTTTACCAGTAACACAATATCATCTCAAAAATAAGAATAACAAAACATAACCAATGATATCTATTTTTTATTCTTTCTAATTTACCCAAATAATGTAAATATTTATAGTGAGTACCCATGAATTTATGTTATAATAGGGTGGATCTAAGGAAATTAATAGGAATTCATGGAGAAAGGACGATACAAGAAATTGTTAATGAAGCTATGATTGTATGAATGGCACATGAATAAATTTCAAGGTATGTAAGAATGTGTTGGCTTGCTCTAGCATTGACCTATTATATAGATGATCAAAATCCACTCGTCTCACTCTACCTCGATAAATTTATTAAAAAAATCCAGCCAAGTTCCATTTACCTCAAATGTCTACACAATCAATGTGAATTCTAATCATCCTCCTCATTCTCGTGCCACCCAATTTAGATTCGATTCGTGTTTCAAAATTTTTAAGGTAAAGTCATCTTCTCTGATAAATTCAATACCCGCTTCGATAAAATTCATTACCCACTTTGAGAAATTGCATTTCGAGATCAATTCAGCTATCAATCAGTATAAAACACATTATTATAAAAACAAAGATTAAACTCTAACAAAAACAATAGCTTCGTTACCCACTTTGAGAAATTGCATTTCGAGATCAATTGATAAAACAAAGATTAAACCCTAACAGAAACATTAACTATACTCACCCTTCATCCACAAGTTCTTCAATAGATATGACTCTGTTTACTCCGCAATAGCTGATTCATTCGACTGGATATATATGGGCTTGGCCGCTCACCGATTTTCTATTTTTAGCTCTAACAACTCAACCGTAAGACTATCTATTTTTAGCTTAAAAACAAAATTATTAAAAATAACCCCACTTATCGAAAACAAAAGCCAAAATTGTTAATTATTAAAAACAAAATTATTAAAAATAAGAGAGAAAATCTAAAATTGTTAATTAAAAACAAAATCCAAAATTGTTAATTATTAAAAACAAATTATTAAAAATATTAGAGAAAAGTTAAAATAGGCCAAAAAAATCATAAACTTTGAGAGGACCGTCAAACCGTCAAATTTAACACAAATCACGAAACGTCTGCAAGGGCCTTTCCCATGGGGGAACGCTTTTGCGTAATAACATATTATTTTTTTATTTTTCCCGTGTCTATTTCTTTTCGTGTCAATATGAGAGGAAGATGTGACATCTCGACATAACTCCTATTTGCTTGATATAGGCCTTTTATTATTTTCTCGAAGAAAATGGCGAAGATCTATGTCATGTGACAAGATATTAGACCTTGAAGTTATATCAATTCACCATTGTAATCCCAATACCTACCATTCTTGAGATCTTCTACACGAGAGTGGCAAGAGTTTGAAGTTTGGTTGCTCAAAGAAAACATTCAACTCGACAAAGGATTATCAGTAAGTGTTAAAATTTATGGAAACCATCTGATCGTAGGTTATACGTTTAAACATGCCTTATATTCCTTATGAACACTCTAAGGTAGCTCCAAGTTGAAAGGTACCAAAATGAAAGCAATTCGTCTTTATAACCGTTGTCACTGTATCGTTGTTCTTGAATTGGAAAAGAGTAATAGGAATCTTGACTTGGTGATACCCCGATAACCAATCCGTGAAAGAGTAGACTTCGCCTGCCCAGCTACTCTTTCCAAAATTTCTTTAGTAAAGGGGGTTGGAAAAGGATCGGTGACACATACTCCATTCGAGATCCATGTAGTCGACACATATTCTTATCCTTCCATATTTCTTGATATTGATAACCATTGGGCTTATCCAGTTTGATTCTTCTACTGCCTCAATGATACCAGATGCTATCATCTTGTCTATTTCTTCCTTGACCCGTACACACAAATTTGGATTCATCCAATAAGGCCTCTTCTGAATCAAAGCACACCTTCCTTTAACTTGATTTTCATTTCCCCATAGAATGGTGAATGCCCTTGAGTTCATGGTACCCATGAGGGAAAAATTATTGAACTTGTGCAATGATCAATAACCTTTAAAACTTATTTTTCTCGACCAATAGTCCCCAAGGATAGCTTCTTTGGTTCTCTCTCTGTCCCAATGTTAACCTTTTTTTCAAGGGCTCATGGTAGGCGTATGCTTGCTCATCAGCGCTATCTAAGACTTCGCGCGTACCTTCAAAATGGTTAACATCCAAAGTTTCCATTTCTTCTTCGTTTATTACATAGACCATTTTCCTTTTATTTTTCCATGCACACGTGCTCAAGCTATATTTCCTCCGATTCTTCTTCATTGAGGTGCATCTCTAAATAAGGCTCACCCAAGAACTCTAGTAGCCTATCCTTCGCCATAGAACTATCTCCCATCAGAAGGCACTTGATCACTTGCAATGCCTTATCCATTGATGGCTTTTACTCCTATAGTTGAAATCTTGAATGAGATCAAATGACTCTTTCCAATTACCCGTTTGACGACGCATCTCTCGAATGAATATACCATGCACGTGCACAACCTCAGTAAGGTGGAATACAACTTATGCACCCATAACGAATGTGGTAACACTTCTTACTTGCTTCCGATTACTTGACACAAAGTGGGAAGAGGCAAAACCTACGAAGGATTTCCAACATCTCGCTAGATTTTTATGGGAGAACATAATCAACATGTATGGTTGTCCTTTAAGTTTAACAAGTGATAGAGGTACAAAATTTCTCAATGAAATGGTTAGGATTCTGTTAGCAGAATTTATGGTGGCCCATGACAAGACAACCCCTTATCACCTTCAAGCGAATGGAATTGCTGAGGCATTTAACAAAATACTAAGTCACACGTTGACTAAGATTCATGACATTGGAAGACAAGATTGGGATGATAAGGTATCAACCATTCTATGGGCATACAAGATAACCTATAAGAGGTTGGACAAGGCCACACTATTTCAATTGGTGTTTGGCATGGAGGATGTTCTGCCAGTTGAATTCATGCCACCATCACTCCGTATATCACACGTAGGAGGCTTAGCTGATGAACAAGCACTGGAAGAAAGGATTGATAATTTGATGCAGTTAGACAAAAGGTGATCACTTGCTAGATGAAGTCAGAAGACAGAAAAATAAAGACAAAAAGCATGACATGATCATCAAATTAAGAACAAGAAGTTTGAGGTTGGGAAGATGGTGTTTTTGTATGATTCCAAGTATTTGTGCCATCCTAGGAAGTTGAAATTCCATTGGTTGGGACCCTACATCATCTCGTACATTCTTGATTCAGTGCTTTTCCAGTTACAAGCACTAGATGGGATGAGATTACCAAGTCATTTCAATGGGATTAGGCTAAAGCCCTACTATAAATAAGTCTTCTTGGTGTTTGTAATAAGGTAGTGTTTCCAATTAGCTTAGAATTTCCCTTTATGCTTTTCTTTTCTTGTGTTTCCCTTTCTCGTTGCTTGTTCCTTTCTTTTTGTTTCATTTTGCACCTTATGCACTTCGGTAACCACATTATTTTTCCAAGGTTGTGTATGCGTAGAGGACCGCGCATCTGTTTTAGTGTGGGGTGGAGTAATGTAAAGTATAGGCCTACAATACAAGTTAAGTGGCCTTGTGGAAAGAAGCTCGTAAGATTGAGAAAGCACATAGGGAAATAATGGATAACGAATTATGGTTTCAAGAAGGTTGTAACAAAGACCGCATATAAAGGATGAAGAGAGCAAGAACAACATGAGTTAGCGAGGGAAAAAAATTGGGTAAAGGACAATAAAAGTGCCTTTAGCATGTAGAAAATGTGTAAGAGTCTCCTGGTTAGGTTGGATTTTTGTGCGCTTAAGGTTGTAAAGGCTTTTCACGTAGGATTGGGTGTGTGGGTAAAGGTGGTTAAATTCGGCTAGTGGAAAAAGTTGCATTTAATGTTAAATTATGTTGGTAGGTGGCATAGAATTTATTTCCGAGGGAAGAAAAACTATAAATATAAGGTCGTGGCAAGTTATTTTCTACCTTGCTACTATGAAGTTAAAGCTCTTTTACAAACTAGGGCATCCAAAGATAAATTTTTGTGAAGGAAGAATAATTTGAGAACTTTAAGTGTGTGACTAGAGTGAATATGCAAACCAGAGGAGGGAGTACATGGGCGTGATAAAGGTTATTTGTGGTGTGTCGTCTTGTGGAAGATTGTCCTAGTTAGGGTTTGGTAGCTAAGGCACAAAGATAGATGGATGTATTCTAGGAGTTGAGCTTTGGAGTTGAGATTTGGATTTGAGTTTGGAGTGTAGCGAGTAGCAAAGTAGAGTAAGGAGTTCATAGTTCATCTTGATGAAAGTATGGCACCCAAGAAACCAACCATTTCACTAAAGAAAATTAAGGGAACGGAAAGGGAAAGCAAACCGCTATCATCGAGCTCAAAACCGCTATCATCACGAGCTCAAACGAAGAATTGTATTGCGTAGAAATGTAATATCCAGATGGAGTATTGCTAGGAAAGGAATGGGTATAGAAATTAAGGCAAATTACTGTGAGTGATTATAACCATCACACAAGCACAACTAAGAAGGAAATGGTGCTAGAATTGGTCTGACCAAATAACAAAAGGATACCAGATGGGATGCCCATTTACAACGAAAAGGTGAAGGTTAAATTGGAGAAGGTAATATTATTACAACTATATGAGTTTCCTTACTTTGGAAAGCCTGAGCACCTTTACCAATGGTTGATGTCGCGCATGCATGAGGATCACTTTTATTTTTCTGGTGGAAAGATGTGCATAAAACCACAACTGATATCCAAGTTCACATGTCTTCTTTGTGAAGGGGAGAGTATAGATGATGACCTAAGAGACAAGGAGGATATCAAGAGACCGTAGCCATGTATGACTACAAGAAGGGTTCGTGATACTTTGGCATCACATAGATTATAGACCCTATTATGAGGATGGTCGCGCACTTGGTGACCAAGCTCATTGATCGGAACTATGGACACAAGTGAACAAGGTATGGCTAAATGTATGCTTTGGAGGATATCGGAGGGAACCATTTATAAATTTTTCTCTTTCATCACGAATGAAATCATAAGCATTGCGTAGGAGGGAGAAAATATATTATTCAGTAACATCCTCCTCACCATTGTCTTTTTAGATATTGGAGTGCTAGATGGGCTAGAAAAATTTGTTTGGGAGTATCTAGATGAGGATCCCTCACCCACAAAGAGGTTTGAAAAATACACTTGTGAAACCATGACGATGCTCACAAGGCGCGCCTAGAGAAGTGGTATAAATGAATGTGTGATGCATTCAGGGAAGAGTGGAGGATCCTAGAATAGTTGCCCACGCTCGGGGATGGAGAAGTAGAATTTGTAATGTACTAACATTTTTGCATTGGAAGATTTACTTTGACAAATGAGACCAAGGGTCCATGGTGCAAGCTTCCCTTCTCCTTCACTGCGCAATACTTCCAAGCAGGGGTCAACAGGTTCAAGGAAGCCAAAAGACTAAGGTTCGACCTTAGTGAGGTAGACCAAGACCACCGCAAGCTATGCCAAAAGCTCATGTATCCTAAAAAGTGCACGTGCATGGTGAAGTATATCTCCCATGAGGTTCAAATGATGAAACTAATAACACTGCCAATAATTGGAAGGGATGCAACAAGGATATACCTTCACATAAGGCTGAAGTTCGAGAAAGGTTCCTATCTGGAGAATGATGTATCCATTCTAGAAGACCCCACAGGAAGAAAGAAGGCCGCATTGAAGAAGAGAGAAAGAGAAGAGGTGCATGAGAAGAAAGTACCAAGTGTGCAGACCACACAATTTGTGGGTGCACATGAAGCAAATCACGAATCCTAGAAATTATGCGTGCATGAAGAAGTCTCCTATCAATGCGGAGACCCTAGAAGAAGAGGCACTGGAGCACGAAGAGAACCTCATGCATGAGGAATCACCAAGGAAGATATCACCTCTCAAAGAGAAGGAAAAAGAAGAATCTCCTATACATGAATCCCACAAGGTAGAAGCGTAAGGTGATATATGAGGCGGAAGAAGAGAGACAGAGATTTTAGATGCCTACATCGGCGACAATTTTTATGATGATGAGCCTTAAGGAGGTGAGGACCATCCAGTCTATGATGTGCATGATTCTAAGGAAGAAGGGGATGTAGGGGAGTATAACAAAGAAGATGAGGAGAAGAATGATGAAGAAGAAGCCGAGGATCAAGGTAAGGGGCCGAGTGAAGAAGTAAGAACCGAAGAAACCAAAGCCTCACCAAGGAGGAAGTAGAGAAAGCCATAGAGAGAGAAGTGGCTAGCATCATGAAGGATTTGGTGGAACAAAGTTAGAAAGGAGCGCAAATGAGATTATAAAAGAGATAGAAGAAGAGAGCGTTGGGAAGGAGTATGGCAGTATGGGTGGAGATCCCAAGTTAGCAATGAGCTTCCCAAAAGCTATGTGGATAGGTAGGAAAGGCGTAATGGTGGAAAAAGGCAGGAATGGGATACATTGAAGCAAGGTGCTACGTACAAGATTCTAGAGCACCATACCTACAGAGAAACTCCTATAAATATCATTATTTGATGACGAAGGCACGTACCCACGAGACAAGAAAGATGTTATCTTGGGCATTTGAGTCCCACGTGGATGAACCATAATTTGAGGTAAGTTAGAGAGCACTAATGAAGGTGCTAGAAGCCAAAGGGATAAATCCATTGGTGAACGCTCAACAAATATCATATAAACATGTCTATAATGCGTTTAACAAAGTTTTAGTCAAAGTTGAGGCCAAACTGCTCGGAGAAATGATAAAGTAAGATCCTGGAGGAGGAACTAGAGAAGAAAAATAAGGAGCTCGTGGAGAAGAGAAAATACCTAAAGCAAGAGGAGTTGATCAATGCTCAGCTGAGGCGTGAGATGAAGGAAGAAAAATATAAGGTGTGCAAAGTCTCCAAGAAGGTGGAGATGATTACAGATGCAATTTTCTGAAGCACCCCGATTTAGTGCTGCCCGATCAAAAGTATGAGTCAACCTTGCAATGTCTATAGGATCTGACTCACATTATCACAATGGAGAGGCGACCACTTGCTTTAGAATTTGTAGAAGAGGTGGAGGCATGTTAACCAAAATAAAACAAGATGAAGGTTGTTGAGATTGTGGCTTGGTATACCAAACTTTTGGCAGAGGTAAAGGCATCACACAAGTCACTAAAGCTTCCTATGAGAACTGAACGGATAGGGATATAATGGTAAGAATACTTGGTTTCCACCTGTGAAACAACTTAAGGAGTTCCAAGGGAAAAATAAGGGTAATAGAGTGGAGAGAGACAAGATCCTAACCGAGGTGGAAAATAAATAAGAAGCAATCGAAACCCTGTGAGGCTCGATCAAAAGCTGGTTGAAGGAACTATACCCTCAAATCACCCGTAGGATGGACGCACTTGAAGAATTGGTCAAGCAATGGAGAGTATCATTGAAACCATGAGCGCAAAAGGTAAGGAACTGAGTTTTGAGGAGGTGAGTTCCCTCATGGGTGACCTCTGTCAGCATGCGCAGAATGAGGTTGACACTTGGGATAAGTTAAAGGTATAATTAGGGAAGGATTTCCCTCTCCTCCTCCAAAGAATAAACAAGTTCCCCATTCTTTCATTCTTTCTCCCAATTCTTCATTCCCTTATTCTTTCTTTCCAACCATTATAAGGATTTTACATTCTTTATTCTTTGAAGAGTGTTTCGAGGATGGAGAACATGCGTAGTGTGGGGTGATGTTGGGCCCTAGAATATTGGCTAAGTACAAGAAGGCACGTGGGCGCGCGGGACCTAGTTGAAGAAGGGAACGCAGGTTGAAGGCACATAGGGAAGGGTTCTAGCAGGATTTGTAGAACATATGATACGCAAGGCGGGATAAGTTTTGGTCTTAGCCATATTCAGCATCCCAAGAAGTAAATGAGAAAAGTGTGACCCTTCTAGCATGCGAGTGGATAAGGTGCCATCCTAGTGACTGTAGGATCAAAAGGGAATATTCCATGCATATAATGGAAGGTTCCATAATAACATAATTACACAGAGTGGAGAGCTCGGATCAAAGGAGGCATGCTCCATTGGAGGACCACTTGGACACTTGGTGACCGATCTACTACGTCAGAAGGCATGGTGGTGAAGATAAGAAAGGTATATATGGAGGTGCACGGGTAGAATGAAGGATATATAGAAGCAAGAGACTAGAGGGTGTGAGGAGAAGAGGTATATACATGAAGTCAATCTACAAGAGAGTAGTACGTTGGAGAAGAGGTGAAGCTCTGCAGAGATCTCATGGATGATTCTATTGGTTGGGATTAGGGAAATTTAGGAGTGATGACACACTTAGAGGGATGGGTCTACATTCTTCTTTGTAATGTGATGAACATAGTGTAGTTCTAATGCATGACTTGGATCTGCATGGTTATACGAGGGTCCGTTATGACCTTAAAAGATTGTAATGTGGTTATTGAACATGTTAATATGAATATAAGACTATTGTGAATCATATGTGTGCTCATAAGTATCATCTTTATGCATTTCCTTTTGTATGAACCATTTCCATATGCTATTTGCTATTTCTCTTTTCTAGATGCAATGAGATAATAACCCGTCCTAGGATTTCAGAATGATGCATAGTTATTTTCTATTCACTTACATTTGAATATATGTCATAAGATTATGCATTCTCATAAGAATCACATAAAGGAGAGACTTAGCGCCATGCGTACTCGGGTGAGTGCCTAGCTCCCACTAGGTGATAGACCGACGCATATGGGATTAGACTATTGGTCTAAGGGTATAAAAAAATTTTAAAAGAAAAGAAAAATATGGAAATATATGGAAATGGTTCATACATAAAGGAAATGCATAAAGATGATATTTATGAGCACACATATGATTCAAAAGAGTCTTATATTCATATTAACATGTTAAATAACCACATTGCAATCCTTTGAGGTCATAAGGGACCCTCGTATAACCATGCGAGATCCAAGTCATGCATCGAACTACAACTATGTTCATCACATTATAAAGAAGAATGTAGAACCATCCCTCTAAGTATGCCATCACTCCTAAATTTACGTAATCCCAACCAATAGAATCATCTATGAGATCTATGCAGAGCTTCACCTCTTCTCCAACGTACTACTCTCTCTTAGAATGAATTCATGTATATACCTCTTCTCCTCGCACCCTCTAGTCTCTTACTTATATATATCCTTCTTTCTACACACACACACACCTCAACATATAGCTTTCTTGCCTTCAACACCATGCCTTCGAGGTAGTAGATTGATCTCCAAGTGTCCAAGTGGTCATCCAATGGAGCATGGCTCCTTTGATTCGAGCTCTCCACTTTGTGCAATGATATTATTATGGAACCTTCTATCGTATGCATGGAATATTCCCTTGTTGATCCTACGGTCCGCTATGCTTTGACACCTTATCTAGTCTCGCATGCTAGAATGGTCACGCTTTTCTCATTTTTTTCCTAGGATGCCGAATATGGCTAAGTCCCAAGCATGTCCCGCCTTGCACACGCACGTCGTATGTTCTAAAAACCCTATTAGAACCCTTCCCCGCGCCTTCAACCCACATGCCCTTCTTTCAATTAGGTCTTGCGTGCCCATGCACCTTCTTGTACTTAGCCAAATATTTTGGGGCCCAACATCACCCCACACTACGCATGTTCTCCATCCTCCGAACACTCTTCAAAGAATAAAGAATGTCGATCCTTATTATGGCTAGAAAGAAAGAATAAGGGAATGAAGAATTGGGATAAAGAATGGGGAATTTTTTTATTACTTTGGAGGAGAGTGAAATCCTTCCCTAATTATGCCTTTAACTTCTCCAAAGCGTTGACCTCATTTTCCCCTGCCGATAGAGGTCACCCACCGTGGAGCTCACCTCCTCAAAACTCAGCTCCTCGACTTTTGCAATCATGGTATCAATAATATTCTCCATCTACTTCCCCAAGTCTTCAAGGGCATCCATCCTGCGGGTGATTTGAGGGTAGAGTTCCTTCAATCCGGCTTTTGATCGAGCCTCGCAGGTCTCGATTGCTTCTGATTTCTTCTCCACCTCGGCCAAGATCTTGTCTCTCTCCACTCTATTCCCCTTATTTTTCTCTTGAACTCCTTGAGTTCTATTTCATGGGTGGAAACCAAGATGTTTTCTAATCTATCCCTATCCATGTAGTTGTCATAGGCAGCTTCATCGATTTGACGCTCGGCCTTTACCTCTGCCAAAAGTTTGGTGTATCGAGCCACAATCTCAAAAAAATTCATCTTGTTTTATTTTTGTTGGCGTGCTCAGTGCCTCTCTTGCAAATTCTAAAGCAAGTGGTCACCTCTCTATTGTGTGAATGCTAGTTAGATCTCTAGACATTGTAAGGTGACTCATAATTTTGATCGGTGGCACTAAGTCGAGGTGTTTTAGAAAAATTGCATCTGTAATCATCTCCACCTTCTTAGAGACCTCGCGCACCTTAGATTTTTCTTCCTTCATTTCACGCCTCACCCGAGCGCTAATAAATGCATCTTGATTTAGGTCTTTTCTCTTCTCCATGAGCTCCTTCTTTTTCTTTTCCCGTTCCTCCTCTAGGATCTTACTTTATCATTTCTCCCGAATAGTCTGTGTCAACTTTGACTAAAACTTTGTTAAGCACATTATAGACCTATTCATCGATAGTTTCCGAGCATTCACCAACATATTTATCCCTTTAGCTTCTGGCACCTTCATTAACACTCTTTGACTTACCTAAAATTTTGGTTAATCCATGTGGGACTAAAATGCCCAAGATAACATCTTTCTTGTCTGTGGGTATGCACCTTCTTCATCAAATGATGACATTGCTAGGAGTTTCTCTATAGGTACGGTGCTCTGGAAGCACGCACGTAGCACCTTGATAGGATAATAAATGTATCCCATTCCCTGTCCTTGTTCCACCATTACGCCTTTTCCTACCTATTCTCATGCAACTTTTGGGAAGCTCACTTTGCTAACTTGGGATCTCCACCCATATTATCATACTCCTTCCCAATGCTCTCTTCTTCTATCTCTTTTATAATCTCATCCACGCTCCTTTCCAACTCCTGTTCCACCAAATTCTTCATGATGCCAACCACTTCTCTCTCCACAGATTTATCTACTTCCTCCTTGGTGAGGCTTGGGGTTATTTTGTTCTTAGTGCTTACTTCTTTGCTCACCCCTTTCCTTGAGCCTAAATTTCTTCTTCATCATTGTTCTCCTCATCTTCTTTGTTAGACTCCCCTTCATCTCCTTCTTCCTCATAATCATCCACATCATAGACTGGATGGTCTTCACCTCCTTCAGGCTCATCATCATCATCCTTATTGCCGATGTAGGCATCTAGACTCTCCATCTCTTCTAAGTCTACCTCATCTATCACCTTCTGCTTCTTCCTTACTGGGGATTCTAGTACAAGAGATTCTTCTTTTTCCTTTTCTTTGATAGGTGATGTATTCCTTGGTGATTCCTCATGGGTGAAGTGCTCTTCATGCTCCGATGCCTCTTCTTCTAGGGTCTTCACCTTGATGGCATACTTCTTCCTATGTGTGTAAGTTTTAGGCTTCACGACTGCTTTAGGCACGCTCATTGATTGTGTGGTCTACATACTTGGTGATTTCTTCTCCTGCCCCTCTTCTCTTTCTCTCTTCTTTGGTGCGACCTTATTTCTTCCTGTGGGGTCTTCTGAATGGAGACATCATTCTCTAGATAGGCATATTTCTCAAACTTCAGCCTTATGAGAAGGTATATCCTTGCTATAGCCCTTCCAGCGATTGGAAGCATTATTGGTTTCATCATTTGAATCTCGTGGGAGACATACTTCTCCATGTACGTGTATTTTTTAGGGTACACAAGATTTCAGCGCATCTTGCGGTGGTATTGGTCCACTTCACTAAGGTCAAACCTTAGTCTTTTGGCTTCCTTGAACCTGTTAACTCTAGCCTGGAATTATTGCGTGGTAAAGGAGAAGGGAAACTTGCACCATGGACCCTTAGTCTCATTTGTCAAAGTAAATCTGTCAATGCATAAATGTTGGTATACCAAAAATTTTACTTCTCCATCCATGAGTGTGGGAAATCTGTTATGGGATCCTTCACTCTTCCCCGAACGTGTCACACATTCATTTATACCACTTCTCCAGGAACTCCTTGTGAGCAACCGTCATGGTTTCACAAGTGTATTTTTCAAACCTCTTTGCGGGAGAGGAACGCTCATCCGGATACTCCCCAAAAAGTTTTCCTGCCCATTTGGTGAGGAGGACATTACCGAATAGTATCTTTTCTCCCCCTTCACGCCGCTTATGATCTCAACCATGATGAAAGTAGACAAGTTATAAATGGTTCCCTCTGATATCCTCCAACATACATTTAGCCATGCCTTGTTCACTTGTGTCCATCGTTCCTGATCATTGAGCTTGGTCACCAAGCATGTGGCCATGCTCATAACAGGTTTGGAATATCTCGTGATGTTAAATTATTGCAAACCCTTCTTGGAGTCATACGTGGCTATAGTCTCCTTGATAGCCTCCTTATCACTTAGGTCATCATCTATACTCTCCCCTTCACAAATAAGACTTGTGAAATTGGATATCGGTTGTGTGGTGTTATGCGTATCTTGCGCTCCGCAAAATAAAAGTGATCTTCATGCACGCGCAACATCAACCATTGATAAAGGTGCTCATGATTTCCAAAGTAAGGCAACTCATATAGCTGTAAAAATCATGCCTTCTCCAATTTAACCTTCACCTCGTCGTTGTAAATAGGCATCCCATCTAACATCCTTTTGTTAGTTATTCGAACCAAATCTAGTGCCATTTCCTTCTTAGTTGTGCTCACACGATGGTTATAATCACTCACATTCATTTTCCTTAAATGTGATACCCATTCCTTTCCTAGCGATAATCCATCTGGGTATTGTATTTTTGCGTAACATTCTTTGTTTTAGCTCGCATGACGACACCGGTTTTCTTTCCCTTGCCCTTTCCCTTTGTTTTATTTGGTGAAACGGTTGGTTTCTTGGGTGTCATGCTTTTTGTTGGGATGAACTACAAACTCCTTACTCTACTCTACTACTCTGCTACACTCCAAACTCAACTCCAAAGCTCAACTCCTGGAATAAATCCTTCTATCTCCATGCCCTAGCTACCAAACCCTAACTAGGACAATCTTCCACAAGATGGTGCACCACAAATAACCTTTCCTCACGCCCATGTACTCCTTCCTCTGGTTTGTAGATTCACTCTAGTCACACACTTAAATTTCTCAGATTCTTCTTCCTTCGCACAAATTTCTCTCTAGATGCCCTAGTTTGCAAGAGCGCTTCAACTATGTGATAAAGGTATAAAATGGATTTTCCGACCTTGTATTTATAGTTTTTACTTCCTCTAAGAATACATTCAGTGCCACCAACCAACGTACTTTAACATTAAATGTGAATTTTTACACCCATCGTCTTTAAGCACCCTTACCGACGTTCCCAATCCTGCATGAAAAACCCTTTACAACCTTCTAGCATGCAAAAATCCAACCTGACTGAAGACTCTTATGCGCGTGTCTACTCCGAAGGCACTTCTTTTGTATTTACCTAATTTTTTCCCTCCCTAATTCATGTTGTTCCTCCATTCTTCATCCTTTGTACGTGGTATTTGTTACAACCTTCTTGACACCATAATTCATTATCCACCGTTTCCTACGCACTTTTTCAACCTTACACGCTTCTTTCCATTGGGCCACTCAACTTGTATTGTAGGCCTATACTTTGCATTACTCCACCCCACACTAAAATAGATGCGCGGTCCTCTGCGCATACACAACCTTGGAAAAATAATGTGGTTACTGGTGCATAAGGTGCAAAACAAAACAAACAGAAAGGAAAGAAAAGAAAAGCATAAAGGGAAATTCTAAGATAACCTGCAACGGATCCAAGATGTAGTCATTTTTATACCCTTAGACCAATAGTCTAATCCCATGGACGTCAACCTATCACCAAGTGGGCACTCGGCACTCACCCGAGGCACGCATGGCCACCAAGTCTCTCCTTTATGTGAGTTTTTTGAGAATGCATCATCTTATGATAGATATTCAAATGTAAGTGAATAGAAAAGAACTATGCATCATTCTGAGAACCTAGGATGGGTTGTTATCTCATTGCATCCAGAAAAGAGAAATAATAAAAAACATATGGAAATGGTTCATACATAAAGGAAATGCATAAAGATGATACTTATGAGCACACATATGATTCAGAATAGTCTTATATTCATATTAACATGTTCAATAACCACATTACAATCCTTTGAGGTCATAACAAACCCTCGTATAACCATGTAGAGCCAATTCATGCATCAAAACTACACTATGTTCATCACATTACAAAGAAGAATGTAGACCCATCCCTCTAAGTGTGCCATCACTCCTAAATTTCCCTAATCCCAACTAATAGAATCATCCATGAGATCTCTGTAGAGCTTTGCCTCTTCTCCACCGTCTTACTCTGTCTAAGAATGCATTCATGTATATCCCTCTTCTCCTTGCACCCTCTAGTCTCTTGCTTCTATATCTCCTTCTTGCTACCCGCACACCTCAATATATAGCTTTCTTGCCTTCACCGCCATGCCTTTTGAGGTAGCAGATCGGTCGCCAAGTGTCCAAGTGGTCCTCCAATGGAGCATGCCTTGTAAGGCAATAACTTTAGGCACATTCTCAAGTCATAATAAACTATGGACATGTGCGGAGCCTCTATGTGGACTGAACTTTGTCTAGAGACAACACTATTTTCTTTACCACTAGAGAAAGAGAATCAAAAATATCTTCCAAAAAAATGAAATATGAAGTTAATAAAATAAATGTATCTATGAATTCAAAAGGATGGAATCCTCCATTAAGATTATTCTATATTTTCAATTTCATTCTCAAATATAATACAAGAAAACCAAAAATATTATAAAGAGTTATTAAAAACCTCGTATATTAATAGAGGCAATACAAAAGAAGAAAGTAAACTATATTTTTTTATTATGGTTTAGAAGAAATTGCACAAATGTTTCTCTACAAAATAAATATTTCCCCATTTAGTTTTTGAGATTTTTACTGTAAAATACTTACAAATATTTGCAATAACCTTCACATGTAATTTGCATATTTAAAATTTGATTGTCATTTTTTATATATATTTATACATAAATTCTTAAAAATATATACAAATGTCTTTAAAATAATTAAATAAATACAATAAAAAGACATTGTTTTGTATTTTTGAAAGGGAATTTTTAAAGCAAGAAATTTGATTTAAATGATTGCATACTACATCACCAAAGAGTCAGAACCGAACCCTTCGGCCTATATTACATATTAATACGATTTTAAGCTCTAAAAACTATATCTTCAAGTCTTTTACCAAGAAACACAATATCATCTCAAAAATAAGAATAGCAAAACATAACCAACGATATCTATTTTTTATTCTTTCTAATTCACCCAAATAATGTACACACATTATCCACTTTGTACAATAAATGTTGTTTGAACAAAACACCACCCAAACAATCGATGCACAACTAACAAAATAAACCCGAATTAAATACATACAACATCAACTATAACATTAATTAACTATTGAAAATGGTATCAAATGTATTCATGTACGAATTTATAACAAGTTTGAAATATAAACACAACCTTAAAAATTAAGTGGCCCATCTATATTTATTCACAATAGTATCAACCACATCTCCCTCACCTCTCCTTCTACTTGCCCCTACCGGTGTTTCAACATTCAACATCTCCGCATCCATAATCCAGGTAGGCCTCTGCATTGTAAATTTTTGGGTTGACATAGGCCTTGTAAATGGTTTTACAGGAAAAATCACCGACAATGTCTACAACGCATCAACCAAATTCAGCTAAATGATACACAATTAAAACAAAAATAATAAATTATTATTATTATTTTTTTATATTATTTGATTTGAACTTAGGTATATCATGTTCCCATAAACCATTTATCTCATAAGTTCCCATAATTGTGGTATTAAGTGCAAAGTTCTTGCGACTACATGATAGTGATCTATCTAAGAGAATGCATGATGTCTCTGCCATTTGAGTTCACGACTATATATTAAACTTTCAAATCCCATGTCAACATAACATACTGCTATTGAAGATTATTGTTAAAATAAGGTATTCTGAGCCCAAAACTGACAAGTAAATTCCCAAGCAACATGTACTCCATCCAATATTGAGTTTTGTTTTTTGCTTTAATTTGGGATGTATCAATCCCAAAACAGGGCTCATCTTACTCAAAGCTACATCTTAAAAAGCAACAAAAAGCATCATTTTATTTACCAAATAAAATCATTACTGCATCTGCATTAGTCATGTAGTGCTCAATAGTTTCCATGCACAAGTGCAAGGAGACAAGGGTTCAATATAAAAGCATCAATTCAAGAAATTTCTTTTGCAGATAGATGTATCTATGTTAAAAGGAGGAGGGAGGTAATCACTGGACTTTGCATGTGATGGTACTTGAACAATAAAAAGAAAGAACTTCAATCAGCCATATAAAATAAAATCAGTTCATTGCGGGTAAAATACACTATTAATCCTGTTCTCAACCCGAAAGAGAAGAATTGTGTTATATAATTGGTGATTTCCTCGTCAACTAAACAAGATCCTTGAGCTACATAAGTACTACTATTGTTAATTAAATTTCAAACACTTTGTTATGTCTATGATAATGCTAGAGTTAAAAACAAAAACCTTGATTCACAACAATTGTTCAAAATGGATGTCCTGAAGTTTATCACATCTTTCCACTACCAGATTCCCAAGGCCACTGTTTTGAGTTTGATTCTACATTTAATGAGATTTATTTTATCTGAATTATCCATTCTTATGTTGTTAATTGCATTGAGTAATTGTTGATTTTTAAGGAAGACAACCAGCTTTGGTATACTTCAATAGACATCAATCCATTTGTGCAACCTCTTATGACCACTATGTTCAATGCACTTAAATTTTCGATTCCCAAGAGAATGCCTATGTAATGAAATGTATAATGAGGGTTTTTGGAATTGCAGAACTTGTTGGAGAACTAGAAATTGCTTGTCTCACAGGATTAATAACAATTCTTAATGAAGTTTGTAAGAATCCTAAAAACCCTATTTTCGATCATTTTTTGTTCAAGTCAGTTTCCAGTTTATCAGAAGATCCTGGGAAAGAGAGCCAGTTTTGATTACAAGTTTTGAAGCAAATCTGTGTCGTATTTTACAAACTATTTTGGTTCACAATGTGACCAAATTTGTACCATACACATTTCATTTATTGGCTCAACTTATTGAGATAAACCCAACTCCTCTTCTTCCAACTTACATGCTACATTTTTAGAATTTTCTTTTCTCTGAAACCTGGAAAAAGAAAGCCGATATTCCTCCTCTTGGACAACTATTGCAGGCATATTTACAAAAGTCTCCCCAAGAACTGAGTCAAGAAGGGTGATTGAGTCAAGTGTGTGGAATATTTAATAAGCTTGTTTCGGCAAAGAGCACAAAAGATTCAGGATTTTACATACTGAGCACCATAATACAATTTTTAATCTATGAAACATTGTTGGTTTAATATATGCGCATTCTCGAGCCATAATAAACCATGGACATGTGCGAGCCTCTATGTGGACTGAACTTTGTCTAGAGACAACACTCTTTTCTTTACCACCGAGAAAGAGAATCACAAATATCTTGCAAAAAGTGAAATAGGAAGTTAATAAAATTAAATGTATCTCAAATTCAAAAGGAGGGACTCCTCCATTAAGATTATTCTATATTTTCAATTTCAATCTCAAATATAATATAACAAAACCAAAAAGATTATAAAGAGTTATCAAAAATTGTATATTAGTAGAGGCCATACATAAGAAGATAGTAAACTATATTTTTATTATGGTTTAGAAGAAATTGCACAAATGTTTCTCTACAAAAATAAACCCTAATAGAAACAAGAACTACACTCTCAATTCGGCTATCAATTGTATAAAACATATTATTTAAAAAAACAAAGATTAAACCCTAACGAAATAGTAAGTACGCTCACCCTTCATCCGCAAATTCTTCAAAAGCTATGACTCCCGTTTATATGGGCTTGATCGGGTCATTGATTTTCTATTTTTAGCTCTAACAACTCAATTGTAAGACTATCTATTTTTAGCTTAATAACAAAATCATTAAAAATAACTCCACTTATCAAAAACAAAAACCAAAATTGTTAATTATTAAAAATAAGAGAGAAAATCTAAAATTGTAAATTAAAAACAAAAGCCAAAATTGTTAATTATTAAAAACAAAATTATTATTAATAGTAGAGAAAAATTAAAATAGGCAATAAAAAGCATAAACATTCAGATGATTGTCAAACCGTCAAATTTAATACAGTCATAAAAACGTTCGCAAGAGCCTTTCCCATAGGGGAACGCCTTCGGCATAATACCATATTAGTTTTTATTTCGCCCTCGTCTATTTCCTGCCGTGTAAATATGAGAGGAAGACGTGACATCTCGACAGAACTCCTTGTTTGTTGATATAGGCCTTTTAATATTTTCTGCAAGAAAATGGCGCAGATCTATGTCATGTGACAAGATATTAAACCTTTAAGTTGTATCGCTTTGCCATTGTAATCCCAATACATACTATTCTTGAGATCTTCTACGCGAGAGCGGGAAGAGTTTGAAGTTTGGTTTGCTCAGCGAAACATTCAACTCTGACAAAGGATTATTAAAAGTGTTAAAATTTACAGAAACCATTTGATCGTAGGTTATACGGTTAAACAAGCCTTAAAATTATACTCCTTATGAACACTCCAAAGGTAGTTCCAAGTTGAAATGTGCCAAAATGAAAGCAATTCCGTCTCTATAACAGTTGTCAGCATCGTTGTTCCTAAATTGGAAAAGAGAATCTCAAGAAGAGATGTCCCAAATAGGAATAGATTTATTATAAGTCACCTAGCCAAAGCTGACGTTATGTTAATTTTTGGTGAGTTATATATGGGTGTTCCCTTGGATGAAAGCATCATTGGTCTTGTGGATATCATTAGCAGGAGGGAAAGTAAAGTTGTGGCTTCCTACCAGTGCCACAAATAGTGAGGAAGCGATACAATAGTAGAAACAAAGTTTGAGAGTGATATGAATAAGGTTGGCCATTTTCTGTATTGTGCATGTTGAGAAGCAATCAAGAATGAAGAAAATAAGGAATCTCTTTTAGACCTAGACATTTGTGCGGTACACTTTGATGGATCCCTCCTTGTGAATCAGATAGCATTTTACACTCAATAATGTAAGAAATCATATGGAATCACACTCTAAATTATTCAAGCGGAATATAAATATACCTTTCTCTCATATGACCAACCATGGAGGGGCTCAATTATCGATGAATATTTGTGCATCACGTGTTATCCTAGAATTACTCTAGTTTAAAACTGAAAAGGGCATCTACAAAGTGCTACAATAAACCAACATTGATGTTGGGTTTCAAATCTGGAACCTATTAGATTTTCCCCATTTTTATGTCGAAGGCATTTGACCGGTAGAAACCGGGAGTGCTTTTTGATAGCATGTTAGTGGCCTATCTCGATCCCGTCCATCCACACCCTAGCTTTGTATTAGGACATTGAATTGATCTACACCATCCAAATGTGCATTTTTAATTGATGGAGAAATTAAATCCCTAATCACCTCACATGGTGTCTTGTTGTTGGCCCTATTGAAGCTAACAAAAGTAGACACAAAAGTGTTAGAAATGGCGTTGAGCTTTGACCGAACGACCCCTCTAAAGCACAATGTCCTCGTCGTCATCTTTCCCGACGCCTCTGCAATGAATTATTTCACCATCTACGCTGATTGAGATCATTTTTCCTATAATCCATTTATTTTATTTTTAATTTAGTGGACACATGTTACTCGATAATTATTTAATCATATCCACCTCGAAAACATTCTCTCCTTATTTTCTCCTCGATACAAAATGTATTTTAACAATCCCTTCGTGCATGTAAACATATATTGCCAAAATTTTCACCTCTCAAAATTTTGTAATCAAATTAAACCGATCTATCAAATTTAGTATATTAAATTCCATATTAAAAAGTGTAGGTTTTAACCCACAAACATATTGGTTTTTTTGGCATTTTTTTATTTTGGCCACTTTAAGCATAAATTGTACTTGTGTGGATAATGTGAGTGAGATTGAGATGATATGGTGGAGCACATATAGAAAATTTTATTTATGTAGGGATAATTTGAGTGGTGGAATAAGTGCGAGACATGCGAGGTTTAAATTCCCACCTTTTTATTTTCGACTTTCTGTTCATGTGTCCTCTTTATCTCTCTTTATCTAGAAAATTAAATGTCGTGCACTAAAAATAACTTGATGTTATAAAAGTAAAATAACAAAATAGAAAATCTTGATCAACGGAAAAAATATTCCTTTTGTTCATATGTCCATTCCCTAAAGGGACTCAATTATTGATGTTTGATCCTGCATTGCTTGCTTATTTTGCAATTACTTGAGCATGAAATTGAAAAGCGCTTTTGCGCAAAGTGCTACAAAATGCAAACAATGTGGTTGGATTTCAAAATTGGCCCTTGTTAAATTATTGCCAAATTTTTATTTCGTTCTCTTTAAGCTCAAATTTTAATCATGCGAATGAAGCACAAGAGATTGAGACGATTAAGTGAAGCACAAATAGTAAATATATGTGGGTGGGAACAATCTGCTCTATGGAATAAGTGTGGGACATTTTAGTATTTAATTATCATCTTTTAGTTTCCAACATTCCATTTATGCCTACGTCTTACCTATCAAATTAAAATCATTGTCGATATGGAAAATATTTTAATTTGCCCTACACGCATGTATATATATCTTCCCAAATGTGTCACCTCTCAAAAAAATTAGTCATCGTTTTGTTCATATACATCCATTTCTGAAGGGGCTCAATTATCGATGATTGTTCATGCATTTCATGTTTTTCTGTAATTACTTGAGGAAAAAAATGAAAAGTGTTCTTGTAAAGTGCTATAAGACGTAACCATTTTGGTTGGGTTTCGAACTTGCCCTCCTCACAATTTTTTTGGCCCCTTTATTCTTGCATTTCATTCATGTGAATAAAGTGCATGATATTAAGATGATTAAGTGGACATATAATGATACTATGTGGGTGGGAACAATCTACTCCATATAATAAGTGTGGGACATGGGAGTATTTAATTCTCCCTTTTTAATTTCTAACATTCCATTCATTTCTACCTCTTACCTATCATTAAAAACCATCCAATCTAAATCCTTGGTGCCATGAAATGAAAAAATAACAAGCTTGCTTGATGATAAATTCTACCTTTCATCAAACATATTGGATTATTTGCATTTCTTGTCTTGTCCACTTTAAGCATAGATTTCACTCATGTGGATAATGTCAAGAAGATTGAGGTGATAAAATGGAGCACATATAGTAGATGTTATCTGAGTGGGAACAATCTGAGTCATGGAATAGGTGCAGGACATACATGGTTTTAATTCTCACCATTTTTATTTCTGACTTTCTATTCATGTATTCACCTTATCTACCAAATAAAATTCCGTGCACTCAAAAAAATTGAAACCATATAAAAATCAAATAAAATATCGATTAAAGAATAAAATATTCCTTTTGTTCATATGTCCATTCCCTAAAGGGGCTCAATTAGCGATGAGTGCTCCTGAATTTCTTAATTTTCCTATAATTACTTGAGCTTGAAATTGAAAAGCATTCTTGCACAATTTGTTGGAAACACAATGGATTGAGAGGGGGTGAATCAGTCCTTCAAAAATCATTAAACAATTTCAAATTAACTTGCATACACCATTAACATTCAACCATACATTAATGTGATCTTAACAATATGTAAAAATCATCCACAAAAGCATAACCATTTATTTTAGTTAAATGTATAAGATTTCTTTTATTATTTCTTACACTTTAAATTTATTTGAGTAAAATAAATGTATAAGATTTTTTTTTAATTATACTTTTATTATTTCTTATACTTTAAATTTATTTTAGTAAATATAAGAAACTAGGGTCACTCTGCACTTGATGGAAGTGGTCCCGTAGCTCTAACAGTTATAATCTAGAAGATAGTTTTTCAAAATCTAATCTGGTCAATACTTACTCATTTTTAGGATTTCAACAAGGACCTAAAACTTTCAAGGCATATATATATATATATATTGTAGTTAGTCTTTGTTTTGGGAAAACATATAGTCATTTTGTAGGTTTTTTTACCTTCTGGATTGGATTTTGGCCCTACCACTACTTGAATTGGTACCAATTTTGAAATTTGGTCCATAATTCACTTTAGTGACCATGAATCAACTCTATGATGCTTGTCTACTTCTTACTAAAATGAGATCCTCACTTTGTAGATAGAGGATTTCTCCTGAATGGGATTCTGTCCTATGGAAAAAATGAGGTGATTGTAATGTGCCTCCTCCTTAAGGTGTGATCACACTACTAGGTGTTGAATGAGTTTTTACGAATAGTACCAAGTGAATTACATCAAGTGAACTCGATGATTGCTCATTCTTAGAAACAGGTGCTCCATATATAAAGATCATCCCCTCACCTTTCTTGGCTCTAAAATCATCCTTTCATGGAATCAAATTCATGATTCTCATACATGTATTTTCTCATATGTCTCTCATGGAGATAGATGATGCCTTAATACTTCACACATGATGGTCCTGATACCTCGGTGGCATGACTAGCTCATTTTAGCTTGTTCTTTGGAGAGATTTGGGTACAATGACAGAGTCAGGATATGATGATCATCAAGTCACTCCTTGAGCTCCACATTTCACCTTTGAACATGATGAATCCTTCAATAATTCAATTTATTGACCAAGATGAAACCTGGGTGTAAGCATGCTTATGGTACATGGACACCTTTTTCTCAAGTTGTCTCCTCATGGAAATGGGTTTCCTCCTCCAGATAGGGATGAATCCTTGAATGGAATTTGAGGATGAGTTACATGTTCTTGACCTCCATACTTCACTAAAACACTACAAATCACATTTTACGATCAATGAAACTATTCTAAAATCTAATTCTTCCTGCAAACTCAAAATTTAGGTCCTATTTCATTTTGAACTAGGAGGGGCAAGTGAAAGAGTTTTGCAGTACCTAAAGAAATATTTAAGCCTTGAATCAATGTTGATTATTCCACCTTGTAGAGTATTCTAATAGACTTCCAATGCCTATTTTTTTCATCCTAACTCTTTCCATAACTCCTGAATCATCTAAAGAAGTCAACTTTCACCATTTTAGCTTTCATTCCCGCACCTGAAAACCTAGGTCTTAAACAAATTTCTCTTAAATGAGATTTTATTTCCTAAACTTTCCTAAATTTACTTAGAATATTCAATTATCTCTAAAATCACCCTCATATGCTTTATATTTTCTCTAAAAACTTCCTAAGGGTGTTCAATTAGCTACAAATGGCCAAAAATGGCCTTTTTAGGCCTTCGAGGAAGTAGTCTCTCATCAAAACTAAATGAGTTGATCAATCACCTTAGACACTATTCCCTACAAATGAAACACACATTGAATGATCTTATTAGGAATTTCCTTTGAGCTAGGGTAAATGTTGAACTTGATGACAGGTTCAGATGATACAGAGTACCTTGCAATCCTCTTTATATAACTTCAACTCAAAATACAACTTCCCCAATTCAACTTTCTCCTTTTCCCTTGTTTCAAGTAGGTCTAATTAGGGTTTGAAAGAAAAATTAAGGGTTTAATGGATTACCACCTATTTCATCCTTACATCCACCTTTCAACACACCCATACACCTTACTCAAGCACACCTCAATGCTCCATTACTCATTTATCCATCATCTTGCTAGATTTTCAACTTTTGGCTTTTTAAGACTCCTTGTTTGCTCAAGCTCTAAAAAATCTTCTCAACTTTTTTTTTCACCTTCACCTTGAATTTTACTCAATATTATTTTCACTCATCTCACTATTCTTACCCCTCTCCTAATCACTAATGCAAATCACTCAACTCTTCCTCTTTCACTTAAGGCTTTTCATACAAACCCTTACTCTCTCTAGGCTTCTTTATGGAACTATGTGCAGGACAATCAATAGGTCTTCTTAATTAAATTTGTATAAGGATTTTCCCTATTCCTCAAGGATTCAAAACATTCTAACACCACTCCCTCAATGATAGATACAACTTCCTTATGACTTTTCTTTCCTAAGACAACTATTTCTCAAGGTTGGTCTTGATAGTCACAAGAAATAAGCATGATTGTACATTGCTTCCTTTACCTACTAACCACTCAATACTTTATCCTTATGCCCTGATTTTATGAGTCCTTAATGCCCTTAGGCCTTCCTCCAGCTTTTCAGAGGCTCCACCAACTTCAAACACATGGAATAAAGACTATTTTTCTAAAAGTACATCTTTCCTAGCCCTCAAACTGGCATTAACATTCTAGACTGTATTTGCACATTCCTTTGATTTTATTCTTATTCCAACATGTACTAGGGATTTTGAAACTCTTGGTCTTCTTATTACCTTCCTCCACACTTATCAAGGACTCTACTAGGCATAAGTATTAAATTTTACAATGAATGTTCTACTCTAGGCCCTTAAGACTGGGCACACACAATTAGGATTGTGAACACAAATTTAATTTAAGAAATCCTCCTTTAGATGGCTTATTACCTTTTCTTGACTTTTACAACACCAAGTCCTTGTGATCAATGCCCTGAAATAGACTCAAGGATTCCATTGAATCATTATGTTCATGTTACATACTACTAAACTTCTAAAACAAGGTATAGTCTGGTCTTGAGTAAGTCTTTCTATCTATTTTCCATTCCCTGACACATTGTGAGGGTTCCATGAAGCCTTGAACACCATTATAGATAAGAAGAAAATCCAAAACAAGATATTTACTCATGAAAATGCTTTGCAAAATAGTCTCTAACCTCCAAATCTGATATCTCGGTCTGAGAGGATTGTGTCACTTAACACCTAAGCCTATAACATACCTAGAGCTAGTTCAAATATTCAAATTATACATTTGGAGGGAAACTCCTATTCTTTCCTATGGAGTCCAAATGGACTATTACAAGCTATGACCATCTCAAGTGGACCCAAGATACCCCTAGTCACCTAAGAAAGCCAAAATTGATTATTAACAAGATGTTCTACATCACCAGAGAAGGATGCACAGTGAATGAGAGAAGCCTTATTTTTAATTAAGGGCTTAGTTTTCATGCTTCAAAATTTTCAATTTCCATGCTAGTTATTTTTTCCATTCTAGAGCTATTAAAACACCCTCCGAGAGAGTTTAGGAAAGATATTAAGCATCCATAGGTGATGTCGAGAGAATATTGGAAGTGTTGAAGGTAATTTAGGAATATTTAGGAAAGGTTTGATCATTCAAGGACTATCTACTCAACATCGGGTTTTCTAGGTGCAGGGAACAAACACTCTAATGGTGAAACCTAACTTCTCTGGAAGATTCCAGGAGCTCTGTAAGGAGTTAGAAGGAAAAAAATAGGCATTGAAAGCTACATAAATCCTCTACATGTTGGAGACATCCATTTTTCTCTAAGGCTTGAAGGTTTCATGAAGAATTTCAAAATAGTGAAGTTTCCCTTTTTGGTTCCAAACCAACACTTCACCAATGCAACACTTCATGACACCAAAACAGGGCACTACTAATCAACCTTCATGCTTCTTGATGATTGACACCTCATGCTGACTCATATGCCACCTAGACACCCTTTTCCATCAATGTAACTTGACATCAATGACAACACCAATGACACTATGTCCAACACATGTGTTTTGATTTGTTATGTATTATAAGGCATTTCATGAGTGCATATATTTGAGTAGTTGTTGTTTCCTTTGAGAGTTGTGAGGTTTGTAAAATCTAATTTTGACACATCTAACACTCCTACAAATGTCAATAAACAATCCAAAAGGCCCCAAAACCTAAACAATGACTATATTCATTGCCAAAATAGACATCGATTGTAGAATTTAAATGCTAAAAGCTTTAGGCTGAATGCTGAAATCCTAAAAATTACCTATGTACTTGACTATATTAGATTATAAAAAAACTATCTCCTAAACCATGACTCATGGACTTGTGAGACTAGTTCCATAAGGTGCAGAGTGACCCTAATTTCTTATATTTACTAAAATAAATTTAAAGTATAAGAAATAATAAAATAAAATATAAAAAAAAACTTATACTTAAACATTTATTTTTGTAAATATAAACATGCCAAAAACACATATAATGTCTATGCTATGCTATGAACACGTACACGTTATAACATGTATTCATTTTTGTGCACGCATTTTTTTCCTTTTTCCAAGGCATGCCTCTAGGCTTGGATCCGGTTTGGATCCCCAAGCTTGAGGCATGGACTCTAAAAACACAAAAAACAACTGTGTTTTTGAAAAAATGGTAAAATACCTATTCCGCCATAATAAATCAAATTAAAATGATCAACCAATTTAATAAAAATATGACTACGAGGTTGAGAAAACTTTCTTCTTTCTAAAAATATGATTTTTCAATTTTTTTGACTAATATAAGGTTTCCATACTAATTATTTTCTAACTATGCCTTTTTGTAGCTATTTTTTGGAGTTTATACATGTCTATCTTTCATCATGTATGTATCTTTTTTCACTCATCAAATTGAATAAAAAAATTTAGGCCCAAACTAGGACTAATTCTATACATATTTAAAAAAACTAATTTTGATATTTTTTGAGGTAGTTAGGGGGCACAATGGTCAGAGCTCCATTATTTTTCAAAATTTAAAATTTATGTACTAGAAAAATCATTAAAAAAATACTCACTAAAAAAATCTAAAAAAAATCTAGCCCAAACTAGATGCTCCTATCTATCTTTCTACCAAAGGGTTTTCAAAAATACTAAATAGTGCTAAAAATGGTGGGGGCATTGAAAGAACAAAAACAGATCACCTATTGGTATTTTAGTTCTTTATCTATGTTTTTTAGTAACAAAAAAATTATACGAGAGCACAAATATTGGTATTTTAGTTATTTGACCTCCCTACTTAAACTTAACCATTTTATTCAAAAAAAAATAGTAGCTTAGAAACTAGATCTAAACACAATTGATAGTGATCTTCTTCAACCCTGGAAAATTCGCTAAACTTGATGATTTCATGTTCTTATAACATCTTCACACTTTCAATTTTGAGTGTTTCTATTTCAAATTCATGATAACCGAAGAACATCTCAAATATGAAATGTAACCACTCATTTGAAATACATTGACCTTTATAATACATCCATTCATGTTAGGCCTCATGAAACATCCATTAATGCAAATCACATCTCTTCTCCTCTTCAACAAACTAAACTGCATCGGAAGTAGTTTTGGAAACTAAGCTGGTTTGCACCCTTTATGACACATAAAATACATCTAAAATTACTCACCATGAAATAAATCCATCCCTATTATTTCTCAAATGGATATCTATCATCAGCTATGCCAAAACATGAGACTTCTACATCAATCTTCTCACCAAACCAAATCTATCATGAACCAGTCAAACTAGGTCAACTTGTGAACTGAACCATGCCACCTCAATTTAATTTCAGAGCTCCACCAAAGCATGAAACATGTCACAATGGATGTCTAAAACACCTCTAATTCCAATATAACCCATCAAAATATCAAAAGTACTCAATACCTTCCATTTTCCAACATTACTAAACTGTCCTTTTAGGCCCAAAAACCAGTTTTCAAAGATAGGGTACACTTTGTACATTAGGACCTAAAAAATGATCTGAAAATATAATGGAAATTTATTAAAACTCCCAAGCTTCCATAAATTGTCATTTAGTTATTGGGTTTAATGGAAATATTTTGCACAAACTGAAAATCTTCAGAAACAAGCGTATTTGAGTGGGGTCCACATACTTTCACAAGCTCTAACATACCTCATTGGAAATATGTAAGAGTCCTCTACAACCTCCAATCATAAAATTTTCAAAACAAATCCATTATTATCACCTATCATGAAGACCTTCTCCATCGCGCATAACCTAGAGTTTCAAACTCATAAAAAGGTACTTACCTTGTTAACGATCGTTCATAAATTTTTGGGCTTCATTTGAACTCATTCTAACTCGATATATTCTTAACTCCATGAACCAACATCTTTTAAATGATCATATCCCCATGAAAACCTTACATGTTCCAACCATGAGCATTTCTCTCACTTCGAGATGGAAAATGCACTCTTAAGGACCCTATTTTGGTCTAATCTTCATAAATTACAAAATTATCATCATGGAAACCTGAAAGTTTTCCCACATCACCTCAACCAAATATTATAATATATCTAATTATAATCTTGGATAATATATCTTTTTTTATCTTTATATCCCAACTCATTTTCATGACTAGGCCTTAGGATTTTGTATGTTCTAGGTCACAACCAAGTAGAAGAACCTCATACCTCAACTTTAAACCTCTCAAAAATACCTTAACAACATTGATAAATCATCTCTCACTCACATACATGCCCTCATAGGCCCATATAGCTATGCACATGATGATCATGCCTCATTAGGCCTCCAAGCACCTAGACTAGGTCTAGATGAGCACCTAAAATTGAGTCTTCCACCTATACCTACATTTTGAAACACATGTGATTGTCCCAAAAGTCTCTCCTCAAGATTTCAATACCTCTACCATTCTCCTCAAGCCACCATGTAACTCAAACCATCATGCTCTATCACCTAGGCTAACTAGGTCACCTGATTAGGCCTATTAGGCCAAGCCATTCTCATTGTGTCCACTCATGTCATCATGCTACAACCTTATTTTCCATGTCATCACCACACTAAGCATCCTTTAGCAGTCCTCCATCATCCTTTTTTTCATTAATGAGCTTTTACATCAATGACAACACTCTAGCTCACTCATGCCAACAATATCTTCCTTTGTCATTGAAAACTTCCTAGATCTTCTCCCCTTTTACATTATTGAAAAAGAATACCTGAACACATGGTATTCATCTTCCTTCAATATATTTAGATAATTTCTTGGTTAAAAATGTAAACCAAAACCATCATACAAGCATACAAATTTGTCTTGCCTCATACTCTATTTTGTCTTCTTCATAGATTAAAAACATTGTAACATACTTTGTTATCCAATTTTGCACACATGGAAAGATTGGACAACGGGGTCCTATCACGTTCAAAATGAAATAATAGTCCCAGGAACCCACCTTCGGTTATTAACGAGATGCAATAATTAAAAATAATTCCTAAATTGCATATGAAGAGATCACCTAGCATCGAAAGGCACCCAGTTGATCTCAACTCAGTGAAGAGTTCAGGTCGAGTTGATAAAGAACCCGGTGTCAAATTGATAATCATCTCAGAAATCATCTCAGTAGAGACTCTCAGTTGTAAGAGCTAGACGATGGTCTTGTTAATGCAAAATATAGCTCATTGAAAATTGATGAATGAAAGGAACTCTATAAGGATCTCGGTAGAGATCGATGCATGCGGAAGTGAAGGCCGAGTCAGGGAGAGTCAAAGTTTGAGCTATCAATAAAGTCTCAATGAATTGGAAAGGTTCAAGCCACAGTGGAAGCAAAGGCAGAGATAAGGAGTTCGACTCATCTTCGTGACTCGTTCATTTTGGAGATCATGTGGTGAGCTTCTTTTAGGACACATTCTGCAGAGCTAGGGTGATTCAAACGCAAGCCAAGGCATCAAGAGTGCCATAAAATGAATGGAGATCGTTGCGTAAATAGAGATACGTGATGGAGCCCTATCAATGGGACTCATCGAGCATGATGGATAATTCAAGGCAACTCGTTTCGTGTGGATGCATTAAAGATGGTTTCTAGGATACAATTCCAGGGCTCATTGATTAATGCAAAACTGGGAGGCCTACTCAAAATAATTTTACAATGGTAAGCTCGCAGAGGCAGCAAGAATGTCGGGCTAGGGTATTAGTGAATACAGTATATATATTTTCACTGACGTTGTTCAGACCTTCCTCGGCCGAGCATTTGGTGCACAGGCAGTTGACATGTTGTAGTATAGCAGAAGTTCTTTTGAGCACTTCCAGCAAGCAGGTCATCCAACTATGTTTTTATCTATTCAGCATCGAATGCATCCTCAAATTTGGGATTTTCCTTCAAGATATTTTTATGAAAATTGATTAAGTGACAGTGAGAGTGTTACCAGGAGACTTGATGAAATTTATTACAAAGATTCTCTATCGAGACCTTACTTGTTTTACGATGCAACTCATGGAAGCGAATCTCATAGAGGTGGAATTGTTTCATATCAAAATATTCATGAAGCACAATTTGATTTGCAATTATATGAGCATCTTCAACGAGTCACTAAGTTGGCAGGCATAAAGGTTTCTGTTGAAATTATCACACCTTACAAGCTACAGCTGAAATGTTTGCACTGAGAGTTTAATGTTATCCTCAAATCTGATGAAGGAAAACTCGGCAGGAGAAAAAATCATGGTGATCCCGCGCGCTAGGGGGAATTGTGGAGATAAGGAACGAACTTTCCAAGGTTACGCGGTGAAGATGAGGCCGGGCCCGTGGATTAATGTGTCCAAGCCGTTACGCGGGGATTTGGAGCTAGTATGCCGAGGTCAGAGATTTGACGTTGGCAGTCCAAGCTGTTCACTCCGCGTAGGGGAGATTCAGGCAAGCACCGCCAAGTGGAAATATTGGGTTGGTAAACCATGATCAAACTTCTGTGAATGGGAGAAATCGATCAAACTACCAAGCATGGAAATATTGGGATGGAAAACCATAATCAGACTTCTACACAGGCCGTGTAAACAGGATCGGAGCACGTTGTGCGAGTCACCAGGAGGAAGTTGATGACCGAGGGATGGCGAGCGAATTGCCATATAAACCGGTGAATAAAGAATGACGCCAGGTTGGAGGAACGAGTCAAATGCCGAGTGGAGCGGCGAGTGCATGGAGATCAAAGGATGCATGTTGCATGGACTATGGATTGGGTTCCATAGATCATACGAAGAAAGTGTCTCCTTTCATACAGATCCGCCCTTGTTAGGATTCCAATCCGAATCGAATCTTGAAGCTTTGGACTTTGAATCGGCTTTAATAGCTGCCACGACCTTCTCCTCATCCTCTGTACAATTCTGAACTTGATGTGGTCGCGAGAAAACTCCCATGCACGTGCAAAGCAGGCATGTTGCAAGACAAAGAGAGGCCTTTCTTTTGAACACTTCCAAAGCAGCGTTGTCTCCAACCGTGTTGTTATCTGCTCAATGATCGAATGCATGCTTATCCTTATTCTGAACTTAGATTGAATGACAAACTATAGGAAACAAATATTCACTGCCGTGTACGATGGATTGGAGTCACACCATTCAAGGCTTCATAAAATTTTCCCGAGTCAGGAGATGAAGGTTTATTACGGTGCGAATGAAACGATTCATATTTCTCAAAGACTTCTTCTCCTAGAAACGAATTGAATGTGAAGGTCAACTCAAATACCTCGGTTGGCCGTTTTGTATGCTACATCCTTGTTACTTGTAATGGTCTCTTTGAGAAACTCGTAGGCGTAAGCAATATTTATACCCTTCCATTATGTACGTCCAATCGGACAATAAAAGTATTCTTTTACCAGTTCGTAGAAGCTTGTTTTTTTACAATGGACGATTATCTTTGTAGTTTCAAGCTAATTTTATCTAGCTTATTTCTTTTAGCTTTGATCCACGACTAAGGAATAATTCATATGGTTGTTACCTATACATTTTTCCAAGGTCTTCTTGGTTGCCCCAGTGGTTCAATGTATTTTTTGAAGGGCTCTTTGACCAAAAATCAGTCTTAAGGGTGTCTATCGACATGTTATGGGCATGAACCTGGGTCATCATCATGGCAGCATTAGGTCTTTATTGGTAATGGCATTTTCTCATCGTTTGGAAGAAATGTTGGGTTAAGCTCGGTATTCAAGTGAGTTTGAGCCCAGGAAAGGTAAGATCGTTTGCTGGATGAAGAGCTCGGTGACTTCGCAAGGAGCTCGTGGTGATGTTTCATGAAGTTTGAACGTGGAATGCATAAATGGCCTCGAGTTAACAGAGGAAAATGATAAGAATCGAGTTTGATAGCTCGCCATTCGAAGGACTCAATGCAAAAGAGCCCGATTACCAAGGCAAGGAAAGAGTTAGTGCGGGGTCAAAAATCGAGTGCAACACCGAGTTAGAGGATTCGAAGCTCATCGAGTTTGGCTATGTGCAGACTCTATCCACATGGACCCCCCTCCTCTTCAAGTCAAACGGGTCAACGGGGGTCCCGACATTATGTTAATTAAATTAATATTTTTATTTAAATATTTTAATAATAATATTTATTATTATTATTTAAATATTTTATTTAAATATTCTTTTAATTAATTGAGAAGACTAGGTCATCAGGTAATTAATGACCCATGATGGAACCTTCTCAAGTGGTTCAACTAACTGTAATAAATACATCATGGGCCTTCATTTTAGGAATGTAATTATGACCATTTCCTCTTCTTTCTCACATATTCTTCTATAAATGTAAGTTGGAAGCTCATTTCAAAGGGTTCCAACAGTTCAGACAAGTTGGACAGTTAGATATCTCAGGCAAGTGTATACTTTTCAAGAATCCTCTCTCTTCTGCAAGTTGTTCTTGTGTGTTGAGAGAACTTTCAAGCCTCCTCTTCAAGACTGTAATGGCAACTATTGCCTCTTCTGAATGTATGATGCATTGTGCATGTTATTGAAGCAATAAAAGTGTGTGTTTTGTGACTAATCTCGGTCCTTTCATCCTTCTGTGCTTCTTTGTGCCTTTCTCATACTTGCAGGTACACTATGCAAGTTTAAGTTCTATTGCAGGTTCTTGGAGTTCTGTGCTTATCGAGTGGTGAAGTATTGCATGCAGTTGAGTTGTGGTGTCTGTTCACCCTTCTTAAGTTCATCCTTCTTCACTGGGAAATTGGTATATTTCTCGGTCTGATAAAGTTTAACAAAGGGAACGCGTGTCTCTTAGTTTGTGGTATCCTGTACCCTCTCTAAGTTGTAGTAGGTGAAGTTGACCTGTGGTGCACACACCCTCTTCAAATTAACCCTTCCTAAGTCTAAAGACACCCTTTATTTGGTGCATCACCATCCCTAGTATAGTTTCATTTCTGTAAATCTCTTTCCCTAAAACCCTATGAAAATGTTAGCATAGGACTAGATAATCATTTTTGTTACACTAGGAGTAGTACAACACTTAGTTTAGGAAGAGGAAGCCGGCCTTCTCCGGAGGTTCACCTCGAGCCCAAGTCCCACAGCTTGAGAGGTGATCCCATGTGTCCCAATCACACCGAACGTCCTATTCACATCCTGGCCATTCGAAGGGTGCAGTGATTTGGTGACAACACATACCTAAGTAAGGGCACATATTAGCATACTCATGCCAAAAATATTTTTTAAGCATAAAACAACCTAAAACATCATTCTCACTTTCTTCTTAATCCATCTATAATGATACGGTTTCACAAACTTACTTGTCTCTATCATACACAGTTGCAAACAACCTTTAGGGTTGAGATCCCTAAAACAGATCTTCAATGCAAAATTGAATAACTTCTTTATGCTATGGATTACCATACACAAGATGAAACAACTCCTTATAGATCCCTATGGGTTCATATTATCTCCATCTAACTCAAAATGCAAAAATACAAACTCATACCTTACAAATGTGTCATATAGAATGATCAACTTCAATGCCTCTATCCCGAATCAACACTTCAATGTATTGTACCTTCTTTATGAGGTATTGTGAGTTAATAGACCATAGAACATGCTCCATTTTCCAAAATTCTTGCAATCATTATCTCTTCCTAACAATCCTTCTTGCCATCTAGAGCTCCCCGATTCAAGTAAAAATGAGACCCCCTACCTTAATAGGCCATATCGGACACCGTAGCATGCTATTACTCAAATCAATGTCTATTGTTCTCTAATATAGTGCATTCATCTAATCAAGATGCAATAAAAAACCAATACTGGTCCCGTAACATACTTATCTTCACCTCCTAAGAGTCATGATTCTTCAAGCTCCCCCTCAACACAAGCCATCTACTAAATCTCCCGAGCCTATAACACCGCATAATCACTTTTGAATCACTATAGATACTTCATGAATGAACTCAAAAAACATGCCTCATCTTTACGAAAGCTTTGTAGTCTATGATCAAGATACAAATCTCCATGTAGGTCTTATATATCCTTTGCCAACCGTATTGATTCTTCAATCCTTTGTCTAAGATCACACTATAGGCCTCAAGCAATCACACACATGCTTTCAACCATGATTATCAAAAAAATAATACATCTATATTACTTTCACAACTATGGCAATACTCAACAATTTCACAACTTCACAGACTTCAAGATATCTTAATATGATGCAAGAGATCAACCCTACCCGCTTTACAAAATAGTTGTCAAGTGTAGTATCCACTCGGGCTCCTCTTCAACACATACCAACATAAAAGACATCATGAACATCATGTAGACTCTATGATGAAAAACATTGCTTGATACTTCTTCAAACATGTATCAAGGAATAACAACTCATCATGGATAATATGCTTATGATAAAATGTAATATAATAGCCTAATCTAATGTTATAGGCAAGCGGTAAAATAACCGAATAACGAAACAATGAAATACTTGAAATAATACCCAAGAAAACTAAGAAAGTAGAATATAAAACCCTAATGTGTAAAGAGGGTTAGAAATGCCTTAGCTAATCTGTAGATGTCGTGGGAATGTGTCATAGTGGAGATTGGTTAGATAGGAGGGGGAAACTGTCGCACATGGACTCAATAAAATGCATATCCAGGTTTTTTTGGCTAGGCTGGGGTGTCTGGAGAAGGATGAGGGCATATAGGGTGCCATGGTCTATGGAAATGACCAAGGAACCTCCTCTAAGGTGTCATTGAGTGTTTTCCTATGTTCGCTTCCTGTTGTGTGAATGTCGTTATGTGATCACCAAAGCACTGGTAAACTTGCAATAGAAGAATCACCTACAAACCCCAGATAAAGAATCAAAACCCTAAAAATAAATATGCATATGAAGGGGTCGAATTGTCCTCACCAAGCTAAATGGATGGACTTACTAACTCGAGTGTTACACTACAGCTCGGACCCAATGTAGTTTTAGGTGTGTGTGTGTGCACGTGAAATTGTGCCCTAGGTGTTCTTGTGTGAGTCACACTTTGTGAGTAACGAGCAATAACTAGATGTAGAATGTAATTAATGTGTGCATGGAATAAAATAAACTCCCCTCCTATGAAGTGTGATGTAGAAAACCAAACTTTTTCCCTTGTGATGGAGCTATATGGATGCAAATGGAGCAATAAAATACTTGATGGATGCTACCTTAGGTGGTGATTGTAAATTGCTTAGTGCTTGCTCCCTCATTATGACCACATAACTTTATATTTATATGGTTCTCTTGTTTGAATTTTGTAATTAACCCCAAAAAGGCCGACCACCAAAATGATAGAAATCTCAAATGACTAGAAAGTGCCAAAAATCAAGAGATAAGTGCAAAGAGGATCAGGGCGCTGTGGCACCCTGATCCTGGATGGGTGCCCTAGTCACAAATAGGGAAAACGTAGTATAATAGTACAGACTAGAAAAGTATGGGTGCAAGATTGAAAGTAGCACTAGAAAACAATGCAAGATGGGTAAAGAAATGTGTTATTTAGTACTCTTTTTCAAAAAAACCATATGAATAGTAGTATGAAACTCGTGACTAAATAATAACCCAAAGTGTGTTGTTTAGTGTCTACATTTTCTCCCACTTTATGTTGGTGAGTGGAAAGATCGGTAACATAAAGTAGATAGAGACACATAGCTAATATCCATGTAAAGTTATGTAGAAAATGTGCCAAGTGACTAGACAAAGCGTAGAGTGACAAAAAGGTGGAGTGTGGAGACTAAAGATGCAAAAGTGAAAAAGTGATGAGAGTGAAGCTAGGGTGGAAGCGTGTTTGTAGATGCTAATGTGTGTGTTGTACCTACATGTTAGTGTCGATGTGTGTGATGCCAATTATTGTTGTTATTCATGTTGATTGATTGTTTCCCATACAAACGGACCTACAAAAGAGAAAATGATCAAGTAGTCAAATACACATGTATATATGTAAAAATGTGTGTAAAGACACATGTATATGTGTAGAAATCATGTAATGAAAGTATGAAAAAGAAAAAGGAACATGTGCACCTGATCCGTGATGAGAAAAATGGTGTAGAAAGGATATTGTGATGTGTCTTGCGAGTTTTTTGGGTGAGCTCACACCATTGGCGAAGAAGTGTGGGGAGGAAAGTCTAATTTTTCCCCTAACCTGTAACTTCTTCCCAATACTAAAGAGATCTCTCAGTACTTCCTAATTTTTTGGTGATACGAAGCCACTTGGCCAAAGTAGTGTAGAGAGGAAGGTCTAGTTTATCCTCTAACTTGTAACTGCTCCCCATAATGCTAAGGATAAGTTTCCTTATAAAAGCTGTTGTGTATGGAGTTTTCTGGACTGGTCTGAACCCACTCATTGTGTAACCCATTGTGTCATGGATGAAAAATAAAAACTTTTTTGTACCGGTATTGTGTGTAAACCCAAATTATTCCCCCTCTTTGGGGGTGCATGCAATGTCACTAATAGAAAAATGTGGCCTAAAAGAGGACAAACCACTTTGAAACCGTGCTCTACGGGGGAAGGGAATGTGCTTGGTAGAAACCAAGTCACACATAAACAATTGGATAGGAAACAAGTGTTAGTACAAACAAACATGCATGTAAAAGACAAAATGTAAGCTACAAAGACAATATGTAAGCTAGAATACAAGTAAACATGCAAGAAGCCAATCATATACCATGAAAATTAGGTTACAAACATGGGACGCCAATCATGATGTTATAAGACACTCAAGGCCTTAGTGGCCACAAAAAAACAAGGAAGTGTGCACACAAAACAAAGGGCAAGTTCCACATACAATGATAAACAAAGACAAACAAACATAAACAAAGTAACAGATAACCATGGTGGGAAATAACCCTATAAAATAAATGTTGCACATAAAGCACCCGTTATCACGTTAGAAAGATAAAATGTATGTCAAAGCATTTATAACCTAATAAAGTAGCGTGTTATGAAACAAAATGGAACAATAACACCTATAGTGTAAGGGATTTGTATATCCTGCGATCACAACTAGAAAGCAAGTGAACACGTATGTGTGTATGATAAAGATAATGCCATACAATATATCTATCTAGCATGTGTAATAAGACAAACATGTATACGTAAATGTGAGTAGGAGTAAAAGAAACCAAGATATGCAGTATGTTGTGGATGGATGGAATGGAATAAATAGTGAATGATAGGAGCCTCGTGCCCCCCCCGAGTGAATGGAATTATATGTAGCGAGGTTATTTTATTTATGTCCCCTCAAAGATCAAGAATGAAAGGTTAATGAGAGTGTGCCATCGGGAAATGGTCAAACTATGTGTTGTGTGTAGTGCGTTGTGGTGAATGTGGAGTGATGAAACGTGACATAGAGATGAATTGTGCATGATGTTTTAGCCTAAGCGTATATCACGAAAAGATGATCAAAGGAGTGATGATTTAGCCTAAATCGTATATCAATAAATGATGATCATATTAGGCGATTATTATGCTAGAGTAGGTGATGATGTGACCTATGATGTTTATCACTAAAAGATAAGTAGAAGGAGTCGTGATGTAGCCTAAAGTGTATACTACTAAAGGATGCAAATAGAAGTGATGATGTGGCCCGTAGCCTATGGCGCATATCACTATTATAGGAATTTCACATGAGGAAATGATTGAATGATGAATGTGTAAGGGTGATGAGGTCCATTTATGATGTATACCCCCAACAAAACCAAAAGTATGGAATGTGAGACTAGATTGCATCGTAGGATAATGAGTGTAACACGTATGAGTAGATGTGTAAGATGCATAAGGTGTGTAGTAGATGCATTGATAAAACCATGTCATGTGGTGTGTAATACACGCAATGTGTAATGCATAATGTGTAGATCTAATGTGCGGTGTGTGGGGTTCATGTGTATAAAATGCCCTCAACAGTCAAGTGTGAACTGAAGCACAAGAGTGTGTCATCGGTAATGATGATGCTAGTAGGAGTGTAATGAGTGAGTGTGCATATTTTTAGAAGGTTTATGCATGGTAATGTGAATAAAAAGCATGTGTTGATGTTAGGGTGGGGGAATGTGTGAATGTTATTCCCCCAAGTGTGTAGTGGTGAATACAATCATGTGACATTGTCTAAAAGATCATCGTTGTCATGATCGAAACCTACTGGAGCAACATTGGAGACATGATAAGCAATAGAATGAGGTGGATCATACAAAGAACCATTGCGATGTAGTGTGTAGATGTTCATTGCATACTCTTCATCAGTGAAGGGTACTGGTGGATAGTCGTGTGCGTACCAACGAGAAAGATTCAGAGCATAAGTGGGAGATGAGTCATTACCAATGGAAACATTTCCAAATGGCATAGGAAACATGAGAGAAGTGTGGTATGTGTCTAAAGTACCTCCAATATAGTCAACCCAAGATTTCCCAAGTGTTAGTGGATAAGTGTGAGGGGTGCGTGCAACGAGATCATCATGTGAAACACAAAGGACATGGGCAGTGTAATGTGAAAATAACCATGATAAATATGAGGTGAATGAATCGGTGGTAAGATATCATTAAGTGTCAAACCAAGACAACTCAAGTGTGTAAATAGTATCGAACAAGTATGATCGATTGGGACATTATGCCAAAAGGAGTTGTTAATGAATAATGTGCATGTGAAAGGAGGTGGCGGAGATGCAGACTATGTGGTAGGAGATGAAACAATGTCTAATAGATCCCTGGTAAAGTATCATATCCTTGGTAGAATGAGGGGTATTGAATTTATATTCACCCGGCCATTGGCCACAAAGGTGTCTTCAAAGTAAGAGTCATCTACATCGATAGGTGTAAAATTCAGTTGTCCTAATGCTTCATTAGTGAGTTCGATAGCGTTAACTTCATCATCAGATTTCTCATAATCATATGTGTTAGCATTATCATGTTGTATAGCTTTGTCGAGTATATTTTTAGGAGTTGTACTAGGTGGAGGAGTGGGAGGTGTATCGATAGGTAGAGAATTTGTGCTTAGTGGAGTAGATACGGTAGGTGTGATAATTTCCGTAGTGTGAGTAGAAATAACTAAAGTACTCGGAGTGATGGAAGAAGGTTGCAAAGTGCTAGATTGACCAATTTTGCATGTGTCAATACTACCATATGGAATAGGTTGCAGGGGAGGAATAGGCATACTAGTAAAAGGGTTTATGTGACAGAATTTGAATGGTTTGGGATCAACAGCAATAGTATGTTCATAACCATCATGTAAAAATTTGACACATTGGTGAACAATAGATGGGATCGCTTGCATTGCTTGGATCCAAGGTCTACCTAGCAATAGATTGAATTGAAATGATGAATCTATAACATATAATTTAGTGAGAATGGTCTTAGGCCCAACCCGAATGTGTAATGAGATAGTCCTTAGACATGTGCGAGTGGTAGAATCATAACCTCATATGAGAGTAAAATTATTAGAAATTAGATTATCGTTAATACCCAATTGTTTTAAAAGAGAATGAGAACATAGGTTAATGGCTGACCCATTATCAATAAGTACTCATTTGATGCAAGTGGTGCTAATGATGGTGGTAATGAGCAAGGGTGCACATGGATTGATTTTAGCAAAGGTGAAAAATCCTCATCAGTGAAGGATATAACATGTGGCAGATTTCGAGAGACTATATGAGGTGTGTGAAGGCCACCACAGAGTTATCACTTTCTATATGAATGGCACGAAGGGCTACTTCTAGTGTTTGACAATAGTCTGGTGCACTATGCAATAGGTCATAGAGAGAAATATTAGCTAGTGTGTTTTTAAGTTGTTCTATGATATCATAACCCTTAGGAGGAGCCAAAGGAGCTAAGGAAGTGATAGGTGGAGGAAGAGTAGCGGGTGGAGCCGTAGGAGGACGAGTGTAGTGAGTAGTAACTACATTTATGGATGGATTATCCCTAGGTGTAACAAAGTGAGGAGGATGTTGAGTACACACTTGCATGAAATCAGCATCAAGAAGGTTACTATACTGAGAGACTTTAGTTGGTGCAAAAGAAGGATAATATGATTGAGTCATGACTTGATAAGGAGAATAAATGTTCAAAAGGAAGGGTTGGATCGTTCAGGTTCACAAAAATGATTATGTTAAAATGTAATATAATATCCTAATCTAATTCTATAGGAGTAGTAAAATAACTAAATAATGAAACAATGATATAATACCCAAGCAAACTAAACAAGTAGAATATGAAACCCTAATGTGCAAAGAGGGTTAGAAATGCCTTAATTGATCTACAAATGTCATAGGATCGTATCATAGTAGATAGTGACTAGACACAAGGAGGAAACCATCACATGGGAACTCAAAAAAATGCATATATGGGTTGTCTCGCTAGACTTGTGTGCTGGAGAAGGGCACCTGAGGCATCCTGATGCCGAGATATGGGTGCCCCGGTTTATGGAAATGACAAAGGAACCTCCTCGATGTGTCATTGAGTGTTTTATTGTGTTCACTTCCTATATTGTTAATGTCATTATGTGATCAACTTTGAATCACTGGTAAACCTACAATATAATAATCACTTGTAAAACCCCATACAAAGCATCAAAACCCTAAAAATGAAAGATGCATATGAAGGGGTCAAACTATCCTCAAGCGCCAAATAGATGGACCTACTAACGAAAGCGTTGTACTACATTTCATACCTAATATAGTTATAGGTGTGTGTTTGTGTGTCAGGCTAGACTTGTGTGCACGAGAGAAGGGCACCCGAGGCATCCTGATGCGAGATATGGGTGCCCTTTTGGTTTATGGAAATGACAAAGGAACCTCCTTTGATGTGTCATTGAGTGTTTTATTGTGTTCACTTCCCGTATTGTTAATGTCATTATGTGATCACTCGAATCACAAACCTACAATATAATAATCACTTGTAAAACCCCATACAAAGCATCAAAACCCTAAAAATGAAAGATGCATATGAAGGGTCAAACTATCCTCAATTTGCCAAATAGATGGACCTACTAACTAAGTGTTGTACTACATTTCATACCTAATATAGTTATAGGTGTGTGTTTGTGTGTCTGGCTAGACTTGTGTGCTGGAGAAGGGCACCTAAGGCATCCTGATCCGAGATATGGGTGCCACTGGTTTATGGAAATGACAAAGGAACCTCCTCTGATGTGTCATTGAGTGTTTTATTGTGTTCACTTCTGTCTTGTTAATGTCATTATGTGATCACTGAATCACTAGTAAACCTACAATATAATAATCACTTGTAAAACCCCATACAAAGCATCAAAACCCTAAAAATGAAAGATGCATATGAAGGGGTCAAACTATCCTCAACTCCAAATAGATGGACCTACTAATCGAGCATTGTACTACATTTCATACCTAATATAGTTATAGGTGTGTGTTTGTGTGTGCAATATTTCTCCTAGGTACTCTTGTGCGAGTCGTACTTTGTAAAGTAACAGTAATAACTAGATGTAGAATGTAAATAATGTGTGCATGGACTAGAATAAAATCCCCTCCTATGAAGTGTGAAACAGAAAACCAAGCTTTTTCCCTTATGATGGAGCTATATGGATGCAAATGGAGAAATATAAGACTTGATGGATGTAACCTTAGGTGGTGATAGTAAGTGCTTAGTGCTTGGTCCCTCATTATGATCACATAACTTTATATGGTTATTTTGTTTGAATTTAGTAATCAACCCCGAAAAGGCCAACCTCCTATAAAGTGTGACACATAAAACCAAGCTTTTTCCCTTATGATGGAGCTATATGGATGCAAATGGAGAAATAGAAGACTTGATGGATGCGAACCTTAGGTGGTGATAGTAAGTGCTTAGTGCTTGGTCCCTCATTATGATCACAAAACTTTATATGGTTATTTTGTTTGAATTTACTAATCAACCCCGAAAAGGCCGACCACCAAAAATATAGAAATATAAAATGGCTAGAAAGTGCCCAAAAAGTGAGAGGAAAGTGCAAAGAGGATCGGGCGTACATAGGGGACCATAGTGCCTGGGCATGCCGATCTGACGGGTTCCCTAGTTAGAAGAAGGAAAACACAATATAATAGTATAGATTGGGTAAATACGGGTGCAAGATCGAAAGTAGTAACAAAAAACAAAGCAAGATTACCAAAGACATGGGTTAATTAGTACTCTTTTTCACTCAAGAACCATATGAATAGTAGTATGAAACCGAGACTAAGTAATTACCCAAAGTGCATGATTCAGTTTCTGCACCATATCAATTTACTCCACATACCTAGAGAGCATAACATCACCTTTCTTAGATGGTTTGATTAATTCATCATACCAAATGACAAATTTCTTCCTTATGAGACCTATTTCCTTGCTCATTCTTCACATCTAAACCATCCTCACAACATTTTGAAGGGATTTAGGAAATAATAAGCACTTATTGTCGTCATGTATCTCCTTACAATATTGTTTCAATGTTAACCTCTTACTTCTTCCTTGCATGAAACTTGCTTCCTTGCATAAACCAATACCTAATCTACTTGAAGAACTTCTTGACTTAAGAGCATATAGTCATGTTGATAGATTTTCCATATGATCCATGTCTTCATTACTATTGTCAACTCTGTCTATATTCGTCTCTTCATGATCGAAGAATCCTATTACACTCTGCTTCTGACAAGACGTGCGCAGGTTTTCATATGACACTTACCAACATTAAAGGTTATGGACACCTTTTTTCTCCATACACTTTCAACTTTTCATAACCTCATATAATTATAAAGACCTACATATAAGGTCTAGTACACATTTTATCATTACCTTTTTAGACTACAGATCCTTGAAAAACCTAGGAACTCACTTCTTGACTTCAAACTCATTTTGCAAGATTTCCTTCCATAGTGTAAGGATTTTACAATGTCTCGAGACCTTAAATATCATGATGACTTGTCACAACTGATAAAAACATAGACAAAACCTTGATACATGCCTCTTGAACTTAAAAATTAACCATAGAACATCTTATCTTGATTTTTCCTCGGACTTTGTACAGATATGTCGAGCATAACCACTTCAATTTGTAATATTTTTGATGTATACTTGACACTCGACTGGACCATTTGACCGAGACCATATGCTTCACTATACATACCACTAGACCAAAAGTACCATAGTTTATAACAATTTTCTTTGCAACAAGACACACTCTACTTATGTTTCTATTGACCAAGGTACACTTCATACTGTCTCCATGAGGCACACACACCGATATACTTCACATCTACATCATGAAAATATATCAAACATCCTCAAGATAGACTAAACACCTTTGTGACAGGATGTACATACCTTGACACCTTGAGAGCACTCTTATAACATCGAGACATGCTACCCCCTCTCACAATGCTTCATATGAGTGATAATGCCTCTAAGAAGCCTAATAGAGACATATTTCTTCATGATGAATCTAGAAGAAAGATTTGAAGAGGTCCTTATCCCTCTTAAACACACCGAAACTCACCTCTTTCCACTTGCCTCTAATCACTCCGATTAACTCATTGTCTTTTATTTATATCAGCTTTTGGTGGAACACTATTTTTCACTCTATGCTCACATATCCTGCTTTGCCTTGTAGAACCATAACAATCAATGAAAACATGCCCAATCCTATTGCAGATTGAATAACGCAACTATACTCATTTCCTTGTAACGCTCATTACCCCAATTTTTTCTTAAAGGTTTATACAAAAAGTACCTAGCAAGATGGCCTTTCTCAAGACAATTGAGCACAACATATTCTTTGATTGCTCACTCCTATTATCCCTACATGGGTGGTCATCTTTGACAAACCTTCTACACTCCTTAGCTCTATGTGTAAATCCATTACAAGTGAAAATAACAATTAAACGACCTTTTATACCTTGAAGCATTAGGTTTTCTAATCGACATTGTCTTTGGCATCTTTCTCCTTTTGTCCTCTTTGGTGTTTGGTCCTTTAACTTCCTTGCTTGTAGCAATGTCTTATTGTATCATCTCTTTTCCTTTGAGGTCATCTTTAAATACCAAACCTGTCTTTTAACCTACATATTTATGATTTCTCAAGATATCATCAAGAGTCTTGGTGATTTTCTCAAAATTTTGGAAAGATTTAGCCCGCTGACTGGATCGATAACTATCCCTTAAGAAGGATCACTTCTTATTCCTTGGATTGTAAGCTTAGAGTTATGGAGATCATCTACATATCTAAAATTTTTGACTGTCTCATCTAGATTTTTTGTCACAACGCAAATTTTCTATTCTAGGTCTGAAATATTTTCCTCATACTCCTTGACTTTAGATCTCATATTCTTATTATTTTTCTTAGCATGTTTCAACTCAGTTTAAACACATACCAATTCAGCCTCTCATAGATGTATTCTTCCTATTCATCTTCAGAGAGCATGGAGTCACCAAAAATTTGGATCCATCACTTGTATACCTCATAGCATCGTTGGTCATTAAAAATACCTCATCACCAACACCACCATTGAAGATTCAAAATAAAAATCGAGACATCACTATCACTACTTTCTTCAAATGAATAGGATTCTTCCTTTGAGTAGAAGCTCTTCTTTAACTTCTTCTTGTTATCAAACCTTTTGAAACCCTTTCTACCTTTGTCAAAATTGTTAGCCTTCTTGTCATGGTCTTCATCATGATCTTCCTCCTTGTGCTTGTAAGGAAATTTGATAGCTAAAATGAATGATAAGAAGATTGTTCCAAGTCGCGATCTCAGATGATAATAGCACACCACATTAGATTTGCAAAACAGAAGAGCTAAAATACCATATATGGAAATCCATCATAATCCATAATTCTCAATACATTACAATAGAATGACTTGAATTACTCAATAAGAAAGATGTACATATATGAGGAGGGAAGTGAAACTACTACCTAAATCAGTGGTGAAGAACTCCCACTAACTAATACTGGTAGTTAAGTTAACTCCAAAAGACTAGTAAGCTAACTCCACACAACTAGTACACATAAGAAAGCTAACCCAATAAGTGTAGGGCTAACACAAGTGTAAGAATTATCCTAATAAATAAATAAAAGGATAAATAATAACCTACAATAACACCCTCCCATAAGCATAGCTTATGTGGGCGAAAAAATAAGGTGGGTCATATCAACAAGGCTCTGATGAGGTACCCATGTACAATAATGGGAAAATTGACGCTACAAGGTACCCAAAACCAGTAATAACAAATTAGAGAGAGAAAAATCCCGTTGCAAGATATCCTTAGAAGGTCAGCTCCAAAAAAACGTATAATGTTGAATAAGTGTGGTGCGCACTATGGTATGAATCCACTACTCAATCATAAAACTCAAAAACAACTCGACATTGGCTTCACCCGATTTTCTCCATGCAAGGAGACTATTAATGGAGTGATGTAAAAATGCAAAAAAACACCAAACATAATTTGATCAATCACAAATAGGTGTTGTCAAAATTTTCCCTCTTGGATAAAAAATGGACAACGCCCGAGGGCCCACTTCCTATGAGAAATGATAAAAAAATGATCAAACTGATAAATCATTTCTTAAAGGGTCATATTGTGTTAGCTAAAAGAACTTTAGAAGGTCAAAAATGAGGACAAGGTCATTTATTGAGAAGCCAAGATACATCGAGCTAATTTCAAACTCAAGATGACAGATTTGTAGAGGTTGGCTCGGTTCTAAGGAGCTCAGTGAAGAAACAAACAAGATAAGTATCATGGGTTTTAGCTAAACACTTAGACATGTGAGCTCGGTAGCATACATGAGGTAGGTCGCTTGAATGTCTAAACAAAGACCGAGTTGTAAGTCGGTAATGAGGCATGGCGAAACAACCCGAATCGAGTAGGATGTTAAGGCAATGTTCATGGCTGAGTTGAGTAGAGCTCGGGTGATGTGGAGAGAAGCTAAATGTAGAATGACGAGCTTGAGTCAAACTTAGTGGCGAGTTCATAGAGGCATGATGAGCTCAGGATCTTGAACTAACATACAAAACGATAGATGACCAAGTTCATGGATCATGGAATGACTTGACATTTTTTTTATACTCACCGGTAGGCATGAGCTAGTTGCACAATTATTGGCAAAGTGGGGAATGGCTTGGTTGGAACTTGTGGATGATAAGCTCAATTATGGAGATGATTAAAAAAACTCAGCTCGGTGTGCTCGTGCGAGGGTTTGAGCCCATGAATCTGATGATCCCTTTGATGATGAGATTAGCGGGTGAATTCTATAGGACAACTAAGAGAGGTGTGAATCTCATCAAATTAGAATTCAGGGTAGATATAATGTCGAGCTAGTCCAAAAAGGGGAAAGTCTCACCGAGTTCAAGATTTGTAAGTTGAGACGAATTGAGCTCGCATCATGAACAACTCGTTGGCCAAGATAATTTGGTAGTGTTACTTGGTCAATTTGTACCATTCACAATAGGTAGCTCGGTGTGTTAAAATCTATAGCTCAAAACCTAGACAAGGTGGTTTGGGCATCGATTCAATAAGTAAACCTAACACACAAAGATGGAAGAGCTCGGCATGTAAAGCTCGTGACAGTAAAATAATCCCTGAGGCATAGAGTTTAGAGCTCAGGGAATGGTAGACGAACTTGGATTAAGCATGGGGATGATAGGTTCAGCAAATCATTGAAACGTGAGATCCAAAGCAAGTCATGAAGGTAGAAAAATTGTCAAGTCGAGTCGAATTGGGTGTGGTGAAATTGTTGGAAGGTACTGATTCTAGGTTCGAACATTGAGAGCTCGATGGCTAATGGGCTCGGGTGATTTACAGAAGAACGAATCAAGCGAGAGATTATTATCCAGCTGAAGGGCTCGAACTTTGGAATTAAAATATCTCAATATGGGAGCATATAGGTGCTCGATGGTGCCAAGTTAGGTTGGCCTAGTCGAGAGGGGAACAAGAGCTCATTGTATAAAATAAGACCCTAACGGGAAACCAAGTTGAATATGAGCTCTTGTCGAGTCGACTCGTGCAGAAAAATGGATGGGCTTGAGGAGAAATTTAGTTGTTCGGTGTATTTTACGATCGCGTATACTTGGAAACGAGTCAGCTAGATGCCTATCAAAGACCAAGTGGTAAACAAGTCATCTCAACATCGAATGGCTCAGACTCTCAAAGTGAGGTGATTGACTCGTTTATATAAATCGGTTCGAGCTCAATGTTGGATTTTCATTTTGGGTTCAACCATTGAATGCTTTCCAAGAAGTTTGAGAGTTATCCAATTACATGGGAAATAGATCATGGAATATGCTACATGTGAGTTGATTGTGTGATTTATATTTCTCCGTGTCAAGTAGGAGTGTGTTATGTTCAAGCTCATCAATGGGGCCATCGAGTGACTCAGGGTAATATGGCTCGAGCTATTAAAAGGATGTAGCAAGATTTGAATGACGAGGAAACTTAGTCTCTAAGGCATATGAGGAGGATTTGGGTCGACCTGCAACTCACAGGAGGACGTAATGAAGGATCTATCATGGAGGAATCTAAGCCAAGTCGTGGTACTATGTTACACGGCGAATCCAAGTGAAGAACAATACAGTCTAGCTTGGGGCAGACTGAGAACCAACCATTAGAAGGCGATTCGTTTGTGTATGGTGAAGGTTGAGTGTATAAGCTAATCGTTTAAATGTAAACACTCGAGAACAAGTTCAAAAAGTTCATGCTGATGATTTCAAACTTCGGGATAGTAATCTGAAAACATACTTTTTGGAAAAAACAGCTTGAGAACAGAGATGACTTGGATCGAATACGGGTTATTAAACTCAATTTAAATCTCGGAGACCCGAAAGGTGATAATTTCTTGCAGTAATCAAATTTAGACTTTAAGGAAAGTTGGGAGCTTGAGGACAGAGAAATACTAAAGGCAAATATTTATGAGCTCATGCAGTCTCAATAGGAGACCAAATAGGTGGAAGATGAGATCATCACAAAATGTAGAGTTTAAAATTGTGAGTATTGAATGAAAATCTCAAGTGATACGCTAAGAACACATAACACTTCAAGAGAATAGGCCAAGATAGACTCGTGTTAAAATATCTAGAGTTCAAAATATGATGAGAACATTTTCATATCCAAGTTTGAATAGGGAACCCTTACGATGAATAGGATCAGCGATTGCACAGATGTGAATGGAGTATTGAAGCAGTGGAGACTGGAAGTTCTCTGCGAGATCATTTGGTACAAAGTGAATGACATGGATCCAACCGTGAAGTTTTATGGGCTAGGCCATTATAGTCAAAGTTTGAAGCCCATGAAGAGGGTGAATGATCTGAGTCGGAAATGGGTCATTTAGTTCTTCAACACCAACGGTCGACTCAAAGAAATGGCTGAGTTAATAATGGAAACGTCGAGTTAGATATGAAGAGAGACTCGTCTATTAAAATAAACTTGGTATAACGTGATGTCTCATTAAAGGTTTGGCTCAACCCATTTGAGATCATCACGAAAACATGATGAAAAAGATGTACATCATGAGGGATGCTCAATACGATGAATTTTCTTTAGAATGGTGGCTCGATGCATGGCTTTGGTCAGGAAGAAGAGCTCAGTGAGAATGTCATCAAAGATATGGATGTGAGCTACATGGGAATTGACCATGAAAGAGTTAAACTTTTCACCTTTTTCCAAGAATGCATCAAAACTTGGCTGATACATGTCAGAGTCATCAAATGCAGACAACTCGAGTTGAGGTCACAATGATGAAATGAACAGATCGGTGACGCTCTTCAGGTGTAATCATGGTGGATCAGGATCTCACTTCAATGTTACAAGTCAATTTGTCATCATGAAAGTAGATCAGGGAACATGGAGTCATGAGGTAGTGTGAACTCAAAGGATTAACGATGAGATGGTAGAAGTGAGCTTAGGGCTCAGGCATTGATGCTCGGCCAATAAGCTATAGGCATGAAAGTGAGCAGAGTCAAGATATTTCTCGTAGAAATGCAGGACAGAGAATTAGTGGAGCATGTATTGATTCACGGAGTGTAAATGTAGGGAGAATGGGTTCGATGCAATGTAAGTCGAGGGTGTTGCGAAAAGTATGTATCACGAGAAGTTGAGTTCAGAAAACATTTTGGATCATCCTCACGAGTCACGTTTTTTCGTGTTTCAGGTTATCCTGTTTCAATTTTCAAAGATTTTGGGATAAAAAGATGTAGTGCGAGTTGAAAAATTTAAAGCCTGAAACCCCAAAACTCTGAAATTCAGAGTTTCAGGTTTTCGGGAGTCAAAGGTTATGGAGACGGTTGGAGCTTGGAGTTAGAAGCGGTGACATGTTGGGATGCTTTCCATTTAACTCGGTGAGACGTAGGGTGAAGGAACCATTAGCTCATTCAAGTCACATGTGGAATCCATGCATTAGTGGACTAAGTCAATATGGGGTTACATGAAGATTTAATTGACCACCGAGAAAATAAAGGGAGGAGCCCAAACTGAGTAACTCGGTGCACATTCCACGTAGCTCGGTCAGTATGAAGGCACCCACCGAGTCATTCAATGTAGAGTTTCGGGGAAAGTCTGAGGTGATGGGGATAAGGTGCTCTCGAGGAACTCGGCGGAGAGGTCGGTATGTCGGTGGACCAAAGCAAATTGGTAAGCTAATAGAAATATAAATACAACCGATTAGCTCGGTCAACATATTTTCAAAGGTGGTTATCGGGTTTGATGTCGAGTTGCTCGATAATTTAATGTAAAGAGGTGGCCAACCATATGGAAAGAAAAGCATCAAATCAATAGCTCGGTGAGCAAATAATGGAAGTGAGGTGTCAGGTAATGTGGCGAGAAGAAAATAAGAATAACTTCGCTATGATCTTGATGAAGAATAATAACACCCCTCCCAATGTATTTTTTACCAGGGGTTCCACCAATGCAGAAAATGATCTATATTTAAAGAATTATTAAAATATTTTATTTTAATCAATGGAGAAAATAAATATTTTAATTTATTCGAACATCATGAGTCATTATCAAGAGAGCAAATACTCAGATGCCTAAAAGGGGACTTTCTCTCAGGAAGCCACAACTTTCTCCCGATTACCCATTTTTCACAAAATTATAGTCATTAGAATTGGAGAAAGAGAGACTACGTCCATGGAGCCATCAGAATATGGATTTTTGGAGGGTTTGATTTCTATAATTGTAGATTTTCTTCATTCCTTGGATGGTGCCTCGAAAGGTGGAGGTGTAATAAATGAGAAAACATGGCCAACAAAAATGATTAATTGTTTCCTACATTTTGGCCTAGATTCTAGGGTTTCTCCTTCTTTCTCTCAACAACTAAGTAATTTTCTATAAATGTAAGTTGGAAGCTCATTCCAAGGGGTTCCATAGGTCATACAAGTTGGACAAGTTAGACACTTTTCAAGCTTCCCCTCTCTTCACAAGATGAAATGTTGTGAATTTGTAGGCTCTCAAGCCTTTCTTCTCAAATTGTAATGACATCCTATGCCTTTTCCCTGATGTAATGATGCACTATGCAAGTGCTTGAAGTAATGGAAATTATGTTTTGTGATCATTTATATGTCCTTTCATGATTTTTCTTCTTCTATTTGCCTCTCTCATGTTTTCAGGTGAATTGTGCAACTAGGGTTTCCTTTGCAAGTTTTGGAAGTCATTGTGCTTATCAGGGAATGAAGTATTGTATGTAAAAGTGGGTTTGTAATGCATGTTCATTCTTTCTCATGATCATCTCTCTTCATCGGCAAGCCATAATTTTGTCTAGCAACACCCTTTCTTGGTGCATCACCACTTCTAGTATAGGTTTTATTTCCTTGCAAATCTCTCTCCCTAATCCCTTGAAATGTTAGCATAGGTCTAGTTAGCCATTTTTATTGCATTAGGAGTAGTGTAGTGCTTAGTTTAGGAAGAGGAAGCCGGCCTTCTCTCAGAGGTTCACCTCGAGCCCAAGTCCCACAACTTGAGAGGTGATCCCATGTGTCCCAATCACATGAATGTCGTGTTCACTTTTAGGCCATTCGGGGGGTGTAGTGATTTGGCGACAATAGTTTTTGGCACGCCCAATGGGACAATAGGTGAAAGTTCTACATTTCATAGTTATCCATTATAATATCTTAGCCACACATTTTTCAACTAGTGTGTGTATTGTGTTCATTTCATTTCATTAATTTGTTGTGCTCTTAGTGAAATTTCAGCCTTAGGAGGTATACCCAAGCACAACTGGCGACTCCATTGGTAAAAGTACCCCACTCTCTATGTTTGTAGACCTTCAATTTTACCCATTTCCATCTAGTTTCCTTCAACATCTTTCCATTTTTCTCCCATTCATGAAGTTGTGCAATCATGGCTTCATTTCCACAATTGAGTTCCCACTTGCACCAACAACAACACTTTCCATCTTCAAGATATTTTAATCCACCTCCATCTCCATTTTATGATGAGAATCAACAATATGCATATCCCTATGAGAAAAGTCATGATCAGTTTGGTTTTTCACCTAACTATACAACTTTTCAAGAGCAGGAACATGCAGATGATGGAGGCTATCCTACAGATGAAGATGTAAAGTTGCAACTTAAGATGCAAAATTGGAGGCAGCATGGTACAATCTAGAGCCACATCAAATGAAGGCATTCAAAATTGGCTTCAAGATACCTTGTCCATGGGTTGGCCCTATGCCAAAGTTTGATAACCTGCAGGAAAAAGTTTCTTTTATGACTGAAATCTTTCCTCAGCTTGAAGGTTGGATTGAAGAAATAGAGGCCTATGAGTTTGATGCAATGCAATCTTGTCAATGGGTTGATTCTACACCACCACCACCTCAAATTTCTCTTTCCATTTCTCATTCAATGTCATTTCAGTCCAAACCTCAAGTTCCAAGCTTTTCACCATCTACACATGTTAAGAATTCCATTCCTTCCTCTCCTATCTTTCCATCCCATCATGAATCTTTTATTCCTCATTCTTCCAAAGTTCCTTCTTTTCTACAAAGGTCACCAACACAAGAAGTTGTACCTCTTCTCTTTATCTCAAATAGTGAGGGAGGTCATTGAATCCCAACCCACCCCTCCTCTTATAGTTCCAAATCCATTTTGGGAAGAACATGCTTATACTAAAGATGACGAGGAGAATGTTGAGGAGCTTCATAGGGATGAAATTTCAAAAATCTAAAGAAGTGGGCTGCAATATTAAATGTCAAGCAAGTTCCTCTCATAACTCAGCCTCTATCCAAGTTTGAGATTCAAGAAAATTCGAACAAACTAAATTTGGGTAAGAACAAGTACAAGAGATGATGAGCATCAAAAGTCTACTATTTCAGAATGTAAGTATTCAACATACATGTTGGCACTATGTTTGTGGAGATTGTTGATTCCTCACCAATTGCAAAATTCAGTTGAAGAAGAGAATGTGCAAGTTGAAGAAGAAGGATTCTCAAGTGTACAAGGTGATTTTATGAGTGCAATGATCCTAATTGTCAGGCATGTCAAGAACTTTTCTGCATTTATGGAACATTGTAGAAACTTTCCAATATCCTCATCAAATGCAACAATGACCATAGTGGGATTCTTTCCATGATGGACTCAAAAGTTTCAAATGTAGATTATACCATGCAGGAAGTTTCAAATTCTTTCCCTTTCTTCGTCTTTTCAAAACTATGTTTTCTAGATGAATTTGATCTTGCAAATTTTATGTTTGAAGATGAGGAAGGTCATGGGAATCAACTGCTAATTCAAGAAACATCATAAGGGAGGTTGAACCCTTTACATATCGAGAGAAAAGAAGAAGCAAATTGTTTGTCGATTTGGAAGAAGTATTTGGATGGAAAAGAGCCTATGAAATACCCATTTCTGTTATTCCATTATCTAACCTTCAATATAAGTTGTCTAGTGTTATGCAAGGAAATACTCAAGGACCACATGTAGTTTCAAGTTATCCTCTTGAATTTGAATTGGAGGAATTAGATCTCCTACAACATTCATTAAATGAAGAAAGAGAGGAGCACGTGGGAGAAACTAAGTCAAATTTAGAGGATTTGGGTAGAGATGACATTATTGAGAGTTTCTTGCTCTCAATTGTGGAGTCGATTTGTTTGATGAACAAGTAATGGTGGAAGAAAACCAAGGAGGTCTTGCTTCCCTTAATTGTCCTCGAAAAACATAGTGGTCAAAATTTGATCTTACAGTTTCATGTGGGATGAGGAGGTTAGAAGATGCGTAGAAAAAATTTGTTTTTAGATGAAAGTGGAATTCCTATATGATCAGTATGCTTCAAACACTTACTTTGTAACTTTCCAGTAACTTCATTTGAGGCTATAAGAAATCCAAAAGAGTTTCATGTGGAAGAATTCCTCATTGTCAAGGAAGGAAAAGGAAATGAAGGGAACATCACTTTGACACCATTCATCCATAAAGAAGATCAATTGTTTGTAAATGGGAAACAAGAGGGAAATCAGGTCATGAATAACCATCTTTTTCAAGGATGTCTTTAGAAAGACTTTCTTGTTAAAATTGAAGTTCAGAGTAGCAGGAATATTCAATGGGTTAGACCATGTCCCATAAGGTATTTGGATTCTTTGGAGACAAAAGAGAAGTCATAACCAGTCACATTCATTTCAAATGTGAGGATGAATTTCACATCCCCCCAGAATCAATTGTTATGCCTCTACGAGACAAATGCAGAACAACTAAAGAGGATATTTCCTCTTTCTAGTTGATGCCTTAGTGGACCAGGTGAAGAATTGGGCTTGCTTCAATTTTTCACTTTTAGTTTCAGCCATGTCCATTATCACATCATCTTCATGGTTGTCCATTGTAAGGACATGGAGCTATTTTACACAACCAGTTGTAGGGTTTGTTTAGCTCACCTGTGCTTCCAATTAGTGTAGGGTAGTAATAGGTTTTCTTTCAGTAGAATAAGTGCATTGCACACTCTACATGTTTCATTTGAGACATGTATGGTTTTCAGCTTTAGGGTGTTTTTTTTTTCCATTGTCGCTCTTGTGTTATTCTGCACACTTGTTTCATCATTGAGGTTTTTCAAGGAAGAGAAAGGTTCAAGGTTTCAGAGAAAGTTTCAAGATATCCCCAATTCCTCGGTTGCTTCATTCAAAGTTCTGCAGTATGCTCTAGATGCCAAGTGTTCATCAGATTTAGTATACTTCATGCTTAGCATTCCAGGAGGTCCAAGATCGCAATGTTCAAGGGGATTCAGAATGGGTTCATTTATTATCCTTCATTCTGTAGTAGTCATTCCAAGTTTGGGATGTAGGATGCAATAGTGTTTAGGTAACTTGGGAACATGAAACTCATGATTTAGGATTAATTTTAGGATATATTACATTTATGACTCCATGCCCAACAGATAGACAAGGCTACTAGTATCATGCTTAGCAGGAAATCATCCCCGAGAGGTCGCCAAAAATGTTGTCAATTTTTTTCCCTCTTGGATAAAAATTGACAACACCCTGAGGGCCCACTTCTTGTGAACAATGGTAAAAATGATCAAACTGATAAATCATTTCTTAAAGGGTCATATTGTGTTAGCTAAAAGAAACCTAGAAGGTCAAAAATGAGGACAAGGTCATTTCTTGAGAAGCCAAGATACATCAAGCTAATTTCAAACTCAAGATGACAGATGTGTAGAGGTTGGCTCGGTTCCAAGGAGCTCGAAGAAGAAACAAACAAGATAAGTATCACAGGTTTTAGCTAAACACTTAGACATGTGAGCTCGAGCATACAGGTAGGTCAGAAACAAAGACCGAGATGTAAGTCGGTAATGATGCATGGCGAAACAACCCGACTCAGTAGGATGTTAAGGAAATGTTCATGGCCGAGTTAAGTGAGCTCATGATGTGGAGAAAGCTCGAAAATGGCGAACTCGAGTCAAACTCAGATGGCCAAGTTCATGAGAGGCATGATGAGATCAATCCCATTCGAACTAACATGCAAAAAATGGATATATGACATGAGTTCATGGATCATGGAATGACTTGACGTTTTTTTATACTCACCGGTAGGCATGAGCTAGTCACACAATTGTTGGCAAAGTGGAGAATGCACTCGGTTGGAGCTCGTGGATGATAAGCTTGATTATGGAGACAATAATACAACTCGGCTCAGTGTGCTTGGTGTGAGGGTTTGAGCCCATGAATTTGATGATCCCTTTGAGATGAGCTTAGCGGGTGAATTTCGTAGTACAACTAAGAGAGGTTTGAAGCTCATCAAATTAGAATTCGGGAAGATAATGTCGAGCCAGTCCAAAAGGGGAAAGTCTCACCAAGTTCAAGATTTGTAAGTTGAGATGAATTGATCTCGCATCATGAACAACTCATTGGCCAAGCTAATTCGGTAGTGTTGCTCGGTCAAATTGTACCATTCACAATAGGTAGCTCGGTGTGTTAAAATATATAGCTCGAAACCTTGACAAGGTGGTTTGGGCATTGATTCAATAAGTAAACCTAACACACAAATATGGAAGAGCTCAATCATAAAGTTCATGATAGAAATACTCCCAGGCATAGAGTTTAGAGCTCGGGAATGGTAGACAAACTCATGGGTTAAGCACGGGGATGATAGGTTCAACAAATAATTGAAACATGAGATCTAAAGCAAGTCATGAAGGTAGAAAAATTTTCAAGTTGAGTCAACATTAGGCGTGGTGAAATTGTTGGAAGGTATGATTCTAGGTTCAAACATTGAGAAATCGATGGCTAATGGGACTCGGGTGATTTACGAAGAACAAATCTAGCCAAAGATTTTTAGGTCGGGGCTCAAACTTTGGAACAAAAATATCTCAATATGGGAGCATATAGGTGCTCAATGGTGCCAAGCCAGGTTGGCCTAGTTGAGAGGGAACAAGAGCTCGTTGCTTAAAAATAAGACCCCAACGGAAACCAAGTTGAATATGAGCTCTTGTCGAGTCGACTCATTTAGGAAAATAGACGAGCTTGAGGAGAAATTTAGTTCATTCGGGTGTATTTTACAATCACGTATGCTTGGAGAGTCGGCTAGATGTCTATCGAAAGACCAAGTGGTAAGTTAGTCATCTCATCATCGAATGGCTCATTAACTCTCAAAGTGAAGGTGATTGACTCATCTATATAAATCAGTTCGAGCTCAATGTTGGAGTTTCATTTTCAGGTTCAACCATTGAACGCTTCCGTGAAGTCAGAGATTTATCCAATTGCATGGGAAAGAGCTCATGAAATATGCTACAGGTGAGTTGATTGGGTGATTCATATTTCTCTATGTACAAGTAGGAGCGAGTTATGTTCGAGCTCATCAATGGGGCCATCAAGCGACTTAGGGTAATATGGATTGAGCTATTAAAACAATGTAATAAGATTTGAACGAAGAGGAAACTTAGTCTCTAAGGCCTATGAGGAGGAGTCAGGTCGACTCACAACTTGCAGGAGAACGTAATGAAGGATCTATCATGGAGGAATCCAAGCAAAGCCGTGGGACTATGTTACACGGTGAATCCAAGTGAGAAAAAGCTACAGTCTAGCTCGGGGAAGACTGAGCACCAACAATTAGAAGGCGAGTCATTTGTGTAATTCTTAAGGTTGAGTGTATAAGCTAATTGTTTAAATGCAAACACTCAGACCAAGTTCACAACAAGCTGATCTCGTTTTGTTGATAGGGGAAATTTATAAAACTAGGTAGCATGGAAAAAATCACAATAAGGACAAGATCAGGGTCGAATACGTGGGAGAGTAAACAAAAATTTTAAATCTCAGAGCTCATGGTGATAATTCCAAACTTTGGGAGTAATCTGAATTCAGACTTTCAGGAAAGAGTGGAGCTTGAGGATAGAGAAATGACTCGGATCAAGTTTTTTACGAGCTTAATGCACAATGAGGAGACCTGAAAGTTGGAATCTGACATCATCATGAAGAGCAGAGTTGAGGTGAAATTGTAGAGTATTGAACGTAAATCTCGAATGTGATGTAGGATCAATAACAAAATAGATAGGTGGTAGATAGACTTGGGTTAAAATATGTAGAGCTCGAAATACGGCTAGAACATTTTCAAGCCGAGTACGCTAATAACATGGAACACTTTAAGAGAATAGGAGGAGTGCTTGAATCCAAGGATCAGCAATGTGAATGGAGTCTCTAGAAGCACTCTAGAACTCGACCAATTGATCACTGAGAGCCACGACAAAGTAAATTATTGGCGAGGCCACAATGTAGGAAATTGGTTCATGCAAGAGGGTGAATGATGAGGAAGTGGCTCATTTAGTTCTTCACAACTCAAAATGTGTGTAAAGAAATGGCTGGAGTTCAAATGCAAGATCATTTGGTAGGAAGGAGATAACTCGTTTGGGGCGCTAATGAACTGTGCAGTGTCTCAGTAATTAAACTCGAGGTCTGGCGATTTGAGATCAGTCGGCCCGATGTATGATGAAAAGATTCAATTCATGAGTTTGGATGCTCATCGATGAAGGTAGCTCCTAGGATAATGGTGTCTGTTTCAGTCCATGACAGAGCATGTGAGAAGTCATGAAGATATATGGATGTGAGTGGTTAGATCTGGTGAAGGGAGTTAAAAGATTAGTTCGAGCTATCTCTTTAGAGGATTGAGTCATGAGCCAGTGGAAATGTGAAGAAGGAGAGGAGCTCGGCTCTCAGAGTGAACATATATTTGCGTAGTCTATTGTGTGAATCATGGTGGATCAAAGGAGTATTGCAAGTAATGTTACAAAACTTGATTTTGTCATCATGAAATTAGATCAACTCGAGTTGAGTCATCTGAAATGACCAGGAGCTCAGGATTAAGAGCTCTTCGGGTGTAATGGTGAAGGAGCCCAGGGTAAGCATTGGAGAGCTCGTGAAATAAGCTAAGATAACTCCAGGTGCATGAGATATGCTCGGGGAAAACCACGTCCCACATGAAGCCTGAGTGGAGCATGTATTGATTTAGTAAACCAAATACAAAAGAGAGAACAAATCGGTGGCATGCATTGGAGGGTGGTTATAGGTAGGCATCATGATGAAGTGTTGTTTCGAGGGTTCATTTCGGATCATCCTCATGAGTCAATTCATTTTTGTTTCAGAGTTATCCGTTTCAAAATTTTAGGAGATTTTTGATCAAAATTGTCGAGCGAGTTGAAAACTTCTGAAGCCTGAAACCTCGAAACTCAAAATTCGAGTTTTGATTTTTCAGGAGTCGAAGGTTGTGGAGATGGTTGGAGCTCGGAGTTAGAAGCGGCGACATGTTGGGATGCTTTCCATTTAACTCGGTGAGATGTAGGGTGAAGGAACCATTAGCTCATTCAAGTCACACATGGAATCCATGCATGAGTGGACTAAGTCAATATGGGGTTACGTGAAGATTTAATTGACCACCGAGCAAATAAAGGGAGGAGCCCAAACCGAGTAACTCGGTGCACATTCCATGTAGCTCGGTTAGTATGAAGGCACCCACTGAGTCATTCAATGTAGAGTTTTGGGGAAAGTCCGAGGTGATGGGGATAAGGTGCTCTCGAGGAACTTGGTGGAGAGGTCGGTATGTCGGTGGACCAAAGCAAATTGGTAAGCTAATAGAAATATAAATACAACCGATTAGCTCGGTCAACATATTTTCAAAGGTGGTTATCAAGTTTGATGCCGAGTTGCTTGATAATTTAATGTAAAGAGGTGGCCAACCATACGGAAAGAAAAGCATCAAATCAATAGCTCGGCGAGAAAATAATGGAAGCGAGGTGTCAGGCAATGTGGCAGATAAGAAATAAGAAGAACTCGCTATGAGCTCGATGAAGAATAATAACACCCCTCCCAATGTATTTTTACCAGGGGTTCCACCAATGCAGAAAATGATCTATATTTAAAGAATTATTAAAATATTTTATTTTAATCAATGGAGAAAATAAATATTTTAATTTATTCAACATCATGAGTCATTATCAAGAGAGTAGATACTCAGATGCCTAAAAGGGGACTTTCGCTCAGGAAGCCACAACTTTCTCCCCGATTATCCATTTTTCACAAAATTATAGTCATTAGAATTGGGAGAAAGAGAGATATGCCATGGAGCCATGAGAATATGGATTTTCAGAGGTTTTTCTTTCCATAATTGTAGGTTTTCTTCATTCCTTGGATGGTGCCTCGAAAGGTGGAGGTGCAATAAATGAGCAAACATGGCCAACAACAATGATTAATTGTTTCCTACATTTTGGCCTAGATTCTAGGGTTTCTCCTTCTTTCTCTCAACAACTCAACAATTTTCTATAAATGTAAGTTGGAAGCTCATTCCAAGGGGTTCAACAGTCATACAAGTTGGACAAGTTAGACATTTTCAAGCTTCCCCTCTCTTCACAAGCTAAAATGTGTGAATTTGTAGGCTCTCAAGCCTTTCTTCTCAAATTGTAATGGCAACCTATGCCTTTTCCCCGATGTAATGATGCACTGTGCAAGTGCTTGAAGTAATGGAAATTATGTTTTGTGATCATTTATATGTCCTTTCATGATTTTGTTGCTTCTATTTTCCTCTCTCATGTTTTAGGTGAATTGTGCAACCAAGTTTTCTTTGCAAGTTTTGGAGGTCATTGTGTTTATCAAGGAATGAAGTATTGTATGTAAAGTGGGTTTGTAATGCATGTCATTCTTTCTCATGACCATCTCTCTTCATCGGCAGCCAGAAATTTGTCTAGAAACACCCTTTCTTGGTGCATCACCACTTCTAATATAGGTTTTATTTCCTTGCAAATCTCTCTCCCTAATCCCTCAAAATGTTAGCATACCTATCTAGTTAGCTGATTTTTATTGCATTAGGAGTAGTGTAGTGCTTAGTTTAGGAAGAGTAATCTAGCCTTCTCTAGATGTTCACCTCGAGCCCAAGTCACACAAATTGAGAGGTGATCCCATGTGTCCCAATCACACCGAATGTCGTGTTCACTTTTAGGCCATTCGAGGGGTGCAGTGATTTGGTGAAAACGACACGAGATTTAAATAAATATGAGTGCCACGATCCAAGAAAATCCAAGGTAACAAGGCAAAGACACAAAATCCGAAGAAGCAAGATCAATCACTTTGCTCAAACAAAAAGTCACAATCCAAGAACAATAACCAAGGCAACAAGGAAAGGACACAGGATCTAAATAAATATGAGTGTCACGATCCAAGGAAAGCTAAGGTAAAAAAGCAAGGACACGAAACCAAAAGAATCAATATCAACACCACACCCTCCCATACCGATGAATAAGTAGAGTGATACCAAAAATCTGTATGAGTTTCCAAAATCAACTACTCAAACACCGGAAACCTAACACCGGGATTCACCATAATAGCTCCCCAAGAGAGAATATAGATGTATACATCATCTATAGATCTGATACCATGAAAGGAATGATAAGAATATTTTTCCAAGCCACGATCTCAGATGATAATAACACACCACATTATATTTGCAAAATAGAAGATCTAAAATACCATATATGGAAATCCATCATAATCCATAATGCTCAATACATTACAATACAATGACTTGAATTAATCAATAAGAAATATGTACATATAGGAGGAGGGAAGTGAAACTACTACCTAAATCAGTGGTGAAGAACTCCCACTAACTGATACTGGTAGTTAAGTTAACTCCAAAAGACTAGTAAGCTAACTCCACATAACTAAGAAGCTAACTCAACACAACTAGTAAGCTAACTCCACACAACTAGTACACCTAAGAAAGCTAACCCAACAAGTGTAGGGATAACACAAGTGTAAGAATTATCCTAATAAATAAATAAAAGGATAAATAATAACCTACACTAACAATAGCAAAGTGACCTATCTTACCAAAATTAAAGAATTTAAAAGGAAACTTCCCTTTGTATTTACCTGATCCAACCTTTAGTCTCCTAGAAATCATTGCAAAGATCTCTTCATCATCAATATCAGGAGTATCATCACCATTATTTTCTTTCTTTCCCTTTTCCTTCATATCAGTCTTGAAAGAAATCTCTTTCTTGGCTAGTATAGAATCGTAACCCTCATCTTATAAGCAAAATCAAGTTTCATGCAACTCATCCATAGTCAATAGAGTTAAATATTTAGCTTCTTCAATGACACACACTTTAGAGTAAAATTTAGGAGTTAGAGACCTCAATACCTTTTGCACAACAACTTATTCCTTCACTTCTTCACCTAAACCTTTCATGGTGTTGAGAACCTTGTCAACTCTAATAAAATATGCAACAATTGACTCTTCTTCACTCATTTTTAGCCCTTGAAACTGATTTATGAAATCTTGGAGCTTGACTATTATTACCTTGAAAATAATTCAGAAATGACTTGAAGTTTCTCCCACATTTCCTTTGATGATGATCAATGCATAAACTTCACAAGTTTAGGTTCAAATAGGCCACACATGATTGCATTCAAAGACTTGGAATTTTCACTACTAGTCTTCTTGTCTACAATAGTTGTTGGGGGATTTTCGGGAGCTGTATAACTATCCAACACAGATTAAAAATGTCAAAACCTAAGGACATGATGTGATTTTACATCCTTAGAATCTAAAAATAACATTTTATCCCATCATACAATGGTTCCTTTCTAGAAGAAGTGCCACTTTGTTGACTCGCCATTTTTGTGCTTCAAATGATCTCCTTTCAAGTTATTAAACTCTTCCAAAAGGAATTTCTTTGATACCAATTGTTGGAAATGCAATGGAGTGAGATGGGGGATGAATCAGTCCTTAAAAACCCTTAAAAATTTTCAAATTAACTTGCATGCACCATTAACATTCAACCATACATTAATGTGATCTTAACAATATGCAACAACCATCCACAAAAGCATAACCATGAAAGAGTACACAAGATATAAGTGGGAAACCCTCAAGGGGAATAAAACCAACTAAAATTTTAGATTATATTACTCAAACCAAAATATTTTCATGAATATGACTCATCACACAAGATTTGTTTAGTGAGGCACCAACCCCACAAGGAGCACCAACCCCTAGAAACCCTTATTGATATTACTCAAAACAAAGGACTCATGTGAATATGAATCATCACACAAGTTTTGAATAATAAGACCACTGAATATAATTTTTCAACACACACAACTGATAGTGATCAAATATTCAGCTCATACACCTTCAAACCCTCTTCAAATGCACCTTCACCTAACTCACTCAAACTTGATATTTCATGGACTGATTTGAACTCAAACCTTTGCAAAAAAACTCCTCAACACTCTTTATAATTTCACACACTTTCTCAGCTATGTCTTTATTCCCTTAACACTCTTGCACTCTATCTCACCTATCTCACACTTTTCCCTCTCTTTTCAACTAGTTCAAAAATGAACCAAAACATTCACTTTATATGAATCTCAACTCAAAAACATAACATCAAGGTCAGAACAGACCCAAGAGACTAGTCAAACCAACATAAAAACATAACATCACACTCATATAAATTCATAAAATTTACCCATGTAGGTTGGCCATGCACCAAGACACAAGACAAGCCTAAAAGGCCTAAAACCCCATCACCAAGCTCATCAAAGACCTCCAAACAATTCACCCTAATTTTTAAATCATCAAAAGGATAAAAATGTAAAAAAACATCATATAAATATCATAAAAATCTCAAAACCTCTGTACCATTCATTCATTTCATAACACCAACAAGTAGGATTGTTTCCTACTCAAAACAAGAACTTCCTAGGAGATAGTCTTCACTTACAAAGCTTAAGATAACAAAATAAAACCTCAAATATGCCATGTAACCACTCATTAGAATTATAATGACATGTAGAACATATAAATTCATTCTAGACCTCATGCAAAATCCATCAATGCAAATCACACCTCTTCTCCTCTTGAAAAATTGAACCGCTAGAAGCAATTTTGGAAAGCCAATGGTTTACACCCTTTGTGACACATTATAGACCTATAAAAACTCACCAAGAGAAACATTAATATATATTAAATCTCAAATTGATATCCATTATTATCTAAGCCAAAACACGGGACTTCTACATAACTATTCTCACAAAACCAAATCATCACTGAACCACCAAATGAGGTCAACTTGTGACCTCAACCATGCCACCTCAGTGCACTTTCAGAGCTCCACCAAAACATGAAACATGTCAAATTGGATGTGTAAAACACCTCCAAGGCCATTATACCCATCAAAAAGATCATAAGTACTCAATCATTTTCATTTTCCAACACTTGCAAAATTTCCCTTTTAGGCCCAAAAATAGTCTTCAAAGATAGGGAACACTTTGTACTTTAGGACCTCAACCATGACCTGAAAATATCATGGAAATGTATTAAAAATCCTAGGATTCCATAAACGGTGATTTATTCATCAGGTTCAATAGACATCTTTTGCACTAACTACAAGTATTAAGAAATAAGAAAATTTGAGTGGGGCCCACATATTATCACAAGATATAACATACCTCATTGGAAATATGAAAGATTACTATACAACATCCAATCATTAAATTTTTAAAACCACTCCATTCTAGGCACCTATCATGAAGATATTCTCCATCACTCATAACCTAGGGTTTCAAACTCATAAAAAGTGACTTACCTTCTTAACAATCATTCATAAATGTTTGGGCCTCATTTGACCTCATTATAACTCTAAGATCTTATTAAATCCATGCCCCAACATCCCTAAAAGTATCATATCCCCATGAAAACCTTACACATGCCAACCATGAGCATTTATCTCACTTTACATACTGAAAATGCACTCTTAACAACCCTGTTTTGGTCTAATCTTCATAACTTACAAAATTTTCATCATGGAAGCCTAAAATTTTTCCCAAAGCACCTCAAAACTCTCTTACAACATCTAAAATCACCATCTTGGCTCATATATCTCTACATATTAATATCCCATCTCATTTTCATGACTAGGCCTTAACATTTTGAATGTTATAAGTCACAACCAAGTATAAGAACCTCATACCTCAACTTGAAACCTCTCCAAAAGGCCCTCAAAACCTTGAGAAATAATTTCTCACTCACATTCATTCCAAAATGGGAACACATAGCTTTGCACTTGATGATCATGCCTCATTAGGCCTCTAAGCACCTAGACTAGGTCTAGATGAGTGCTTACAACTAAGTCTTCCACATGTACCTACATTTTGAAACTCATGTGAGTGTCCCAAACTCTCTCCTAAAATATCCATACATCTAAAATTCCCCTCAAGAAACCATGTAACTCAAACCATAATACTCTATCTTCTAGGCTAACTAGGTCACCTGATTAGGCCTACTAGGCCAAGCCATTCTCACTATGTCCACTCATGCCATCATGTTGCAACATGATTGTCCATGTCATCATGTTGCAACATGATTTTCCATGTCATCACCACACTAAAAATCCTATAGCACTCCTCCATCATCATCTTTGTCATTAACAAGATTTTACATCAATGACAACACTCTATCCGACTCATGCCAACACAAGACTACAAGAAGCAACTAGTATGGTTGGGTTTCAAACTTGGACTCTATTGAATTCTCGCCAAATTTTTATTTTGGCCCCTTTAAGATCACATTTCACTCATGTGAATAATGTACATGAGCTTGAGACAATTAAGTGGAGCACATATAAGAGATATTATTTAGGTAGGAATAATTTTCTCTATGGAATAAGTGTGGTACATGAAGACATTTAATTCCATCTTTTTAATTTCTAACATTCTATTCATGTCTACATATTACCTATCAAATTAACCACCATCCTGGACAATCAAAATCATTGGTTGCAAGAAGATTGACACGATTGAGTGGAACACATATAGCATATATTATTTTGGTGGGAACAATCTGCTCCATGGAATAGTTGTGGGACATGTAGGCATTTGATTCACACCTTTTAATTTCCAACATTCCATTCATGTCTACATATTACCTATCAAATTAACCATCATCCAATGAAAATCCTTGTTAACATGAAATAAAAAATAGCAAGCTTGATTGACGGATTGAATCTACCTTTTTTTTATATGCCCGATGGCTTAAGGGCCTCAATTATCGATGGTTGTTCGCACACCACCTATTTTCCTACAATTACTTGAGCTTACAACTAGAAAGATAGGCTACAAATTTTTATAAGACATAAGCATTTCATATGGGTTTTGAACCCTAAACCTTTTCGAGTTTCCCCATTTTTTATTTTTTCCTCTTTGTGAGATTGAAATGCTTAAGTGGAGCATGGATAGCAGATATTATTTGGGTAGGAAATATTTGATCCATGGAATAGGTGTGGGACATGCAAGTATTTAATTCACACCTTTTAATTTCCAACATTTCATTCATGTTTGCATATTGTCTATCAAATTAACTAAAAATGGGTGTTATAAATTACTACAAGATGCAAGCATTGTATTTGGGTTTTAAACCTAAGAATTATTGGAATTCCCCTATTTTTTGGACCCCCTCACTTCAATCGAATAGTCTGAGTGATATCATAACTATAAAGTTAAGTACATATACCAAAGAATTTTCAGGAGGAATAATTTGATCAATGGAATAGGTTTGGGGCTTATAATTAGTTAATTTCATGACCCAAATAGAATCCTCAACCATATTATATATATATATATATATATATATATATATATATATATATATATATATATATATATATATACATACCCTTTTTTGTCATTGTTGAGTGATGATGGCATCACAATTGGTTAGTTACTTTCCTTATTTCTTCCACACTTCGCTCCTCCACTACTTCCATTTTAGCATTCACAAAGGATATGGGTGATATTTATTCTATGGTTGTAAATAAGGAACAAGGTATGTTGTATTTGGGTTTGTGGGAATACGATCATTGTAGTTGTTGTATCATTGATGAAATGTTCGTTGATAGATAACACCATTAGGATCGTTGCTAAGGAATATATTTTATTTTTCCAAATATCTAAATAGAAACCCTAATCTAAAATGTGTATGCAATCGCTACATTCCATTCCACATTTTCTTGTCTCTTTTGTGCTCCATGGAATGCGTATTCTAATTCCCCTTACATTTACTTGAATTCTTATTACCTAATTAATACAATAACTGAAATCAAAAATATTTTTTCACTTCATTTGTATGTCCAACCATTACTTACATTCTAAGATATCTTTTGAAACAGCGATTGCATTGAATTCTTATACAACCCACCTTTTCTACTTCAAAAGATTCAAAAATATATCATGTATTTGTTGGAGGATGGAGATTTGGATTGCTTCTTTGTTCCAATTTCCCGCTCTTTCACTTCTCCACCCTTAAACCCCTTCTTCTTCACCCCTCTTCCTATCTAGATTATTTTTCTTTCCTTCCACATTGACTTCTTCACTACATCCCCTTCATAGTTTCCATCATACATTTCACTTGCAATTGCTAGTTAATTATAAAAACCGACAAACAAGTAAGAAAACTCATGTGTATAAATGCCAACCATTCCAATGCTTATTAATGTACCACACACATGAATAAAAAATTGTTCTCGAGTAGGCTCGATCCTAGAAATGTGCTTCTATATGAGCATTCCAACAGGGTTAGTGTTGTCAAGGCTCGCGAAAGTCTCTAAAATATATGTTAGATTCTCTCAGTGTAGACAAGACGTTTCTATCTTATACCAACTATGACCTCATTTTGCTTTCAAATTTTTATTATATAATATATTTTTATATACTTGGACTCGACTTGGGCTTGTGCTCTCATGTGCATAAAGAGGAAAAATTGTCGTTCAACGTCACCCCTTAGTGCGCTTCAAGTTCGATTTATCTACGCATGTTCGGGGTGCATAAGTTGTTGTTGGGAAAGCAATCATGGAGTCAATATGCTTCCAAAAATTGTTAAGAATTTTTCATGTCCGTAAAGTTCCTTGTTATCCACATCACCTGGTTGTGTTTATTATAGAAATTAGGCACATAAAATAACAACTAATAGAAATAAAATAAAGAATTACAAATAAAATATATTATTGCAAACTCAGATCAGCACTTCTATGCATATATTTCTTCTTCTATTTCCAGAGCTTAGGCTCAAAAAATCTCTCTTAATGTGTTTAATATGAAAACACTTACAATCGCCTCTAATAAATAGATGGCTTCATCTAACAATAAAACACTCAACTCATAAAAATAGAGCTAAAAACACATGCTTTTGTGCAATACAAAGCTTTTGATTTATTTGCTTTATTATCTTTTCCTAAAATTAAGAACATCTATTTAAAAATAACCTATGCATGAAAAGAAAGCTTGCTTTTACTTTTCCCAAAAAAGTGATTAAAGCATGTGGGAGAAATTATCTATTTCCAACACCCCCTTAATTTTGACTTTCAAACTTTTATTTTTCGGAGTTGAGTGTGCACTTCTAGATCTGACATATTCCTGATCAAAAACTCCCAAACAAGTTCTCAAATACTCAAAAATTCATTTCCCAAAGCTTTTGTAAAGATATCAACAAATTAATCTTCGGATCTACAAAATTCAAGAAAACTTTTATTATTGTTAACCAACTCCCTGATGAAGTGATACCTTGTGTCTATGTGCTTGCTCCTCTTGTGAAAAACATGATTTTTGGACAATGCTATTGCTGAATTGTTGTCACAAAAAAATTATGTAGCATCCTCTTGATTTTGTCTCAAATCTTTCAACACTCTTCTCATCTAAATAACTTGACATGCTGCTCTTGTTGCTGCTACATACTCTTCTTTTGTTGAAGATAGTGTGACTATGGGCTGCTTCTTCGATGCTCATGAAACTACACATGTTCCAAAGTTAAAAGCATCGTTAGATGTGCTTTTTCTCATCAATACTTCTGGCACTGTCATTGTCTGTGTAACCTATGAGTTTGAACTCATCTGATGTTGAATACAAAATTCCATGATTCTTAGTTCCACATACATACCTCAAAATCATTTTTCATTTTGCCAATATGAATCTTTTGGAGATTCCATGAACCTTGAGATGAGGCTCACACCATACATAATATCTGGCCTTGTGGCCATCAAATACATGAGACTTCCAACTAGTCTTTTGAACAATGTTGGATCTACAAATGATCCATTGTCATCTTTTCTTAACTTCAAACCTACTGTAATAGGTGTTGGCGTTGGCTTGCAATTCAACATGTTAAATATATTCAAAACATCATTAGCATACCTTGCTTGTGAAATAAAAAATCTAGCTTCTAATTGTTGAACTTCTATGCCCAAAAATAGTGCATGAGGCCTAGATCTGTCATCTCAAATTATTTCTTCATATCTGATTTGAATGAATCATAGATAGATTTCCAATGATGATTAAATCATCCACGTATAAACAAACAATCAAAATTTTACCTTGTTCATTGATCTTAATGTATAAGGTAAGCTCACTTCTACTCCTACTGAAACCATTATGTATCAAATAAGAATCAATCTGCTGTACAAGCTCTAGGTGCTTGCTTGAGACCATAGAGCATTTTTTTCAACATGTATACCTTTCCTTCATGACCTTCAATCTCATAACCTTCAGTTGATTCACATAAACTTCTTCTTTAAGAAAACCATTCAAGAATGTTGATTTTACATCCATCTGATAAATATGCCATTTGTTTTGAGATGTAATTGCTAAAACCATTCTTACCATGTCCAAACGTGTTACAGGTGCAAATGTATCATTGTAATCTACTCCATATTGTTGTGAAAAAACTCTAGAAACCAACCTTGATTTATGTTTCTGTATTTTACCATTAGTAACATATTTGGTCTTATAAACCCACTTCACTCCTATCATGTCCTTTCCTTTTGGAAGATCTACCAATTCCCATGTGTGATTATTCTCTATGACATATATCTCATCATCCATGGCTTGAACCCAAAATTCATTGTCTATAGCCTCTTTAAAGTATATTGGATATGTAGCTTGAGAAAACAATGCAAAAAATGAAAAAGCATTAGTTGTATCAACATTATAAATCTCACTAAGACTCCTTGTTTTTCATTGCAAAGGGCTATCTAATGATGGACTGTTTTGTACTAAAGGAGTAGCTTTTGGTGTTATTTGTGGTGTCTGTTGGATGGTTGAAGATGCCTAAAATCTTGGAGATCTCCTAGATGTAGATGGAGGTGTACCTTGTGCTACAACTTGTGGTGCATGTCCAAGATTCGAAGAAGATACAATACCTTGTTGCTCTATGCTTTCATCTGCCATATCATCATGAGGAATAATTGCTGCTACACTGACTATTTTCTCAATACTTCCATCCCATGCCTCATTTAAAAAAATTGTACATCTCTGCTAATTATGACCTTTCTGGTAACTAGATTGAACAACTTGTAAGCTTTTGTATTCTCTGAATATCCAACAAATATACATTTTTATCCTTTGTTTTCTAACTTCTTCCTTAGCTCATCAGGCACATGTGCATATGCCACACAACCAAAAATTATAAAATGAGAAACATTGTGTTTCCTCTTAGTCCAAGCTTGTTGAGGAACCATGTTTCAACAATTTTCATTGGACACCTGTTTATGATGTAAACAACAGTTGCTACTAATTCTTTCCAATACTCATTTGAAAGATGTTTTTCCTTCATCATACTTCTCTCCATGATGGTTCTATTCTTTCTCTCTGCCACACCATTATGTTGTGGTGTATACCTAGAAGTAAACTGCTTGTGTATACCATGATATTTGCAAAAATTTAGAAAAATATTGGAAACATACTCACCTCCTCTTTCTGTCCTCATAACTTTGATGTAGTACCCACTTTGTTTTTCCACTAAAGCCTTGAATTACTGAAATATATCAAAAGCATCTGATTTGTGTCTCAAAAAGTACACCCATGTCTTTCTTATATATTCATCAATGAATGTCATAAAGTATGAGCAACCTCCAATAGAAGTTGTTTGCATCGGTCCACATAAATTTGAGTGAACAATTTCAAGTGGTGTACTTGTTCTTTTTTTCCAACTAGGAAGGACTCTCTGTGTTGCTTCCCAAAATACAACCTTCACAAACTCTATCTAGTTTCTAAATCAAAGGAAAACCTTTCACCATATTTTTTTGTGTAATAAATTCAAACCACCAAAGTTTAAATGACCAAACCTGAGATGCCATAGCCACGATTCATATTTTTCAACTGATGAAAATTTGATTCAATCTCCTTAGCTCCGACTGATTTATAGTATGAGCTTCGGATGTGGCTGGTATAATCTTCAAAGGAAACATTCTGTTGCTTGTCATCTTCACTTTAGCAATCACCAGGTACTTGGAGCTTTATCCACGATCACACATTCGTTGGATCCATTTTGTACCAATTGAATAATGCTCATAATATTGCGCTTCAACCTACAACATAATAAACATCCTGCATAATCTTCTACTCCCCCTTTTTTGTTAGAATGTTGATTGTTTCTTTGCCTTTTACAGTCACTGTATTATTATTCCCAAAGGAAAATTTTATCCTTACTGACTCATCTAAATTAGAAAATAAATCTAAGTTACTTGACATGTGACTCACACCGCAACTGAATCCAAATACCACACATCACTATGACTCTCTTGGGATAGATTACACTCAATAGGTGATGCTTCGGAAATATTTGTGCATGCAATAAACATGGAGCTTGGAGTAGAGCTTCCAACCTGATTTTGATTCTACATGTTTTGATCATACTTTTATTCCTACATTCAAAAGCATAGTGCCCATATCTCTTGCAATAGTGACACTGCACATGCGATTTATCATGTCTCTGAGTTAAAAATTGATTATGATTGTGCTCTTAACTATGTCCTCTTCCACTTGATTTTGATGGACCGTTCTTCCACGTCCTCTAGATGAAATTCTTCCTCTACCTCTAGGGCTGAAATTTCCTCTTCCTCTTCCACAATTTCCTGATACCTGTGATGAAAAAGCTTGATTCTCAACTGCATGTGATCTATTCAACATTTTTTCATGATTTATTAGTGATGCATGCAACTCATCAATTGGGAACTGACTTAGATCCTTAGTTTCTTCAATAGCAACTACTAAAGGATCAAATTTTGCAAGTAAACTTCTAAGAAATTTTTCAATAATCCTTCTGTCCTCAATATTTTCACCATGAGATTTAATTTGATTGACCAAAACAACTACAAAAGTAAAGAATGATTCTACTGAGAATTTGAATATTTTATTGACATATTTTAAAAATCTCTATGAAGTAATTGAAGCTTGGCGGTTTTTACTTTCTCTTTACCTTGATATGCAACTTGGAGATTTTCCCACGCAATTTGTGCTTTACTTGGTTGTTGCCACTCTAGGTAGGATTCTTTCATGCATGGCTTGATGAATGAAGAAAAGAGATTTTCCGTATTTATTTCTTAATTCCTTCAAAGTGTATTCTCTCGCATATGAGAGTGCGTTATATGTTGTTGCATCTGTGGGCTTTGTGTACCCATTCTCTATGATTTCCCACACATCCTGGGATCTAAATAGTGCCTTCATGGTTAATGACCAATACTCATAATTCTTTCCTATAAATTGTGGTGTCTGCAGACTGGATATAGAAGCCATAACCTGTTGTCAATTAGAAACCTGCTGAAAAAATCCACGCTCTGATACCAATTTGTAGAAATTAGGCACATAAAATAACAACTAACAAAAATAAAATAAAGAATTACAAATAAAATATATTATTGCAAACTCAGATCAACACTTTTATGCATATATTTCTTCTTCTAGTTCCAGAGCTTTGGCTCAATACAATCTCTCTAAATGTGTTTGATATGAAAACACTTACAATTGCCTCTAATAAATAGATGGCTTCATCTAACAATAAAACACTCAACTCATAAAAATAGAGCTAAAAGCACATGCTTTTGTGCAATACAAAGCTTTTGATTTATTTTCTTTAATAGCTTTTCCTAAAATTAAGAACATCTATTTATAAATAACTTATTCATGAAGAATAGCTTGCTTTTACTTTTTCCCAAAAAAGTGATTAAAGCGTGTGGGAGAAATTATCTATTTCAACATTTATTACTCAATGAGATGCAAATTCGGCTGGCAATGCCTTGACTGACAATACGGTTAGTTGAGATGTAGAGAATGAAATTTCCTTTCATGTCATGACATCCAACAAAAAACCTGTGAATTTGTAGTTGTTTTGAAGCGTCAATTTTGCAGATCCCCATCTTGTTGCCAGGCTTGGAAATTGGCAAGTTATGGGCCGTTTTTTTGTGATTTTCGCTGTATATTATCTGTAAAAAAACTGGTAGCCATAGAGAATGACAGACTGAACATTTAGAAAACCATGTAATTTTAAAAATATTCCTCTATAAATTTATGGAAATATGTAAATTTAAAGGAAGAAATTATATATATATATATATATATATATATATATATATATATATATAATTTCTTCCTATATATATATAGTCACTTGAAAGCGCTCGACCACAAAAAAATAAAAAATTGATTTGGATGCAGAGACAATTTAAAATTTAAGGCTTGCACAGAAGTAATAAGTTTTTATTTTAACTTTTCAATTAAAGACAAAGAAGTAATTAGGTTTGTGTCAATGTTTTTGTTAAGTAACGTTTGGATATTGGAATTCTTCAAATAGCAATGTTATAAATTTATCAATGGGTTTGAATTTGACTACCATTTATATATTTTTCTTATTTTTAATTTGTTAAAGTATTTGCAAAATATTTAGATCCCCAATTTCTTTAACATATTAATTTTAAATATAAACATTTTTATCATAAATATATATACAATGTATATTGATATATAAGTATATGTTTAATTTATAACAACCGCTGTTGAACATATACAACCATCCATGTGTATAAATGACAACCATTCATATGATCGGGGTTAAATTTGATGGCCGTTTAGACGTTTTTCGTGATTTTAGCCGTAAAATACTTGCAAATATTTGAAAAAACCGTCACATGCAACTTGCAAATTTTAAGGATGACCATCATTTTTTATATAGATTTATACATAAATTATACAAATATATGCTTAAAATAGTTAAATATATATAGAATAATATTATATATATTTTATCAACATTATAAAAATAACACTATTTTACATTTTTGAAGGGCAAAATTTAAAATTTACCGTCACTAAAAATTGTTTGACAGGCATAGGTGGCCGTCAAATTTAACCCCTACATATGATTATTAAGTATCTTTGCAAGCAATGATAGAGTCAATATTCGAGTCCCTGCACATGAGAATAATGTAGTCATGGAAGGGCACCCAAGTGATGTCGAGTTTTAAAATAAAGGGTTTGCACACATATAGTTGGAGTTCCCTATTAGAGTCGGTGCTAGTTTTTGACGTTCAAGATTACATGTCATAATAAAATTAGTTGATGGTCTAAAAAATTATGTAAATGTCATTTGACGTTCAAAATTTAATATGCACATCAAAAAAACCACATATTAATAAAAGTTGTAAGTTATAACCAATGCTAGTGTTTATTAAAAAAACATAAACTTTTTATGGTGGTTTTTCTTTCTGTAGATTACATCTTTTATATTTTCTGAATCGCTTTATAATTACAATTCTATGTGAGATTATTTAATTACTTGAATCTAAATGATTCCAACAAACTTCATCTTTATAAATATCTAGGTCTTTATTTTATAGTTATAAACCATAAAAAACAATGCTACATTAATCAATTTGATAGTTTATCCAAATCGTCTGTTAAAATAATTAATTTCATTATGATTTGTTTTGTAATGTTGTAAACGAGTTCATCAACAAATTCATTTTGTAAGTCGCATTGGTGGTAGTAATCAAAGTTGATCGTCAAAATAATTTGTTCGCCGTTAGGCATCCACCTTTAAATTTACCTTTCTAGAAAGTGTCAAAATCCGACAATATTTTACGAGCGAAATTTTTCCTAGGTAATAATATTTTTACTATACCAAAATAAATATATAAATATGTGGATTCTCTCAAGAGTAATTACGCCAAAGGCGTTCCCCCTATGGTAGAGGACCTCCAAGCGTTTCGTAGGCTGTGTTAAATTTGTGACTTCTTTGATGTTTTCACGATTGCATGTTAAATTTGATGGGTCATTTTAATTGATAAGAGGGTTTCTGTGTCTGCAGATTTATGATCACATCTTGGATGCAAATTTGCTCTTTGTATTTCTTTGTCTACTGCATCGTCACTTGCTTCACCATTTTACAACGTCTTTTCCATCTGAACCAACCAATTGTGTCTCAGATACAACAGGGCTTTGTTCGCTGCGTCTCTTTGTCAACATCCACTCCCTCTGTATCACTGTTATTCGCACAAATAAATAATAAATGGCCATAAAACCAATTTCGATGATGAAGACGATGACTGTGTTTCATTGGCATTGTGGCGCAACCGCAAGTAAATTGCCCAACAAAGCACATTTCCAACGCTTCAATTAGAATCATACATCGCCAACGCCAATGCCATCCACTTCCGATCTCAATCTCAATCTCACATAATTATGTAGAGAAAGTCGGTTGAAAGAGGCGTTACACATTCTGCTTACTAAGCGGAACCCCGATTTAAACTTCGAAACATACATTCACCTATTGCACACCTGCATTTCGAAGAAAACCCTTTCAGAGGGTAAACAAATTCACTCCCACATCAATGAGAGGGAATTGAAGTTTGCCACACACAAACTGTTACAAGAAACCCTTATACACATGTATGACAAGTGTGGATGCTTGGTTGATGCTCGCCAAGTGTTTGATCAAATGATTGAGCGAGACCTCTTTTCGTGGAATATCATGATTGCAGCTTACAGAAAACATGAGCATCCTCACGAAGCATTGACATTGTTTCAACAAATGCAACCAGCAGGTGTCCAGCCAAATCAGTTCACCTTTGCTACCATACTCCCAGCCTGTGCCAAAATAGTAGCTTTGAAACAGGGCATGGACATCCACCAGAGAGTAATGGAGAAGGGACTTTTGTCAGATGTTGTAGTTGCAAGTGCTCTGATAGATATGTATGCAAAATGTGGAAGCATTAATAAGGCACGTGAACTGTTTGACAAAATGCCTGAAAGAAATGTTGTGTCATGGACTGCAATGATTGCGGGATATGCACAAAATGGGTTTGTTGAAAAGGCCCTGGAAACTTTCAAGCAAATGCAATTGGTAGGTGTAAAAGTCAACCCGTAACATTTGCCAGCATCCTCCCAGCCTGTGCCAAAATGGGAGCTTTAGAACAGGGTATGGAAATCCATCAAAGCATAATAGAAAGTAGTGTTTTTTTAATGTTGTAGTTATGAAGCTCCTCGTTAGATATGTACGCAAAATGTGGAAGCATACACAAGGCATGCAAACTGTTTGACAAAATGCCTCAAAAAAATGTGGTCTCGTGGAATACCATGATTGGAGGATATGCACAAAACAGGTTTGTTGAAAAAGTTGTTGAAGCTTTTAAGCAAATGCATCTGTCAGGCGTAAATTTTGAAACAGTCTACAAGCATCCATCAAAGCATAATCAAAAGTGGATTTTTATCAAATGTTGCAGTTGCAAATTCTCTGGTAGATATGTATGCAAAATGTGGAAGCATACACAAGGCACGTGAGTCAAGCCACAAAATGTCTCGTAAAAAATTTAGTCTCGTAGAATGCCATAATTGCGGGATATGCACAAAATGGCCTTTGCAAGGATACTCTCAAACTCTTTGAAGTAATGAAACACTCTGGAACAGACCCTGACCATGTAAGCTTCACCTGTGTTTTATTAGCATGCAACCATGCAGGTTTAGTGGATGAGGGCTGTAATTACTTCGGTCGTATGATCAAGCTATTATTGCATTGCATTTACAATTGATCATTATGTGTGCATGGTTGACCTTCTTGGCCATGCTAGCTATCTTGAGGAATCTCTAAATTTTATCATCAAAATGGAAATTAAACCCATGGTCGTTGTGTGGAAATGTTTGTTGGGTGCCTGTAGAGCACATAAGAATATAGGGTTAGGATCATTTATAGCGACTCTTCTTTTGAGCTGGATCCTCAAAATACTGCAACTTATGTTCTTCATTCAAACATTTATGCAGAAGTGGGCAGGTGGAGTGAGGTTCAAATGATAAGAAGATTGATGAAAGATAGAGGAATTCAAAAGAAACCTACATGAGGATGTCTATTATAAAACCTATGTTCTTACTCTTGCTTTTGCTTTTGATTTTTTTGTGTTGCACTAATGCTTGTTTGGATGGCAGTTGCCAGGTAACTATAAAAGCAACTCTTGTACATTGTAGGGTTCATTACAATTGAATCGAGAGTTTACAGTGTGTTAATTTTGTGAAATTTGAGGAGAATTGTTCAAATTAAAATTGAATGTAGAGCATATACTTTCCGTTAATTTTGTGATATTCAGGGAGAATGCTTCAGCTTAAAATTGAATGTAGAGTGCACACTGTATGTAATTTTTGTGAAATTTTGGGGAGAATTCTTCAGCTTAAAATTGAATGTAGAGAGTACACTTTGTATTAATTTTATGAAATTTGGGGAGAATTTTTCAGCTTTTAGATCCCTGTGCGAGCGATAGTGATTATGCATCTAGAATTTACTGCAGCTCGTGTGAGCTTAGCAATTTGAGGTGTATTCGTGAACAAGCAATAGGTCCATTTAAAATTGTGGTAATTATCCTCCTTGTTTTAATGAGATCTGTTATTTAATTTATCAAATTACCATGGAAAACATTGTTTTTTTCTTTTGATGAATGGGGGAATCGACAATGTATCCTTCATTACCTCTCCACAGGTCAAGGGTTTGAACCCTAGAAAACTTTGTTATTCATAAATTAAAGATAAAGGCTATTTAGTATTCTACTAGACAAGTCTTATTCTTTTTTATTTTTCTATATATGTATATTTGTTTTTATCTGAATTCAGCTACAGTAATAAACATGTTTACACTATTGAATCCAGATAAAAACAAGAAGAATATATTCTCATGTGGAAATCTCAAAAACGTTTTGTTTATCAAGATTTGGTTTTGATTTTGATGATTCTACAAAGAAGTAATTCGAGTTTTGTTTTCTTAGAACGCTTCACTGCCATTCAATAAGTACTCGTTTCTCACAACACACAATGCATATGCAATTGACAATGGTGCTCCCTGGGCTACCTTCACAAATCAAGAAGACGCTGTCACACATCAATTGAATGTATGCATTTCACTCATTTCTCTCAGCTGCCTTGAAAGTAATTTATTTCAGTTAGTTTTGAAGTCTTTCAGATTGCATGCTTTTGTCAGAACCTCTTTTCCTTGTTCAGTATTGATGTATTTTAGGCCCTGGGAACTTATTTATATTGAATGATATCACTCAAAAATGTTAAATTTTCTGCAGTTCTTTGTCACGGTTCAAGAACTTATTTTCAATATTGATGTATTTTAGGTTCTGAAAGAGAACACTTACACTTAATGGGAGCTTAAAAGCCACCATCCTCCCAGCCTGTGCCAAAATGGGAGCTTTGCAACAGTCTACAAGCATCCATCCAAGCATAATCAAAAGTGGATTTTTATCAAATGTTGCAGCTGCAAATTCTCTGGTAGATATGTATGCAAAATGTGGAAGCATACACAAGGCACGTGGGCTTTTTGACAAAATGTCTCAGAAAAATTTAGTCTCGTGGAATGCCATAATCGCAGGATATGCACAAAATGGCCTTTGCAAGGATACTCTCAAACTCTTTGAAGTAATGAAACACTCTGGAACAGACCCTGACCATGTAAGCTTCACCTGTGTTTTATTAGCATGCAACCATGCAGGTTTAGTGGATGAGGGCTGTAATTACTTCAGTCGCATGAGTGGTTATTATTGCATTGCATTTACAATTGATCATTATGTGTGCATGGTTGACCTTCTTGGCCGTGCTGGCTATCTTGAGGAATCTCTAAATTTTATCATCAAAATGGCAATTAAACCCATGGTCGTTGTGTGGAAATGTTTGTTGGGTGCCTGTAGAGCACATAAGAATATAGGGTTAGGATCATTTACAGCGACTCTTCTTTTTGAGTTGGATCCTCAAAATACTGCAACTTATGTTCTTCTGTCAAACATTTATGCAGAAGTGGGCAGGTGGAGTGAGGTTCAAATGATAAGAATATTGATGAAAATAGAGGAATTCAAAAGAAACCTGGGTGTAGTTGGATTGAAGGCCATAAAATGGTACATGCTTTTTGTGTAGGAGACACATCACATCCACAAACATAGGAGATTTATGCAAAGTTGGATGAATTGTATTGGGAGATGAAGGCAGGAGGATATTTCCCAGATTCAAATCATGGACTGATTGATGTGGACAAGGAGGAAAAAAATTTATTCCTCTCCCACCATAGTGAGAAGTTGGCAATTGCATTTTGATGTTTTGTCTCTCAGACACTGAAAATAATGCTTAAAGATGAAATGTTTGACTTATCATAATGAAGAAAAATGGATCTGTACATTGTAGATTCATAAGAATCCAATAAATATCTAACCTTCTAATTAAAATGATTTGTTGAAGAATCTAACAAGTGTTTTTTTTTAATTTCGTATAGAATCATAAAAGAAGACAAAAGCTAGATTGGGACACTTGGCTAAAGATTACTAATTGTGCTGCAAAAGGATTATAGCATATCTTCATCATGATTGTAGCCCATGCATTGTTCATAGGGATGAGAAGACTTATAACATTCTTTTGGATGATAATTTTAAGGCACATTTGTCAGAATTTGGCATTGCCAAGTACATTTCCTCGGCCAAAACCCACACCTGCACCTATGTTATGGTTACCATTGGCTACATTGACCCTGAATATGCAAGAACATCAAGGCTTAATGGGAAATGTGTTGTATACAACAAGGACATTTTCATTCATGTACAATAATACAAACTTGATGGCTTGAAGTATCACACTCCTTATCAACATGTTAACGACAATACAAAAAAGGCTTTTTCAACAAAAAACTAACCAAAAAACCGATGCAATCACCGTCTCAAACACGTTGCAACACTAACACAATTTCACCCAAATAATTAACTACCCCTCTAAATCAAATAACATATACCGTTCGGCATTCACATTGCATTGTACACATGCGATTGCTAGTTTGTAACTCATGTGCAATTACTAATTAATTTAAATTCATAAATTAATTAGCAAAGTTGAAGTATAAAGTGTTGAAAGAAAGATTGGACACTCCACTTGTATATTTAGGATTCCAAAATTCTGCAGTAAATTTAGGATTCGATCCTCCAAATCTAAAAGCAATCTGATTATTAAGAAAGTTGGTGATGGGATCGAGAGTGGGGCTGTTGGATTAATGTTTACTGGTTGAGTGTTTTCTTGCAATGTTTAATTATGTGACTTTCATTCGGTGACAGCTCCCCTCAAAATGTCGCTATTCCAATCAAACATGGAAATTGTTGGATATTACAGTCGAATAAAGGCTATGAAATTTGAAAACCGTATATTTTACCATTACGATTTGTCACAGTCTATAAATATTTCTGATAAAAAAATTTGTCCTATTAGAAATATATAATATTACTAGTTTGAATATATATACATCACACATTTATATCTCCATCGTGGCATCATAGTAGGTGACTTAAATGTTTAATAAACTTGAACTTGCAATGCATACGAGTAGTGCAAGTAAAAGTCAAAAGGGATGTGGTTGAGAAATTATTTGTGAAAATTTGAAGGTAAGAAAGAAGTGGAGTTATCTTGGTTAAGGTATTTGATTTGTCATCAATTGAAGAATAACATGTATCGTTCTCGATAGAAGAAAGAGTGGTAGGTAATCATTTATAACATTCTTGATTTTAATAGGAATATAAGAGATAACACATTTAATTGTATCATTTTCTATGTCAAGAGGAGGAGAAGTGAAATCATATCGAATTATATCATTCCCTATACTATGATGAGAAGGAAAGGGATCCAAAGCATTATTATTATTTATTTCAAGAGACGGAAAGGAGATAAAATCATTTGATTTATCTTTAGCATTCAATTTGATTGAAACATTAAAAGAAGGGATGAGAGATCACTAAAAGAAGGGTTAATGATTACATGGCCATAAGAGAAGGTCCAATAATAGAAGAGGGGCTAGTTACTTGTAATGAATGAGAGGCAATGCTACTAGGTAGGCATGGCCATTCCGAGATTGCATCATATTTGTAGATATGTGTCATAAGATGGGTAGGAGGTGGTATCTCTTGTGCATGTTGCAGAATAATTTTCACACTCAGGTGTATAAAAACTATCAATACCACCACTAACCTCCTCACATATAGGGATATCAACTAAAGACTCATAGGTTTTCTCATTATTGTAAGCACAATATAATGACATGGAATGGATAGAGTAAGCCATGAAAGCACAGAGGATTAAAAAACATTAAGATTAGGCTAAGGAATAAAAACATGCAATAAGTAATGGATAACTGTGACAATTGGAAACCTTAGGGAAATTAGGGTTTGTAACAAAAGGCCTAATCGAGATAGGGAACCTAATATGCAATTAAAATAATGTAGATAAGTGCTCCAACATTCAAATATGAAAATACATGTAAAATGATATTGATAAGTTGCATTCAATTGAGACACATGATAAGTATACTAAAACATAAAAGTCATGATTCAAGGGATTAAGTCAATACTGACATTATCAAGTGCTAAATTACCAACTTTAGATGTCTATAGGAGTTAGATGTCTTGGTGTTGCCACCATTGATTATCTTTTCGTATTGAGTTATTGTTGTCTCTCCATTGATAATTTCATCTTCATATTCATTTTGTTACTCCTTACGATTGGTTCAAAGACTCCCCAACCTCATCATCAAAGAAGCTTGGGCGTTGGGCTTCGAGCTTGATTGACAATTATTTTCTCATAGATGGTTACTCTCCTTAGTGGAAAATCCTTTTGGGGATGCCTCCCTGATTATATTTTTTTAAAAGTAAGGACACAATTTACCATTTAAAACTTAAATCTAAAAAAAAGGGTTATTGAGATAGTTGTGGATGACCTATGTTCTAAGCCTTGGTAGTGGATAACCTTTATCAATTTCATGTTGAGGAATGTCTCTATATTTTTTGTCGTTTAGATATCAATGGTTGCCCCTTTTTTATAGGTCAAGTGTTTTTTGATAATCAAGTCTAAGTGTTTTGTTTTGATAATAAATATTGGTTTTACACCTTGTTTTTAGGTGAGTATTAGGCTAATAGTTGAATTTTGCAACAAATGTTACAATCCAATTTTACCAATAAAAACATTTAGGTACTATATATATATATATATATATATATATATGATTTAGTTGTGTTTATTTACATGTTTGTGTTATGATGTTTATTTGCATATCTATTTAGTGAAACAAAATCATTAACTATTTGCATAAAACACAATGTAAAAGAGGAGGGGAACAACATTTCAAACACACCATTTTTTATTACCTCTTTTAAGGTAGAATTCACGTTTACAAGGGATTTCATGCAATTCACACGATCTAATTGTATTTGGTGAATTAAGTTTTGTAAGATTTTCTACATATTGGAAAATAAAAGAAGGGGATCGATGTGGATATTCTAATTTGTGAAACAATTTTTGGATGTGATCGTATGTTTGATTTTAAATTCCTACACATAAATGGTAGACATGACCGACATGATGTTTTAAGCTTGAACAATAATTCAACTAAAAATATGTGTAAGGATTGACAACCACAATACAGTAGAGCATGATTATAATGTGTGTGTGTGGGGGTGTGTGTGTGTGTGTGTGGGGGCGGGGGGATGGGGTGGGTGGGGTGGGTGTGTGTGGGGTGTGTGTGGGTGCGTGTGCGTGCGCATGCGCGTGCGTGGCAGTGCAGCAGCACGCGCGCGTGTGTGCGTGTGCATGTGCTATTTTTAGGTCCACATTACGCATCATTTTTTACTTGATGCTAAATTACGCCAAAAAGATAAAACATTTGTGCCTTACTAATGTACATTGTTCACACTATATTGTCCCATGTAGAGAACAAAATCCTACTACAATTGATCATCGCCAAGCTTGCAAAGAGTGACATCTTTCCTACTTAGAATTGCAAATATGCGTGAACATGCTCTCAACATTTCCTTGTGTGGTGAATCATATCATTTAAAGTGAACAAATGGGTGTGTGTGTGTGTGTGTGTGGATGTGTGTGTGTGTGTGTGTGTGGAAATGTGTGTGTGTGTGTGTGTGTGTGTGTGTGTGTGTGTGTGTGTGTGTGTGTGTGTGTGTGTGTGTGTGTGTGTGTGTGTGTGTGTGTGTGTGTGTGTGTGTGTGTGTGTGTGTGTGTTTTGTGGGGGAACACCTCTCGAAGGAAAAATTCAACAAGGGAAAGCAATTTGTGCATGTGCATGTGCAATGTACACAAGTTCTATTTTTAGCAGGTCCACATTACCTAACATCATTTTTGCACTTGATGCTAAATTACCTTCCAATAAAAATTGGATAAAACATTTGTAGCCTTACTAATGGTACATTGGATTCACATCTATATTGTCCCATGTAGAGAACAAAATCCTACTACATAATTGATCATCGTTATTAAATGCTTGCAAAAAGAGTGACATCTTTCCTACTTAGAATTGCAAATGAACTTGAACTTATGAAACATTCAATGGTCTCAACATTTCCTTGTTGTGGTGGTGAATCATATCATTTAAAGTGAACAAATGGGTTAACGAAGGTTTTTTTTTTACCTAGGGGATTATAAATAATCAATGTGTCGATATATAATTTCCCTTCCATGGAAATTTACTTCAACATTACAAATATTTAGAATCATTTGGCGATACAAAACCTATGTTGGTTAGAATATTGTTTAGAAAAGATAATTCACAACGTGATGGCTATTTAAAATATTATCTAAAGGATCACACCATTTGAATTCCTCTATTTATATATTGGTATATCCTATTATGAGGTAGTTTCGTAAGGTTTCCAATGATAATGATGTGCCTACTATAAAAGTGTTTTGTTTCCCTGGGGGAACACCTCTCAAGAAGGAAAAATTCAACAAGGGAAAGCAATTGCGATCCCTAATCCAAAGGATTCAATTTGTAATTATGTTGTAAAAAAATCATTTCATTATATAAAACAATGTACACAAGTTCGAGAGAGTCATGTAGGTTAGCAATCAGCCTTTACATAGTTTCATTTCCTAAACATATATTTGAATGCATGCATGTATGGTGGATGAAAATTCATGTTAAATAAAACCATTGGGAGAAATAAAAAACAAGTAGGAGTTATTTGTGATAACAAGGGAGAGAATACATCTTTGAATGAAAACTAAATCAGAAGTTGATATTCTTTTTTGAAACGAACAATCATCTATATAGAAATTGATTATAGAATTTTACATAATTTTCTACAAAAGAATTTGAATACCTTTATAACTTATTAAAATGACAAAAATGTAAAATTTAGCAATGAATTATATCTCTTATCAATTTTCAATTATTATTTCGACATGGACAGGATGAACATGATGTTGTTTGGTTCTCTAGCCATCCATTATGAGAACAAATTAACATGACGAGTAAACATTAATAAACATTTTCTTAGCAAGAGTTCAAATTTGATAATGTTGTTGGAAATAAGCATAAAAACACAAGTTTACAAAAATAGTGTTTCAAAAAACACCTAGTTATGAAATAGGTTAGTACTATAATGGTGTATATGATGGTTGAAAATATGTTACCTAACCTGTCAAGAAGTTTGAATTCAATATATATATATATATATAATTTAATCATTTCCAAAAGGTAAATCTAGATTAACCCAATTGCACTCATATATCCAACATAATTTTAACTTAGAAAATAAATTCAATCATTCAAAATGATATTAAAATTTATACCATAAGTTCTTATGGTTGATGTTATATGTCTTTCACCCTTCAAAAGAATTTTTTTCTTAAAGCACCATAATAACAAACCTTGATTGAGACATAAAATATGAGCATATACTAATATGAAGATTGAACATCAATGAAACTTTCATCTATTTATGGTGAATTTTGGTTTATTACTATTATGTTGAAATACCAAAATGATTCAAACAAAGCTTAGGATGTTTACCCAATTTTCCATCAACCGAGGCAGTTACTCAAAAAAAAATGTAATGTTGGGATGAATGGATACACGAAAAAATGATGAGGCTCCTCCTTCCACCGAGTCGAGAGAACTTTCATACAAAGACAATTAGGCTCAACAAGATAGATATTAGATAATGATTAAACGAATGTTGCTTAAATGTAAAGGTTTCCTATGCGATTAACGCTTCCCGAATCCAAAGGGATTCCTTGAAGGGTGTCAATAATTTTTGTAATTATGTGATATGATAATGAAAATAAGATTAGAATTCAAGAGGGATGTAGAGATCATGCTCTACGTTGTAGGTGGCCTCTGCTCTTTATTCATGGTCAAATAACTCGAAGTCCAAGAAATAGTTTAATCCAAGATTTTTATGTGATGGTTTAATAAAATATTTCACATATTATTTCAAGTTGTTCGTCAATGTCCTAGATCTCGGATGTCAAGGAAATGGCACACAAGCTAAGATCATGTGAGATATAAAACTACTCCCACACAAAGGGTCAAAGGGCGCACTATCGAAAAATAGTAGAAATTGTAATGGGGTGCAATGCTCCTGTTTATATCTATGTGGAAAAAAATCATCCACACTAGACACATCTTGCAAGAAGATAGATTAGGCCAAAATAGATTGAATAAATACTCTAAAAGTATGCAAATTTGGTAGAATGATGAAATGAAACGAATCGTGGGTGATTCAAGTAAAATCGCAGGATGACTCGTTGTTTTTTAAATAATCGCTAGTGATTACTGTGTAAAATTTGGTATATTCATAAAAAGAGAGATTTCGACAAAAGAGATCCTTAAGATAATTGATTTGGCTAATATATGATATGCTAATAAAGTGAAGATAGACAAATATGCAAATTTGATTACCTTTGATGTGAAAATGGATTGTATAGATCTACAAATGCTTACAAGATATTGTTGAGAGTATGATGGCTTGACATGGATGTTGAGGATGTTTGGATGTTCATGAAAATGTTGTTTGGTTCTCTCCAACTTGTTGTCGCGACATAGCTTGGGGGTTAAGCGCCATATTTAGACCCTCGCCTCACCGCAATGCCTCGTAGATCTTCAAACAAGGAGTTTGGTGTTTCTTTTATAATCGGCGGTGATTCGGCTTAGAATCACTAGTGATCCAATGTGGAAAAGTGGCATTATTTAAAGTGAAACCCACTTAGAAGTGGTTTCAACCACTTCTAAAATAAGATTTTCGGGTATAAAGACTAGGGAAAAGGTTAGGAAGAGGTTAAGGGGGTTTAGAGGGTTAGGATGTTAGGATAAAAATGGGTTAGGATGGGTGGTAGATGGTTAGGGAGGTTTAGGGTGAGTAAATAGGATAGGTAAATAGTTTTTACGAGGGGTAAATGTGATTTAGGATAAGTTTATGACTTAGTGATAGGATTATATTAATATTTGAGATATGAATGTGAGGGATGTAGGCGGGTTACCTAGGGTGCCAAAACCCCGATTTCTACATCCTCGTCAAGAATTTAATGTTTGCATCAACATGTCACTTCAATAACAAAAAATTTCAAATAAAAAGTGTTTGGTAGTTATACATTTATTCCCTACAAAACAACCACCATTGAAATTATTGATGCATTATAAAGAACCCAATGTAAACTTACATAATATGTATAGAGGTATAAAAACACCTCATATTTAACTTAAAAAATAAATTTAAAGTAATTATTAAAAGATATTCCTATTTTACAGACTACTTCCACGTGTTGCATAAAAAACCACAAGCATGTCTTAAAAATTGTAAAGTGAAATAAATTATGTTCGACCATGTACATAGTATTCCCTCAAGAAGAATTTTTTTTTCTTAAATTTGGAAATTTTCAGCTCATAATTATCAGTATCCCTCTAGCATTACAATATATCATGGCTTACAGGAAAGAACATTTAAAAATTTTCATATGAGTTGTCTCCCCATGATCTATACACCTGGCAATTAGACTTGGTTGGAACTTGTTTTATGTCCTCCACACTCTATTTTTTGGGAAAATCCACCAGAATCCTCTCCCTAAGTCTGTGAAAATGTAAACATTACTTATACTATACGTTAGTATGCATGACCATGTGTATATGTAAATAAAATTAATTTTAGATAAGAATTTAATATGATTTTTCCGAGGGGTAGAGGTCATTACCTAGCTTAGATTTGATGTTTTCACCCAATAATTTTCCATCAACCGAGGCAGAAGTTACCACTACGACAATCAAAAAAGTGGCGGATCAGACGCCCATAGAATGGAAGCAATCGATGAGCTTCTGGCTGATGAGCGTCCACCTGTCTGTTTCCAAAATAGAAGTTGTCCTAGATCTCTCCCACGGTGAATGCGGGGCTAGTGTTTTACACATACATGCCCTTAAGGTTGGATGAAGTCGATGTCTGAATTGAGCCAGATCATCCATTCAGAGAGCTCCTTTCACAGTCGGGATCCGTTTCACCTTCGAATATGCACCAGTTTCATTAGGGCTACAACATCAGCTCCGCGGCCAAGATCTTGGCATGCTTCAACGCTTTCCAACATCTGCCCTCTTCCGTCAATTTTACTGCCAATGTCAGTGGCAGGGTACAACTTTCCAAATGTGATCAGGGTTTCCTATGCGATTAACGCTTCTCACGAATCCGTTCTTCGATGTCCCCTGCAGCACGATCTCAACCATCCATCATTCTGAATGTTGTCAGTGGGAGGAGCCTTTCCCATTGTGAAAATACCTTTCAACGCAAGTTATACTTAGTTTTGTATTTAATATAATTACAAGAAGAATAAAACTTTGTGATATTATTATTTCATTATAATGATATGCTCTGCTCTTTATTCATGGTTCGAAATAAGTGATTATCCTCGGAACAAATACATTATATCTCTTTGCTGAACAACCCCTGCGTACCTCTTAAAAACAATGGGATGGCGTGGGCGAACGTTTTCATCGACGTCCATAAAAAAAAATTTGATGGTTTAATAAAATAAACCCTTTCAAAATCTATCCATTACGTTAAATTGATTATTTATACTGATCAAATATCGCAAAGATTTTTCCCTCATATCTTCAAGTATCTTCATTGTCTTCACAGAATAAACAATGTAAGCAAATTTGTCACGCAATGTATTACAGTAAACAATGCCAAAATACAATCTACATTGAAGCATTTTTCATTTCAATAAATACCACCGGCAGTTTCCAGCCTCCATGGCGCAGAATAATCCCCGTCAATGAATGCCTCTTGGCTCAAAATATAAAAGGAATCACCGCAGTGTCTTCAAACCATAAAAATTGTCTAAAATCCACAAAATCGTCCTCAAAATTCCAATTCTCAACAAAACCTTTACGCTCTACATTCTCAGAAAAATCAAGAAGAGAAGTTCAGTTGTTCATTAGAGAAGAAAAAGAAGCATGTCGAATTTATGAATTGAGAAGAGGGCTATGTAGTAATCCAAGATCATCGTCTAAGGATCCAAGAAGATAATACACATTGATCCCACATTCAGGGTTTCCATAGTTGCTGGTCATATCAGATGTCGCAGAACCATGATTCAATAACTCTCATGAATCCGTGCTTTGACGTCCTCTGCAGCACGATATCAACTATCCATCGTTCTGATCGGCATCAGTAGGGAGCGAGCCTTTCCCATTGTGAAAACACCTTTCGTCGTAAATATTGAAGGATTGTAAACTAACTTTTATAAAGTTACATCATGTAGGCCAATTATTATTGTCTTTTAAGGTTGAAACATAGGAAATGATATGCATTTTATTGAAGATTTTAGACTTGTAAAATTCATTTCCCGTTAGTCTTGATCATATACAAACTATTATAAAACCTACTATATCAAGCGGGGCCATGTCGCCTTTTAATGTTGAAACTCCGGGAAATAAATGAGATGTGGGGAGAGTTACTCGAATTCACGCACACACTCTCTATATGGTTTCCCACATGGGGTGAAATTATCACAAAAACAAAACCAAGATCGATTGAGGGACATAATGGATTCTCGATGAAGTTATCCACATGGAGCTCCTCGAAAACATTACAAAAAGAGTAGCGATCTGCTAGGAAGATAGGTTATCTACCCAATACATTCCCTTTTGGAAGGATTCAAGAAAAGTCAACATATATATAGTCAAGACGCATATGTACCATATGTGCTTGTAGTGATGAGTTAGTTAAATATGTGTGCTTGGAAGTGACATATGTCCCAGATTTGATTCTTTTTATACTCATCTTTTGATTATATATATATATATATATATATATATATATATATATATATATATATAATGTTAAACCCTAATTACGAGTAATTGAATATACAACTACTAAATAAAATTTGACATAAGAAATAAGCTAATAAAATATGAAACCCTAAGTGCAAGAGAAAGAAAGGACTTAGTTGATTTGCGTTTGATCCAAAATGATACAAACTAGGAAAAATTCTAAAGAGAGGTGAATCTGTATCGTTAGTGCTAAAGAAAAATTCTTCAATTGTCGGATAAAGTCGAACCGGGGTGCCTGATCGGGGCAAGGGCGCTGGTGCCGAGACCTCTACTAGGCATTTGTGATCGTAGAGGAGCTCATAATCTAATTTACGAGTGTCACAAGAGTTTCACCGATATGCAATGTTGGTTACATGTATGTCACACTTTGATCATTGGATGCACCTGTAACCAGGAAAATAGATGTTCAGCTGTAAAACCCACAAAACTGCATCAAAATAGTAAAATAAAGATGCAACATGGGGAGACAGACTGACCTCGATAATCACCTGACTAAGTGAACGTATGACCGATCATTGATCTGCATCTCATAATCCATGTAGTTCTTGTGAGTGTGTGAAATAATCGTGCCCTAAGATGCCCTTGTGTAAGATGCACTAGATAATGGGCTAGATTTACTAAAAGATGCAAATGTGTGTATGGAATTGAATAGAATTCCCCTTCCTATGTTGTGTACGCAGAAAATGCAGTCCTTTGTCCCTTGTATGGATGATAGATGGATGCCTTTGGATGCAAGCTTAGGTGATGATAGTAAATTCTTAGAGCTTGGTCCTTTATTTTGATCACATAGCTACGTATTTATTTAATTCCTTTCTTTGAATTTCCTAATCGACAAATGGAATGCTGACCCATAAGAAAATAAGATGCCCAAAAGATAAAAGAGGCCCAAAAGAGTGAGTAAGGTGGAAAGAGGTCAGGGGCGCTGCAGAGGGAATGAGGACGCCCGGGCGCTAGTGTCCTGGTGGGTACTGGTATCCAAAGTCATAAAATATAAGCAAGTAAAGTAATGACTGGGATGTAGGGTGTGTAATACCAAATAGAAAATAAGAAACACAAACAAAAGGCCAAAGATAGTTGTCAATTACTAGTTTTATCACTTAAGAATCATGTAAATGCTAGTATGCTTTTAGGACCTAGAAATGTACCCAAGTACGTGATTTTGTGTCTACATTTTCCCCCACTTTATGTTGTTGAGTGAATACTTGATAACATAAAGTAGTTATAAGATGTGTACCTTTTTTTCCTGTAGAGTGTGATGGTGATAGCGTGCCAAAGAGACAAGTGAAAGTGGAAGTGAAGTGAAGGTGGAAACTAAGAAAGAGGAAGCGACCCTAGGGGTGAAGCGTATTGTTGTACCATGTTGTACATGTTGTTGTGCTTGATGTTGTACTTGATGTAGGGTTGGTTGTTGTTGCGTATTAAGGATGTACCTACAAAATAAGAGCGAAAGAGTTATCAAAGTCATGTATTATGAGAACTCTGTAAAAGTGTGTACCGATGTAAAAGAGTGTACCTTGATGTGAAGGATAGAAAGATGTCCTAAAATGTTGTGTAGAGCAAAGTTTTTAGGATCTCACACTAAGAGCAAGTTTTTTTGGCGATCTCACACCAAGTGTAAGTGTTTTGGGTGATCTCACGCCAAACATGAGTTTTTTGGGAGATCTCATGCCACAACGAAAGTGTTGGGGAGAGAGGTATAATGTTACTCTCCTTCCATGTTTGATTCCCAATAAACACCATTACTGTGATGGTGTGTCCCTATTTTATTCCAAGTTGTACCAATTGTTTTTTAATATACTTGATTGAAATGGAGATAGAATATATTATGTTGTTGGAGGATTGTGCACGATATTGTCAAACTTCTCTCAAGGCTTATGTGATATGTGTTGATATGAGAAAATGATTGTGGGTGCCCCCATGAAATGAGTGCCTGGGGACGGCACAGCAGCACCAGGTGCTCTCCTTTTTGATCCTAGACATGGTGTCTTGATTGTGATTTTGACCCAAGTCTAATTCTAAGCTATTTTATAAATGTAACTCGTAATTTGTGTGATTTTGTGTTGTATTGTACTATGTTGTAGCTCGAGATGTCAGTTGTATGGAGTGATTTATTCATTCAATGTATGCCCCCTCGTTTGGGTTGCATGCGACATTAGTAGGAGAATGTGGCCCAAATGAGAGGACCTGATGTTGTGCTGAAGTGTATACTTGCAGGGGGGGATGTGCATGGTATAAACCAAGGCACATGCAAACAAAGTGGCTAGAAATATGTGTTAGTAGAAAAAGAAGCAAGCATGTCATAGAAAAATAATGTAACAAGTAAATGTGCATACAAGATAGACCACAAAAAGTGGGTTTCAAACATGGGACATCACTCACAATGTCACAAGACAATCAAGGTCGAAGGATTTAAAAGAAAAAAGTGATGAAACAAGACATAGGGCATAGCCCAAAAACAATGGCATACAATAGAAAACAACGTCAAACAAAGTGTATCAGAAAACCATGATGTAAAATAGTCCTACAAGGAAAATGTTGCACATGAAGCACCCATTAGCATGTTAGAAAGATAAAAAGTATGTCGAGGTTTGTATATGTCAATCTAAACTAATGTGCTAGTAAGAATAGGAAGTAGTATGTAAAATGAAACAATAACACCTGTAGTGTGTGAGAAAGTAGATGCCCCCAAGAGCCTCGGTGGGACTGGTAAGAGGTATAGTGCCAAGCATCATTACAGCATGTAAATTCCTATAAGTGATTTGCATTCACTCCAAAAGACCAAGTGAACGTGCATATGTATATAGAAAATATATTGACATACTAAGTATTTGTCTAACATGGGAAACAAAGTGTACATGTAAGTATAAGCAAGAAATAATAAGTGCAACCAAGATATGCAATATGATGTGTATGAGTGAGATGGAATGGTATGCAATGTGAATGTGATAGGATCAACATGCCCCCAAAGGATGTGGATGAGTATGAGATGAGGTTCATTTATAAAAGACCCTCAACATTAAGAATGAACCATAGAAAAAGAGTGCGTCATCGGGAAATGGTTTGAAAATGTGCACTAGAAAGATAGATCATGAAGCGTAGAGCATAAAGAGTGAATTATGGTGAGGTTCATTTTAGATTTAGACCCTCAAAATCAAGTATGAACCATGGAACTAGAGTGTATCATAGGGTATTATGATGTGTGAGAATGGAATGGTAGAAAGATATATCGTGAAGCTCGTAGAGCATGATGAAACATGCGTAGTGTGTGAGGTTCATGGATGTAGTGTTCCCTCAAAATTCAAGTATGAACCTTAGCACAAGAGCGTGTCATAGGGTAGTGATGATACGATATGTGTATCAATTTGTGTACAATTTCCTAGAAATAGGAAGTATGAAGCACGAAGCGTAAATAATAGAAATGATAGAAAACTAATGATGTTAGGAGGGGGGAAAGTAAATGTGATGCCCCCAAGTGTATAATGATGAGAAGAATCAAGTAACATCATCTAAAAGATCGTCATTATCACGGTCAAAGCCAAACGAAGATGGATCATAAACTTGGTACGAAATAGTATGAGGTTGATCATATAAAGAGCCATTGCAGCATAGATTGTACATGCCTATCATGTATTCTTCATCAGTGAAAGGTGGTTGTGGACAACCATGTGCATACTAGTGAGTGAGATTTTGAGTATAGCCAATAACCGAGTCATTGCAAATAGAAATGCAGCCAAAAGGCACATGAAATGTGATACTAGTGTGATTAGGATCCAAAGTGCCACCAATGTAGTCAATCCAAGACCGTCCCAAGTGTAAGTGGAGAGGAACAAGGAGTACGGACAAGGAATACTGATAAATGGAAGACCAAGGTCATAAGCAGTAGTAACAAAGACACATCTATGATAAAGGTGAAGAGAATGAGGTGGTGGGCAGAGATTGTCAAATGTGAATCCAAGCCGGGATAAGCCAGCATGTGTATACAAACACTTTGTCCGAGAGAAGTGGAATTGAAATGGAATATGAGGCCAATAAGAGTTATGTATGAAAATATTGCATGTGAAAGGAGGATATGTCGACACAAAATGTTTCTTGGAGAGACAAAGTGGATGACATGATGTCTAATGCACAAATAGATCCTTGGAGAAGAAGCATGTCGGTGGTAGGGGAAGGAGGTTTCGTGAGTTGATAATAATCAGTGAGATATATAGGAGGAGTATAGGGATGACCAACATCATGATATAGAAGTGGAGTAGGGAGTGCAGTGAGTGGGTCTAGGTGAAAATATTTGAACAGGTCACAATCAGTAACAATAGTATATTCATAGCCATGTAGTAATTTAATGCATAGATGAACTATAGAAGGTACCTCCTGCATAGCGTGAATCCATGGCCTACCAAGTAAGCAATTGAATTGGAGTTTGGTGCGATAAAAAGGAATACCATAGGAACAATTTTAGGCCCAACTGTGAGAGGTAAGGTGATAGTTCCCATGCACGGGTGTGCACAAGAATCATAGATATAGATAGAAATGGATGGTGGACTGGCATGAGCTGAGGAAAGGCCAAGTTGTTGAATAAATGTGAGACTACAAATATTGAGCTTGATCCATTATCAACTAGTACTCGCCTAATGCCTATGTTATAGATATGAGCCTGGAATATAAAGAGGAGGATCATTTTCATAAACATAAAGAGCGATAGCTAGATCATATGGGAAAGTAATTTTTTTTAGAAATGCAGCTACAAATAATCTGATATACATGGTCCGGAGGAGTATTGGAAGGAATGCAAGTATTAGCTAGAGAGAGTTGATTTTAGCCTTACACTCAGGATTAGCTTGCAAGAAGGCATGGATGGAAATATCCATGGTGAGAGGATCCTAGGATAGTGAAGTTAGGAAGAAGTGAGGATCCAAGAGTATTCAAATGTGGGTTCACCAAATGATTTAACAAAAATAGATTTAATGTTAAACTCTAATTGTACATAGAGTTATTGAATGTACACTATGATATACAATTGTTAGATACAATTTGAAACAAGAAATAAGCTAATAAAATATGAAACCCTAAGTGAAACCCTAAGTTAGATGATTTTTTCTATGATAGAGGACTTAGGGGAAAATCTTGGGTGAATTGTGTCATTAGTGTTTAGAAAAAATTCTTCAACTGTTAGATAAAGTCGACTAGGGCGCATGGATGGGGCGAGGTGTTTGGGTGTCATAGACCTCTACAGGGAACCTATGACTATGCAGGAGCTCAAAATCTAATTTCTGGAGTGTCACAAGAGTATCGCTGATATGTGTTGTTGGTCACCTATATATCACACCTTGATCATTGGATGTACAAGTAACTTGTAAAATAGATGTTCACCTACAAAACCCATAAAAGTGCATCAAATCCAAAAAATAAAAATTCAATATGGGGAGTCGAATTGATCCTTGGTGGTCACCTAATTGAGTGAACTTATGATCGATCACTACACTACATCTCAAACTCCACGTAGTTCTTGTGAGTGTGTAAAAGAACCGTGCCCAAGGATTCCTTTTTCGATGCACTAAATATCGTGCTATATTTGCTAAAAGATGCAAACGTGTGTATGGAATAGAATAGACTTCCCCTTCCCGTTCTTTTTCCACTCCTCCTTCATGTGTTGATGATCCATACCTGTTAGACATTACTCTTTTGTTTGTCGAGCCACCCCTTTCTCTTAAATTAAATAAAATCCTATCTATTTGCTCACATTATTTGATTGATTATCAATGGGCTCCATATGGACCCATGTGATAATTCAATTTTTGGCATCATCCCCCATCTCTCACAAATTATTTAATTCATAATGCATATCTCTCGACACCTTCTTTTTAAAAATGAAATCTTTATCTCACCCCCCATTCAAATCATGTCCCCCACTTTTCCTAATAAGTCAAAATATGGGACCCACATGATCACATCACATCCCTAACTCAGGTTACTTTACTACACCCTGGGTATCATCTAACCTACAGTTTAGTCTCATATCTAAGCTATAAATATGGGGTTTTCCCCCATATTTGGAGAGGATATTTTTTTAAGGAGAGAGATACGAAATAGGTGGAAAGAATTAGACTAAAGAGAGTTAGGACTAAGGAAGAGAAAAATATCTTTAAAAGTTGAAGAAGGAGAAAATTCTAACAATGTCTCTTATCTTGCCATCTTGATGCCCGGTTCATTTCCATAGCAGGACATAAGCTAAGTATTCTTGTTATTTCAGTTACTTGTCATTTTTACTACTATTCATGATCTATTATTATCTTGTCTGACACGGGGTTGACATCCTCCAAGGGAGTTGAAATCCTCTTGGAACCGGCACTATCCAGGGAAACCCCCGCATATTATGTTCTAATCTTATTTGGTTTAGTTTTGTAGATCTAGCTTCTTGATATCATGCATCTGCTTTCTTTACACCCGTATCATCCATCTCCATCTCCAAGGTACTAAGCCCTTGTATACTCGACGTGGTCTCATGTTTCTTGATTACTCGTACACTCATCTGGACAGGAAGCTGGAAACACAGATCAACATTTGGCACGCCCGGTGGGACCAGATCCTAGATTTGGTCATTTTGTTTGTTATTTTTCTTAACTTGCTTGTTTGCAATATCTTAGTATTTGTTGATTCCATAGTTTATGTCACCTTTTCAATACGTGTTCTTTTTAGGTCATCTTGAAGGTAAGTGAAATTCTTATGTTTGTTTTTTGGTATTTAGTTTCAAGTTCATTTTTATTCGCATGGGAAAAAACCTACGAAAATAATCATATTCTCTATTATATTTAGATCTCATTTTTCTAATTATAAGAATCTATAATCTTTCAAATAATCCATATTCATTTGATTAAAAAATCATCATAGTTTTTTTTTTTACGTGTACTATAGAATTCATTTTTTAATATTTAATTAAATAAATGATTAAAAATTAAAATAAAATCAAAAAAAATATATATATATATATATATCATTATTATCCTAACCTACCCATCTCCTCCTCCTAACCCACTCACTCACCTTACTCTCCCGCTATCCCCATCTAATTTCCAACTTCCCATCCCATCTCCCGTCCCTTTCACCCACTCTCCACCTCTCCACACCCAAGCTCCATCTCCTCTCAATCTCCCTTCCTCCCACGCCTACACCTCATTTCCTCTTCCCCTCTCCATCTCCTCACTATCTCCATCTCCCCTTCCACCTCTCCACCTCCCACCCAAACCACGACCTCCCTCCCTCTCCTCTCCTCCTCTCATCCCCACCTTGGCACCATCCTCCTTCTCCTACCTAAACTCTCCCTCTCCATTCCTCCCTACCACTCCCCCATCGATTCATCCTCCACCGACCTCCTTCTCCTCCCTCCTCCATTCCTCCCTCCTCCCATCTCCATCGAGCTCCTCCTACTCCACTCCTTCTCTCTCTCGAGCTCCCACATCCCCCCATCTCCCTCCCATCTCCCTCCTCTTCCCTCACTACTTTCCCACTCCACACTCCTCCACGTCCCTTCTCCCCATCCTAGCTCCCTTTCATGATATCTCCACAGTTAATGTTTTGAGGGAACAACTCCATGCAAACTTTGTCAAGCAGTCAGTTATAAATTGGCACGATTTTAATGCTTCCAACATCTAGCTCCATTTCATCTTTAAAGATATCTCAGTTTATAATAGTTATCTTTAAAACAAGTTTATAACAGTTTTTTTATACAAACTGATCATAGCATCATACCTAATTATAAAATTTTCGCTTAGATCACTATTGGTTCTCATTATGTCATTATCCATGGGTAGAGCCACGTTTATGTGCAACATAACTAACATGTTTCAATCTACTCGTCCTAGATCCAACTCTTGACTTTTTGTTCCTACAAGCACACATTAGATTTGGTTTGTTTTTCCATCAAATGATCCATCATCTTTATAAATTGATCCATCTTTTGGAAACACTCTTCCCCACATAGAATGACCCCACGTGCTGGTGGGAAGTCAATTTGTTGGTCCCACATATGTGGGTGAGTACAGTTGAGACACTTTTTTTTTTTGCATGATTGAGCATCCCTCATCTTGAGTCGATTGTGAATCGCTTAATCTATTCCAAATTCTTTTTCATTAGATCCATTTCATAGTTTCTTGAATATTTTATTATTATTATTATTTATTATTATAGTTTATAATATAGCATTTAATCACTTATTTCGCTTTGTGTTTTAATATTTATTTAATTCATAGTTTCTTTAATCATTTATTTTAATAAGAAAATTAATTTTTACTTTATAAGCTATTAATAAAACTATAGTTTATAGTTTATAGCATTTAATCATTTATAGTTTATTAATAGCTTTTGTAGCTTATTTCCTTTCATTGTATATGAACAACGATCTATAACCTTTTTTTAATTAGTTTCATTATTATTATCTTGCTTCTTTTGATGAAGCAACTTTTGATAACATCTATATCTTCTTTCTTAATCATATCAATTGATTATATTTGTCTTATTTTCTAGGTGAAATTAACAAATTCACGATCATCCAACAACGCCATCAGATATCACTCGCTTTGCAAAAAAAAAAAATAAACTTATTAGCCTCATCTGAAATTCTAAACGGTGCCATTTTAGGGTACCCGGCATTTTCAGTCATTAACCGATAGCGCTTCTAAATACATCACTATCAAACGCACTTAAATAACTAGGAAAAGTGATTCTCCAGGTATTTCTCATTTTTCCTATTTTCTCTTTTCGCATCAAAATTTCCCTTTCTTGAGTGTCTGTATACATCGAACATCACATTTCATTTTGGTCTAAAATGAACCTTCTGCATCCTGCTGATCACATAGCTTAAGTAAAAGAATTTAACTCTTTGCATTTCACTTATCACACACTACCTGAGATTGCACAAACATAATTAACACATCAAAACATTCCTCTCACCTGGTTAACTATTTGGGACTTAAACACCCAATAGAAACCGCCTCGACATCTCCCAATCCATAACTTCAAACTCAAACCATCCTTAGACTCCTTTTAGTACTTATTACCTACTTTTCTTTTCTTTTCTATTCACATCCTCTAAATTAATCATGATGCTAAAAAAATATTTGCTTGATTTGTTTGTCAACAACATACATAAACAGATGTTTCTTTACTTCACACCTATTTTCGCTCTCTCCCAAATCGAGACAAAAACAATCTGCTCTATCCAATGATCTTACTTCCTCTGATGATCTCACTCAACAAGATTCTAAACTCAAAACCACGTCACCAGTCACTCAATATCCAATCTCCATGGTCTCACCTCATGAGAACCATGTCATACAAAATTCTCCCCACCTTGACACCAACCCTCATATCCCTCGTCAAGCCAATCTTCCTAAACCAATCATACCACCATCTCCTACTCCTCTAGATACATCTCAAATCTCCTCCTAACCCCATATATGACTTCTTACTCAAAATCTCCTACAATCTCTCTAAATCCTCCCAATCTCCTCAATTAGTGGATCACATTCCACCCACATCCCTTTTGTCAATTCTATTTCATCCGCCACTAGTATGCCCATCAAACAATCTCAATCTTTGAATACCTACATTCCTACCCATCCTATGCTCCAATAGCCTAACCCCCTTAACACTCATATCCCTACTTATCATCTACCACAACAACCTACCCAACTTCAAAACACACCATATTCTATTATTCAAAGTCAACCTATGCAAAAATCTCAACCCATGACACATGTTCATCCTTACCAAACAACTCCTCCAACACCCTACATATCCACAAATTAATCAATGTCTTATCAAACCATTCCGCAAACATCCTATCCACAAACTTATCAACTTCTTTATCAGACGCTTCACCAAACACCCACACACCCACAAACACATTATTCACCTTATCAAACTACCTTTCAAACCACACATCCGATCCAATCTCAACCTTACAATACCTCAACTAATTCAATTCACGCCTTAATGAATCAGTTAGCCAATTTAGAAACCCTTACCGTACCACCCAAGAACACCTTATCCTATGAACAAATCTGTAATGAACCGATTCATCCATCGGTTCCAATTAAACCCTATCCTCCTCATTGAAACTTCCTACATTTAATAAGTTCAATAATAAAGAAGATCCCCAACAACATCTCCTCGCATTTAAACACACATGTTGTCTTATTACGCATGATCATGATTTACTTCTTCACACTTTCCCCATGTCTTTGTCTGGTCCCACGTTGGACTGGTACCACAGTATCCCACGACATTCCTTATTCTCTTTCACTCAACTTGCACAACTATTCTTAGAACACTTTTCTATCAATATCACATGCAAAACCACTATCACTTGATCTATATACCATTCGACAGTATGAAAACGAGCCCATCACCAACTTCATCACATGGTGGCATGATGTTATAAACCAACTATCCTTCACTATCCCACAAACCAAACTCATCGATTTATTCTCGCATTTCGTGTGCAAACATATATCATCCACTTTGCAGATCCAATCATTCCAAACCTTTGATGAAGCTTTCACAATGGCTCGCAAGCTTGAAACCCATGCCATTGAGCAGGGTCATCTTAAATTAAGTTCAACTAAATCAAAATTTGAATCCACTAAACCATTCACACATAATGGTGAGTTCAAGACTGTGGCCAACACTATGGTCATTAACCCTCATCCCCATCTACACCAAGCACATGGTCTCAACAATGATCTCCTCAATCAACAACCAACTACACTCCTTTAGGAGAATCATATAGTTCTATATTTGATAAGTTGATGAGCATAAACTCTATCCAACTGCCTCCCATATGACCCGTAGACAACTCACAAGCCAAGCCTATTTGGTATCACGAGGCCCACTTTTGTAAATATCATCGAGTCAAAGGTCATGACATTGAGAGATGTCATTCCTTCAAAGATCATGTCCAACAACTTGTAAATCAAGGGGATATCCAAATTGATACCTCCACTACGCACAAACTAATCAACCACCAACAATCACGTCACCCCCTTTACATCTCAACTATCAAACGCTTGTATGGTTGACACTACCAATCAAGATCCCATCTCATTGTCACCAACTCCACATGTTCCCACAAAGGACATTATTCCCACCTCTTATTCAGAACCTATCACACCTACATCAACTTTCACTACTTGTGTTAAACCTGTACCTTCTCCTATCCTTACCACATCCACATCAAATTCAACTATATCATCCATTTCCACCACTTCAAATACACCCCAATCTACCACATTAGATTCATCTTAGCACCTATTTCAGCCCCACTCGTATCCACACATATCCCTACGTCTCTCACCATCTCTTCACCTACATCTTCTTCACCCTACATCTACATTACTCACAACCATCCCAACTAAACTCAGTTCTACTACGTGCACCCTTGCAACCCCATCTTCAACATCAATCCCTTTAGCAAACATATCATTCTTACCCCTCGAAACATTTATGAAACAACCAGTCTCTTCTACTTATACGCCCGAAAATGCTCCTACATTTGTTGCATTACCCATACCTATAAGGTCTACTCCATCGGTTATCACATCACTCACATCTCCACATATTCCAAAAATGCCTACATCTTTATCTATCCCAGCAACCCCTATACCTATCATATCAACAAGTCCACCTATCTCTACCTTGACAACCTTGCCCATGGCCAACACCCAGTCTACCCCAATACTCTTTACCCAATCCTCCTATCACATCAATCAAATCCTCTCGATCTCGCAACCCTACCAAATATACCCCTTGAATCACCTATTGTACCAACACATCCACCTAATCAAATAAAGATGTTTTACCTTCTCCTCTAAAAATCATCTCTTTCCATGCCAAAATCAAAACAATCCATGTCTCACATAGATATCATTAATCACATCATACAAACACCTATCTCTTCATTAACATCTTCATCTTGTTTTAGAATAGTTTCTCCATTAATAACCACACCACCACTATCAGATCCTCCAGTTGAAATTATTGTCATCCCTACTAGAGGTAAATCTTCTCGGTCAAAGTCTAAGGCTTGGGGAAAACATCCCCGATAAGTCCCTACGCATCCATGGAAACATTCAAGTTTTCCTCTTCTCAACAATCTAATGCCACAACATCCATGTCAGATCAGTTTTTCCATCTATGACATCTTGCAATAATCAATCCACATCCAAACAATATCATCCTCCAAACAAATTTGATTTGTCCTCCAAAACATGAAATTCACACATCCAATCTACATCTACATTTTCTCCTAACTCCAAGTTGAGACATCCTATCAAAACCATAAGAGTTACCTTCCCATGACACTTCAATGGGGTCTTACGCAAATATCTTTCAACATTTAACTCAAACATCTACCATCAAAATTCCTCCTATTAAATCCTTTAATCCATATGGTCCCAAGCCATCATGGTTCAATCCTAATTGTAGTTGTGCTTATCATCGTACTCTCGTGTCATGACATCAACATCAGAAGGCCTTTCAGTCAATCATCCACAATCTTATAGAGAAAGATGATTTCCTCATTCAGGGAAAGTTCCTTCTCCATCTACCTTGAATCCAATCCATATCCCATCTATCAAATCTCCCATGATCCCTCCATCCACATCATCCCTTAATATCCATCCAGCCCATGTCATTCCTCCTAAGGAATGCCCGCCATTGTTCATCAATGCCGCTTATCTTACTAAACACACTTGTGGTCTCCGATCATTTACCCCATCCAAATCTAAAAAAATCTCATCTAAGCTCTTTCGACATCCTTTACCTCCTTCACATTTAACTTGTTGGGAGAATAACCTTCCCTCACCCTTGAACACATCATCTGTATAAAATCCCTTGTTACTAGGGGACTTTGCTCTTTGACATTTTTTTATCTACCTTATTCACATCCATTCAATCTAAATTAATTATATCCAAATTCTCATCTCATTCTAAGTCCTCCTTTGAGGCCATATTTGTTCTTTTATGTTTGTGCTCCTTTTGGGAGTATCATCTTTTCATTATCAAGCCCTCCTCCATGTTTGGGAGGGATCATCTTTTTCATTGAAGCCCTCCTTTGAGGCCATGTTTGTTTCTCTCCATTGAGGGACCTTTTTCTACATTTGTGTCTCTTATGGGGTACCATCTTTTCAAATTTCCACCATTTTGGCTATATTTGTGTCTCCTTCGGGACATCGTTTATTTCGTAAGCCCTCCTTTGAGGCCATATTTGTTCTTTTTTTTATGCTCCTTTTTGGGAGTATCATCTTTTTCATTCAAGCCCTCCATTGAGGCCATACTTTGTTCTCTTTCCATTGAGGGACCTTTTTCTCCATATTTGTCCACCATTGAGGGACTTTTTCTGGCTATATTTATGTCTCTTCTGGGGCACCATCTATTTCAAAGCCCACCATTGTGGCTATATGTGTGTCTCTTTTGGGACATCATTTATTTCATCAAGCCCTCCTTTGAGGCCATTATTGTCCTTCCATATTTGTGTCTTTCTTGGGGCACCATTTATTTTCATCTAAATCCACCATTGTGGTCATATGTTAGTTTTATTTCCTACTTGGCTATCATCTCATCTTATTGCAACTACATTGTCTTCTCTCATGGTGGTAAACCAGAGACGAAATCTCTTAATGCATTGCACTTGTGACCAATCTACTGTTAGCATATCTACCAATGAGAACTTAGTTACATCCTTAGATTGTTCTGCCATCTTTATCCCCTTCCATTTATCACTATAATAATCTGACTTATGCGGTCCGCCTTCACTACTTTGATGTGATCCCGTAACCATTACATCCATTACCTTCTCATTCTCCTATTGCAGCCATGCGAAGGGTCCAGGTGTCTCTTGTACATTCCTTATCCCTTCTTAAGTGGTTTACTTAGCTATTCCCAGCTCTCCCCCATGTGAAGCTCAAATTCATGTATGTAAAAGGAAAATCAAAGTTATAAAAAAGACTAATCCCTCGAAGGATAGCTGTTCATGCAAAAAAAAAAAAAAGTATACAAATCAAAATCAAATCAAAATCAAAAGAAATAGACCAATCCCTTGAAGGACGGCTATCATATTATTCTTGTCATCTATATTATGTATAAAGTAGACCATACCCTCGAAGGATGGCTACTCTATTATTATGGCATCTGGAAGGTTTTCCACATTGATCAGCCTTCCTTTTATCAACATTTTCTAAAAGCTTCCCACATTGATCAGCTTTCTACTATTGTTCTTTCCCTTTCCCAGAGCTAGGGCATAGATTTAAGGAACACCACCTTTGGAGATCCCTCTTCCCGTGTACAAGTCACATCTTCGATCCCTTTGTCATGTCAATATTAGGATTATAAGCATCTTTCATCCATATTTCCCTCATGATCTTTTGGTATAACTAACTATCATTGGTTATGTATTAACACCTGCTATTGGCTACAAGTGCAATGCCTTGAGTGGTAACCTTTTTTTATTTATCTCCAATCCAATTCAAAACATAGTTTCTTTATACATCCTTGCTACAACTATGTTCCATTCATCTCATCCAAATCATCTTTTATCAAAATCATATCAAATTTCACACTATGAATTTTATATCTATCCATCATATCCATGAATGTGTTTGTAAATACACTCTTTGGTTTGTGAATTCTACTTGATCACCATTGCAGTTTTATGAATCCTACTTGAGGGTCCTTCTCAAGGCAAGTTCATTATCCTATAGCTCCTTATCTCTCAACATGTTCAACACCATCTTTGATCCATTTCTCCTCGCTCTCCATGTCCACTCATCACCATTTGTCTCCACATCATCCTTCTCACCTTTCTGTCCCCTTGCACGATGCCAGATATCTTACTTATCTTTCCTCTTGAGTTTCTCTTTTACTCTTCCACTTTCAGTTTGACAATCTTGCTTAACCATCCATATAGCCAGAGAACCTTAGTTAAGGTATATCTTCTTCCTTGGATCCTCCCACTATAGAAGCTTCTCCACCATTTCCTCTTTCAATAAACGACAATCACCACCACAAACGTCTTTCCACTCCTCCTTTTCCACTTAACACTCTTGCATCATCACTACCACCACGTGGGCATCCCAGTTAAGGATTTCCCTTACACTCTCCATCTACACTTGCATATGTTCCTCCATCCATTCATGTCACACTCCTCTATTTCCTTGTTATCACCTCCTTTCATCTCTTTCATCTCTTGTTCCATTTTGGTATACACTGCTTAGTCTTTTCATCATTCTTCTTCTTCTTCGGTTTGGCGATCCTACTTAACCATCTCCATCACAGGGAAATCTTACTTAAGAGTTTCTCTTAAGAATGGTTGGTCATCTGATCCTTCCATCTCCCATCATCTCTTCCTCATCTTTTGTCTCCCGCCTCTCATCATACCCATCCATTCCAACCAACCCTTCCACACCTACATCCAATACAATGTTGTCTTTCTCTTTCCATATTGTCACTTCCGGTTTGGTGATCTTACTTAAATCCTCCTGCGGCATGGTGATCTTACTTAAGATTCCTCTTAAGCATGATTTTTCATCCTACACTCCCCACTACCCCACATTCTCTCCATCTACATTTTCTCGGCATTCCCCATCATCACATCCTCTCACCTCCTCTTTCATTCTCACAAACACCACTTCCTACTAGTCTCTTTTTCATCTCCATCATCCATCACTGGGTAATCTTACTTAACCATTGCTTCTCCATTCATTTCATGTCTTGTTTCTTCATTTTTCTCTCATTCATTCTCATCCACTACATCCTCTCCTCACCTTCATCTTCCTACACATCGTTATCCCTCCTTTCTTTACTCTTTCCACTCCATCTTCTAGAGTTCTCCCACATATCTACCCCCATACTTACACATCATTGTCATTGATCTTCTCCTAACATTCTTTCATCATAATCTTCTATTTCCACGCTAGTAATTATCGTGGACTTCTCCTAAAAATCACTCATCCCCATTCCGCACAACTTGAATCCTTTTCTTTGACCTCCTCCATTCTATCTTCATTCCTTCCTTCCTCTATGTCCTCTGATCATTATCGGAGGACTTCTCCTAACGTCCCTTCATTGGTGTTCCTCCCATTCTTCGTTTACTTTCTCCTTGTCTTATCTTTTGTCTCATCTTTTCCTACTGATCATTATCGGTGGATTTCTCCTAACATCCATTCACTAAAATTGCCTCTCCTATCCCATCCTTTCTTTTTCCTCACCACCTCTCCATCTTCCATTCTTCCTTGCCAATTTCTTCACTATCTTCATCATACACCTTCTCTCTATTTTCTCATCATCAGCATATCCTCATCTCATGCATCTCCATTTCTTTTCCAATCGATGTCATTCCTTCCCTCAAGTTTCTCTTTACGTTCCTTATGCTTCCCACTCTTTACCAAATATCTTCATTCTTGGTTCACTTCCTTCAGCATAATTTTCTTCATTGTCTTCTCCTCCTTTCTGATCTTCATCTTATTTTACTTCCTCTATATCATCTTTCTCCCCATTTTACCTCACACTTCCTCCTTACTTCCCCATCAAAACCTAACTCTTCAACGCATTATCCCATTTCCTTTATCATCTCATCATCCACATGCATTTCCATGTGGTTAGCCCATATTCTTTGCCTTGGATTTCCTCACTATGATATGTTTCCTTCAATTTTCTTTTTGCTTCTATCATCTCTTTCATTTTCCATTACCTCTCTATTTTCCTCTACTCCAACCTTCATCACATCTTTTGTTTTAAATAACTCTCTCCCTTTTCATGATTTCATCCTCTTTCTCTTTTTTTTCTTTTTTTTTTTCTTTTCATTTCCTTTTTTCATAATCCTTCTTTGTTATCTTCTTCCTCCCCTTTCACTCTTTATTTTCTCCTCCTCCATCTCCGCCCTCTATTCCATATCCTTGTCACCTTCATATTCAATCTTTCTTTCTCTTCTCATAATCAACCAATCCTCCTGTCTATTCCCTTTTCTCTTTCTCAACATCCCTTACATCTAGCATTCATAGTCAATGCCAATGTTTCTCCATTTATGTACCGCCATCTATCCCTTTCATTACCATTCTTGTTCTTCTCTTTGCCACATTAACATCTTCTCTTTTTGAGAACCCTATCACATCTTTTATCTTCATCAGTCCTCTCATAGGGACATCATCATATCCATTTCTAAGAATCTCTTCCCATCTTCTTTTGACATTTTTGTCTTGGAAGATACCATAACGGACATCACCTATCTAATCTTGTTCTCTTCCTTGAATATTTTCTACTTTTGTTTTGTCACAAAAGTATCTTGACTTCTTATCCTACTTATCGAACAAGTAGGAGTACTTTTATCTTCTAATTTGCTAACACTTATGCATCTTTCCTATAAAACATGATTTCCATCATATTTATTATCCTTTTAGGGCATTTTATCTCACCTTTCTATCCTATCTACTCATCTTGTCCACTTTTATGATTATTCTATCTATGTCTTATGTTGGGGCACCTTTTCATCCTTGTACTTGTCAATGCATATAACTCATCTTGTGTCCTTCTCATGCCCTATGTTGGGGCATCATTATCTTCATCTACATCCCTTTTATGGACGCATGATTTTTCGCATGATTCCTCACAAACAAAGGATTGCGCACATCTTTCACATTTAGTTGCACATATTTTGATGTTTTCCTATGACCCATTGGTCATCTGGTTTACACTCCATACCGCAATGGTCTTCACCCACTCACCGGTCTCATGTAGAATGTTGTCATTTGTCTCTCATCTGAGACCACAATTGTCCTCTACCGATGTGATATTGGAGTCACCACCATACTTTTTTTTATTTATTGCATCCTTTTTTTTTCCTAGGCATCTTGCCTTTGGTCATGTCTTCATCCATCCTCGACACATCTTTCATCTAACCCTTTTTGTTTTTGTCTCGTGGCTTGCTATCACAAACCACTCAACAAAAAGGGGCAAATGTAGACACCTATTTTTGGGTATAATGCCCCTTAGTAATCTTACATGCACGCTAATTCCATTCTCGCATCTCTTTCTCTTAAATTAAATAAAATCCTATCTATTTGCTCACATTATTTGATTGATTATCAATGGGCTCCATATGGACCCATTTGATAATTCAATTTTTGGAATCATCCCCCATCTCTCACAAATTATTTAATTCATAATGCATATCTCCGACACCTTCTTTTTAAAATGAAATCTTTATCTCACCCCCATTCAAATCATGTCCCCCACTTTGCCTAATAAGTCAAAATATGGGACCCACATGATCACATCACATCCCTAACTCAAGTTACTTTACTACACCCTGGGTATCATCTAACCTGCAGTTTAGTCTCATATCTAAGCTATAAATATGGGGTTTTCCCCCATATTTGGAGAGAGAGATGAACCATAGGTGGAAATACTTAGGCTAAAGAGAGTTAGCACTAAGGGTGTGCGAAATCTTTGTTTGTTGAAGCTTTGAAGGAGAAACTTTTTACAATGTCTCTTATCTTGCCATCTTGATGCCCAGTTTATTTCCATAGCAGGACATAAGCTAAGTACTCTTGTTATTTCATTTGCTTGTCATTTTTACTACTATTCACAATCTATTATTATCTTTTCTGACATGGGGGTTGACATCCTCCAAGGGAGTTGAAATCCTCTTGAACCAAGACACTTTCCCAAGAAACCCCGCATATTGTGTTCTAATCTTATCTTGGTTTAGTTTTGCGTCTAGCTTCTTGATATCATGCATCTTCTTTCTTTATGCCCGTATCATCCATCTCCATCTCAAAGGTACTAAGCCCTTTTATACTCGATGTGGTCTCGTGTTTCTTGATTAATCATACACTCATCTGGACATGAAGCTAGCAATGCAGATCAACACACGGTGCCTACTTGTGATGTAGTACATGGAGTTTCTCATCCTTCTTCTACGTGTGTTTTGAAGGAGTCATTCATCTCCTTTGTCAGAGTGCCCCCTTTAGGACTCTTATCACTTCCACTTTTTTTTTGACAGTAGGAGACCATCACTAATCCATCTTTTCTTTTGGATGCTCATTTTTATGTTGTGGGGTTGTTACCTTGCCTTCACTTCACTTGGGCATTCTTTGATAGGTGTTCCTCTCTCATACTCGACATTTCTACGTTAGAGTGCCATCACATTAGGTTCCTTTATAATCATTTTCTAGACCTATGTCACATTTCGTGGACTAGATTCGAGTTCTCATGCATCTTCTTTACATTTGGTTTCCTTTGCGAAGTGGGTGAAATTCTTGTAGTCTATTTTTTTCCTTCCTAAGGGAAGGAAACATTTTCGATGCAAATGGACCTTTTTGATCTACTGAAGTGGAAGAACACATCATTGACACTCTTCTTGGAGATTTCATACAAATTACTTGCGAGTGATCAATTTTGATCTATTGTAGGATTTTTCACTCTTGAACCCTTTACTGAGGCCAAGTATCCTTACTTGTGCTCTCGTCTTGGGTGAGGTCCACTACAACTTCTCATCTTCTCTTGTCTCTCTTGTCTCCTTTCTCTCTTATCTTCTCCTTCTTCTAGAGAGATTGTAGTTTGTACATGGGTACCTTATTAGGCCTTTAATTGTTGGGACCCATTTGACGCATCTTTATTAGGTTGTTTAGGGGAGTATTTTATCTCTTGTAAGTGGATGTTTTTACCTTAGGGGTTTTCCTCCATTACTTGAGATCCTTTTTGTACATGGGTACCTCATCAGTCCTAGTTGTTGGGACCCATTTCCCTTCTTATCTTCTTCTTTTCTAGAAAGATGGTTGTTTGTACATGGGTACCTTATCAGGATTAGTTTTTGGGCCCCATTGACACATATTTCTTAGTTTTATAGGGGATTTATCTTTATGTTATGACTATCCATGACTTTTACCTCATCTTCGATGAAGGGGGTGTTGTTGTATATGACTTGTTTCGTCATCATTCAACATCTTGTCTGCGATATATATGGTTAGTCATCTCACTTAGTGAGGTCATAGGTCATTAGGGTTAGTTAGTGTTATGTCCACGTGTCATGCACATGAGTTACACAACATTCCTATATGTACCTATTATTTCAAATTAGATTCATTTTGTGATTTAATATCTTGCTTACTATGTGGAGTGTTCACAACCATTAGAATTGCAACCTTTTTCGATGTGCATAGGGTTCTGTATTGATCCTCACAAAATAATCCTATAGTTAGGGTTTTTAAAAGTGGGACACCTCAAAGTTATCTACAATAAGTAAGTAAATCCTAGGTTTCTATACTAGTACATCATGAACATGATAAAATAACAAAAGGTGATTAATTATATTTGGGTGTAGTTGGAATAACCCTACTTTCACTCTCATGTAAAACCCCGGTTAATCCATTCTAGGAGTTTCACTACATCCCATCGATGGTGGGATCAAAACTCATTTAATTAACCTAGTGTATATGTAATGTTGTATGTAAATTTAGGTCAACCCTAATATTTTCCTCGTGTCTCTTGACAATATTATAGTTGGAACTAATATAAATAAAGTAGAATGTACCCTTCACAATGTAATATAGTGTTTCATGCTCGCATATGCTAAATCTATTTTATTTACTTTTATAAAATTGTCAATTCTTTGTACTATCTTGACCTTTTTTTACTTGGCTTTTGATAACTTTGAGGTTTTCTAGATGGGGAAGCTAGACTTGTCAACCTAATTAGGATGGCTTTATACTTTCGTGGGGTTACTTCTATATTGTAATTATGATATGAAGGATTTTAGAATATCTTGAAGTACTTTAGGAATGTTTCTTTCAATTAGTAATTAATTGTGTGAAGTGCTTAAATGATTAGGTTATACTTTCTTTTATAGGTGCATGTAGGTCTTATTTCACATTAAAGTGAGCTAATGGGATATGAACAAACCAAGAAAATATTCCAAATTATATTATAGACCTTTGGGTGGTAGGAGATGGGATCATTTTCTTCAGATCAAACCTCTTGGTTATATTGTCCTAAATAGGTAGCTTTTGGGATTATAGAACAACTCCGCATGGGACTACTACCTATATAAATTATACTATATGAACTAATTGAATTAGCTCTATGAGTGTTTAAGAAGTGTGCATGAATATGAAATTCATGAATAGGTAATTTTGGTTTGGAATGTGGGAAAAAGTTTAATGTTTAAGTTGTGAGGACAAATTTATCATTTCCAAATGCTAAATTACAAATTTTAGGTGTCTATAGTCATGTACCTCGTATCAACCTAGAATTGTACATGAGGATCTTGACAATATCTTGAAGACATTTTCTTCAAATTTTGATCCTCCTATTTCATCTATTAACATGTACAAGTGTCAGCTTCATACCATTATATTCCCTCATAGATAATTTATTATCCTTAGATTGATCAATATTTTATATAATTAATATATTATTACTGAAATTTCCCATTATTAGTCTAAATTAATATCCAATTATTTGCATTAATTAGATCATTGGTATTATTGTTAGTGTTTCGATCCTTTTTGCGTACAATCGGAGACTGAAACAAATAAGGGTGTAATGTATAGGAGGAATACCTATTGTTTGGTGATGGGTAGAAGGTGGAATGTGCGTGTGTAGACTTCTGATCTCGGTCGATCGTGTGAACTCCTTTTTGGCTGGGAAGGACTACCCTGTAATAGAAAACAAGACCACAAGAGAGAGTTAAACAGTATATGGCAGTGGACTACCTAGCGTATGCTAGATCTAGGAAGTGTGATACTTCCTAGAGGGCTGTCAATCCACTGTTTTATAAATTAATATTAAATAATTGAAACATGTAAATAAAAGGAATCTAGTGCTAGTGTTCTGATTTGGGTGCCTCAGATTACTATCAACATCGATTCAATTAAATACTAAAACTATGTAGGTAAAAAGGTCTTTGGGCCGATCAAGGGTAGTTCGGGTGGTTTTGCGCAGTCATGATAAGGTCATGTTGGGGCTAGGTAGGGTATTTTAGGTTGTTTGGGTAAGAAGGTAGGTTGTTGGTCTGCACTGTGTTTAGCTAGACACTTAGGCCGATGTTGGTAAGTTTGATCGATTCCATTGATGCTAGACCGATGTCGATTAAAGGTGATCGTATCGGCCTCCGTGAAGTGACAAAGGTTTAAGTAGGGGGTATTTGGGTTCTACTCTGTCTCAGAACAAAGAGATGGAAGGGTGTGGGTGAGATAAAGATGAAGGGTAGGATTTAGGGTATGTGTTTGGTGTCTTTGGGAGGTTTTGATTATGTTTGGGTATAAGGTGGGGAATTAATAAACAACAATAGTAACCGAAGAAGGTTAGGTTCAACCGACCACAGTTAGGGGGTTAACCGCGGACGGTCATTATAATCGGCCGAGTTAGATAGTGGAGGTTGGGGTGCTCTCTGTGTTTAGACAGAGAGTTACCAAGGAGCGTTATGGGATGAAAGGGGTCTTGCAGATGGATACATGGGTTGAGTAGGTGGGGTTTTGGGAGGATAGGTGATGATTTAAGGAGCAGGAGAGAGGTTTTTCTCTTGGGGAGGAAAGTAGAGAAACAAAGCACAAAACACCAAAGAAGGATGTATCCACTTACTCGAGAACGCTAATGAAGAGGAGTAATGAAGAGTGAGTGATGTGTGTGAAGGCTGGGAGGTGGTTAGAGAGCTCTTGCTTGAGCTCCATTTGGCTTTAGGTTCCTTCAGTGGTTGATCTCACAAAGGTTCTTGTGAATGCTTCCACCTCTAGTCTCACTTTGAGTTCTACGATGGATCTATCATGTTCCAACGAGTTGCCAATTATAATCAAAAATGCCAAAGTGCCAAATGAAAATGCCAACCAAAAACAAATGTAACGAGCCAACCCTTTGGAAAGAGCTTGAATTGAGCATTTATAGGTGACCGACGCCGGTCCCACCTGACCGACATCGGTCAGACTGTGACCAACACCGATTATGTCGGGGGTTTGTTTTTTCAAAAGTGGGGAATATGCCTTCCCCACTTGATTTTTTAGTGGCAAAGCACATGTGTCCTCCACCCTTAGAATGGGGAATAGGACAAAGAGGGGTCCTATGAGTGGGGTGGCCACTATTAGGGATTTCTGAAGGGTATGGGCTAGGTATGGGCAAGGTGAGGAAGTGGAATGGTGAGGTGGAGGGGAAAGTGGGGTAATGGAATGGTGAGGTGGTTGGGTGAGGTGGCTGGTCCAGTGGCAAGGTGAGGTGGCTTGATGAGTGGATAAAAGAGGGAATTTAATTAATTAATGTTAATTAAATCTTTGGGTGTGTGAATGAGGGTCATTATGGTGTGCGAAAGGGGGTGTGAGTGATTAAATTAGGGTTAAATCAATCACCCATGTAGAATGTGGTTATTAGGTCATTTTGGAGGAAAATGATGAAAGGTGACGTGTTTTTGGTGTCTACATTTTGCCCCTTTTTGTTGGTAGCCTATATTGGTAGGCGGCGTGACAAAAATGAAGGTTGGTTTTTTCCCCATGTGAATTTAGGGTGAGAGGTGAATGTTGGGTGCCCCAAATAGGGGCATGAGTGATCCCCCTCAAATCAGGAACCGATGATGAGTATTAGAGAGAGTCGGGGGTGGTTTGATAAAGCAGGGTAGGTGTGAAGGAGATGAGGTTCGTGGGTATGGTGATTGTGAAAGGTAGGGTGGGTGAGTAGGTAGAGAATTCAAACGTATGCACATGTTGTAAAATGCAATGAGGTACAAGGGTTGCTCTCAACATAAGAAATTTACATCAACTAAGGTCGCAAGGGTCATCCAAACAAGGGTTATTGAGGTCCTGGTATCCATGGTGAAGGATACGGTCCAGGGAACTCAATGAGGTAAGATGCAGGAATGTGTAGGTGTGGTTCTGGTACATCCAAAAGATCAAAATGTCAAGGTTTTTTTTGATAATGGTCACGCCATAGGCAAGGTAAGTTCGTTAGGTTTGAGCAAAATAGGTTCCATCATCACAAATGCAACATGAGGAGGACATGAGAATATCCACATAATCAATGGTTGGGTAGGTAGGCATGGGTAGGTAGGTGTGGGTAGGGTAGTGTCAATCAAGCGTATGCACATGTAGAGATCGCAACATGGTACCATGGTGAAGAGATTTCAAACTCTACATCATCCAGGTCATCGGGTTATCCAAACAAGGGTTGTTGAGGTCATGGTATCTAGGTAAAGGATACGGTCCGAGCACTCAATGAGGTAAGATGCAGGAACGTGTAGGTGTGGTTCTAGTACATCCAAAAGGTCAAGGTTTGTTTGGGTAAAGGTCACGGCCATAGGAAAGGTAAGGTTGGTAGGCTAACAACGTGGTAACAACATCACAAGGTAGAGCGAGTGTGTAAGGTCAATGGTCACCCCAAGGGGGTAGGTGTGGGTAAAAAGGTGTGGCGTAGGTAAGGCCATGGAGGAAAAAATATGCCCCAACTAATGGTGAGGGTGGGTGATGAATGATGAGGTTAGGAGGATGAGGTGAAGGGTCAGGGTGAGCTTTAGGTTAGGTGAAAAAGGTTATGAGAAGGTAGAGTGGGTGAATAGGTGGCAATGTGGTTAACATGGGTAACGACACGGTCAAAGGTCAACCAATTCGGTCGAGGGAAACCGACCACGGTAGGCTAGGCACATGATTGATGTCGGTTGAGGCACAAACGATGTCGGTCAGTCGTGGTGGGTTTTTAAAAGGAAATTTCTACTTTTTGTGGAATCATTTGTCATTTTCCAAATAGGAGAAAATGACAGAGAGAGAGAAAAAAAGGTTGAAAGCATTAAGCATGAATGGAGAGCTGAGTTGGTGAGCCTCATAACGGGGTGATCGGTAGTCGATAGGTGGGTCCACGAGATCGGATTGATCGATTCAGTTGGTTAGAGGTGAGGAGGTCAGTTGGTGATGGTAGAGGCAAGAGAGGGATCGGGTGGACCACCGGTGCATGGTCAGTGGTCCAACGTGCCACCACAAAGACATCGGTAGTGTGATGAGGTAAGAGTTAATCCCATTCCTTGTTTTGTGAGGTAGATTGGGTATAGAGGTCGGGTAAGGAAAAATGGGTTTTGGGGGAAAAGGAAATTTGAATTTGGGAAGAAATTTGGGTAAAATAGGAATGGGGAGGAGTGTGATTAGGTGAATGAGGGGCGGGGGGTTTGAGGGGGTTGAGGTAGGAATAGATGGGTGGAGGAAGGGTAGAGATGGGGGATTTTGTAGGAAAATACATTTGGGTGTCATGGATTTCATCCCAGTGACAAGTGACGGCATGATGCATCACCAGGGTTGGATGACGCGGGGTGGTGGTGAGTCGGCATTAGGTCACGGATGAGGTGACCGATGCCAAAAGGGAGACCGTGGTCGGTTGGGTATAATCGGTATCGGTTAGTAGTTGGAGAAAAAGGGGCCAAAAGAGCCATAGGGTGGGTGGGTGAGATAGGTAATGGGAAAAGAAGATGTTGTTGATGGAAAAAGTGCTTGGGTAAGAGGTTTAAATAGGTATGGTTGAATGGTAGTTAGTGAGGGTTGGGGTGGGTAGATAGGATATGTGATAAGAAGGTAAGTTGTGAGGGAAAAAGAGGTAGGGTAATAGGTGTAGGTGAGGTGTCAAGGGTGATTGTGGGTATGATCAAGGTGTATTAATGTGATTTTTTTGGGATGTAGGTGAGAGATCAGTTGTGGATGTGAGATAGGGTGCCTCCCCTACTCGTGATGGTTTGAGGGAGTGAAACAATCGAGGATCAGGTGACATGTTGCAAAGGTTAGCCTGATTGGGGTCAGACGTTACCAGCACATAGTCTGACAGCCGAGTTTGATGGTCACCCTCATCGATAGATGGGATTCGGCGACCAACACATTCCATCTACCGACGGTGAGATCACAGTCACCTTGCAGGATGTGTACAGGATCATGCGGTTACCGATAGTGGGGACATAAGTATATTCGATCTCCTTAGAGGCATCTGAGGAGTTGATGTTGATGTGTGTGTGAGGGGTTGGTGGAGTTGAGGTTCCACAAAGCACCACCCCGAGCTACTGAGAGATATACCAGCCCATCCGCAGAGAGACTAGGCTAGTGGTGTTGTTGATGGAGGCGATCTTGTTGTTTTGCACACTTGCCGATGCAAAGGGTGGGAGATTCTTGTGATCATTGATGGGGGTCCTGCATGATATGGTGGTGGACCAGACCTATTTTTCATGGGCACCAACATTCATGGTGTAGTTATACAGAGATTTATGGGCTTATGGAAGGATACTATAGGTTCAAATTTATGCTTACACTTTCCTACTTCATTGTTGGGCATATGAGCACATTGTGTGTGTGCGCCTAGTTGGTATGCCCTTGGTTGATGCATTTGATCTTTGGTTTGGTTTGAGTGGGTTATAGCGATGGATACCTATTATTGGAGAGCTCGAGCGGTCAGGGCTACTCATGATGTAGCCTATTACATGCATTTACTGGGAGGGTTGTCCGGCATGGACATCATTTAAAGGCCATATGTGGGCTTCCCATCATATAGATAGATGGCCAATGAGTTAGATGGATTGTAACTACTCAAATGGATAGAGGGGAGGCGTGTAGGAGAGCACGAGATGATACCCATAGATACGGTTAGATGGTAGTTTGGGCTGCCATAAGATATACCCCCACCATTCCCATAGTACATGAGGGATGATGTGGAGAGGCCATTGCCTCTACCACATCCGAAAGTGCTAAAGGGCATGAGGAGTAGGTGAGAGACCGGAAGATTGATGATGTCGGGTGATGATGGATAGATATGAAGCAAGTGGTGGGGCACACATTTTTGAGAGTAAGACTCTGAGGCCAAGGTAAATGGATTTAGCCACCATCACTATTTAGAGGGACACCCTACAGGGGCAGGTGGTTACCCTGATTACATAGTTGGGGATGGTGCAGGGAAGATGATAGGTTTAGAGGCACAGTTGCCACTTTGCAGCATAGGTGACTAGTCTATAGGCCTAGGTAGACATGGACAAGAACCCACACAGGTGTAGATGGTGATGAGGTATATGTGGCCGCCCTATGCACAGGTTATAAGTTTTAGGGCCATTGCCACTACACATGTGCATATTATGGCCCTACATGCCCAGAGATATAGCACATGGGTCCGAGGCCAATCACACCACCACAGCACTAGGACATAGGTCCCAGTTTATAGGTAGGGGTGGGACAAGGTCCCATAAGATAGTATAGGGTCGAGGGCCGATGGTGCCACCACGAGATATACTCCATAGATAGATTGGGATGCCCTAGCAGGCGAGCTATTTTCAGATCACCGATGGCCACAGGGATAGATTTCCTATCTTATGGAGAGTACAGCATGACATAAGCCCTTGAGTGAGAGGACCAGTCATGTCACCCACAGTGTGGAGAGCACATGGGGCCATCGAGCCCCAAGACAAGATCAGGGTGAGGCCACCAGTTCATGGAGGCTAGCCCCAGGTGATGTACTAGCAGAGACCTAGCCACGACCCATGATGGGTGGTGAGATGTTAGTAAGCCGCCATACATACGAGGCCGAGGAGGAGGAGGAGATATGTGAGACAAATATGGAGGATATCCAATGGGATGATTCCTGATAGTTGTATGTACCTCCATTTTGATGTAGTTTTTTTGATATATATATTTCCTACATGTATACGAAGAGAGTGAGGATGTATATGAGAGTTTTGTTATTGTTGATCATATACCGACCTACGTGCCAAGATGGTGAGGTTATATATGAGATTTTTTTAGAGATGCATATTATTTGGTATCAGTGTATATTGTATAGATACACATATTTTTATGATGAGATGGATGATTTGTTGATGATGTATTTGTGTTGATATAATTTGATTGTTATGCATAGATGGATGGAAACTAGGTGCATTAGGTATGGTTGAGTCGTCATAGGCATGAGGCATGGTGGAGTCGGCATGGTATTAGGTCATGGCATGATGAGTCACGTTATAGGCATGATGGAGTTAGGTAATAGGCATGATGGAGTCAAGTTATAGACATGGTGGATTCACGTCAGGTGTTAGGCATGGTGAAGTCAAGTTATGTGGCTGAATTAATTTCTTAGGAATTTGATTTGATGGGAAATAAATTATGATGTATGTAGATGTTTTGGTTTAATTTGTGGTATGTATGGTAACATGGATCATGTTGGTATGATCATAGGTAATGTATGATTGTGGTAAATGTGATGAAATGAATGTTGTAAAATGTATTAATTTCCAATTATTTGGTAATAAAATGGAAACTAACGAAAATAGAATATGACTGGAATAGGTAGCCAATGGCGAGAGGTGAATGGTTGTGGATGGGAAAAGGTGAAGAAGGTGATGATGATGGTCGAGCTAACCTCCAAGGGCCCATTCCCTCAAAGTGCTTCCTACATAGCCCCAGGTGAAAAGGGGCCTCAGATCGATGTAGTTCTCCCATAAGCTAGGGAGGAAAAGAATAGGTATAGAGAAGGGTTGATAGGTTTGAGGTAGGTTGGGTTCATGGTTATGTAGGTAAGGGTAAATAGGTGAGGGTTGATGGTATGGTTGAGGTGGGTGGATAAGTAAGGATCTTGGGTATGGGTAGATAGGTATGGTCAATGATTGGGTCAAGGGTAGAGGCATGGTTGGTTTGGGTCTAGGGTATGGGTAAACAGGTAAATAGGTTAGGGTCATGGGTACAGGTAGGGTCAATGAGTGGTCAAAGGTATAATCCTAGTTGGTTTGGGTCAAGGGTATGGGTAACATGGGTAAATAGGTGAGGGTTGGTGATTAGGTCAAAGGTATAGGCATGGTTGACGTGGGTCAAAGATATGGGTAAATGGGTAGATAGGTGCGGATCACGGGTAAGGGTAGATAGGATTAGATATTGGGTCTAAGGTATGGGTGTGTGTTGGTAAGGTGATGTGGGTCGGTGTTAGGGAATCAAGATGGGAAGGTCAAGGTAGGTATGGGTGAGAGGTAGGTGGAGGTGAGTTGACATCTTTATTTTGGTTGAAGAGGGTCAACAGTGTGGAAAATGGGTAACTGTAACAGGGTTGATGATGTAGCTGGATTGGGAAGAACCATCGATGCACAAACCAAGGGTAGGTGTGATGAACCTCAAGCCCCTAAAATCCCTTGTAGGTTGGACTATTCCAAAGGTGAAGCAATGTGTAGGATCACGACAGATCATATTAGTGACATCATCTCCATGGTGGGTAGGAAAAGTAGGGTAAAAGGGGTGATATGGTGAAGGTGTCGAAACGGGGAGGGGATAACGATACCATTTGTACAAGAGGGTCGATAACCCAGATAGACGAGTCCATGGCAAAAAGGGTGTGTTACTTTTGTTTGATAGACTGATCGATGCGGGAAGTCTATGTGGGATAATTAGATAATCTCCTTGAGGTCTTCGTGAAGTTGATCGATGCGGGAAGCTTCGGAATGGGCCTAGTCTCCTTATTTTTTTTTTTTTTTTGACTAGGTAGAGTATGGCTAGTGTAGTATAGTTGTCCTTCAAGGGAATAGTCTATTTATGGATACTAGATACAAATGATAGATGTCCTTTTGAGGGATTCATCTTTGTGCTTGGAAGTTTGACTCAAGGAGGGTGATCCCATTTGATAGGTGAATTTTCTTTTACCAATTAAGCCATGGACAAGGCTATAGAGGAATACTGAACAACATGGGTCAAAAGGTGGAGTGGAGGTGGAGGTAGAGTTGGATTGGTATACGACCATGGGATTCCATCCATGAGGGGATGAAAAGTATCCATGAGAATCATGTCATGAGTAGAGTCGAGGTACTCATATTGAAGACAAGGTTGAAAAAGTGACGGATAGACAGTCACATGATTCTTTGTTTAATCATGGGTATGTGAGGTGGTGACAAAAGGAGTGGGTGCTCATGGGATGAGCTGGTAATAGTCAATGGGTGATAGAGCACTTGGTTCAACAATAGAATGGTCGAAGATGTAAGATGTTAAGGGGCTCAGGTTCGGGTTTACCATCGAGTGAAGATAAACAATAAGCACCTAATCCATAGGTATGGGTAACAATATAGGGTCCAAGCCAATTAGGAGAAAATTTACCCCATAGATGTTTCTCAGCTTTGGTGACGTGTTGATTTTCCTTCAAGATGAGATCCCCTACTTGAAAGGTTTGGGGGTGGACACGCTTTGTCATAAGTGTGTTTGATGTGTTTTTGGTATATTTGGAGGTGATCCAGAGCATGTAGACATCGTTTGTCTAACAACTCTAGTTGTGCCAAACGATCTTGGTAAAATTCATCGTTGGTGAGCATGTCTTTGAGTGATATGTGGAGAGATGGGATCTGGAATTTGAGAGGCAAGACAGCCTTGGTACTGTAGACCAGAGAGAAAGGTGTAGCAGCAGTCGATGTGTGAATACTAGTGTGGTATGCCCATAGGGCAAAAGGAATGTGTGTATGCCAATATTTCCCAGTATCGTTGACCACTTTCATGAGGATTTTTTCAGGTTTTGTTGGTTGATTTGGCTTGGCCATTGGTTTGAGGGTAATAAGGTGAAGAAAAATTGAGTTGGATACCAAAGGCATCACAGAGTTTCTGGAGGGTTTTGTTTTTGAACTATTTGTCCGTTATCAGTGATAAGGCGATGAGGAACACCAAGCAACAAATAATGTGATGGTTGATGAACTCACAAATTTTCTCGACTTTGGTAGAGATGAGTGGAATGGCTTCTACCCATTTGGTGTAGTATTTAGTAGCGGTAATGATCCATTGGTGGTGTTGGGAAGAATGAGGGTTAATCTCACCAATGAGGTCGAGGCCCCATTGAGAGAAAGGGCCAGAGGTCTCGTGCACCTATAAGGCATGACCGGGTGTGATGAAGGTTCGAGTGTTGTTGAAATTTCACACATCATTTGACATAATCAAAACAATCACGGTTGAGGGTGGGCCAGTAATAGCCGAGGCGCAAGATATGTTTAGCAACTAGGCCCTTTGATGTGACCTCCATAAATGTCTTCGTGTATCTCTTTGATGGTATAGGGTATTTCAGAGCTAGCGAGGCATCAGAGAAGGATCATGTCAAAGCTGCGCTTATAGATGATACCTCCCATGATGACTTATGGGGAGACCTTTTGGAGGAAATCTTGGCGGCCATTGGGGGTAAGATTAGGAGGAAGGATAGAAAGTGAGAGGTAGTCGAGTATTTGTTGGTACTCAGAGGTCTGATGGGTCGATGGTATGTTTCTCAACAAGGTTGACAGTGTGAGAGAGGTAAGAAGGTGATTGCAACCATCGCATAACAACAAAGATTTATGAATCGGTAGGTGATGAGGGTATTTGTGAGGCGAGACAAGCCATGGTATCTGTGAACTTGTTCGTAGAGCATGGGATGGTTTGTAGGTTATAGTGGTGAAGGCGGTTAACAAGAGGTCTACATGGTGTTTGTACCACCGTAATTCCTCATTGCACATTGGTATAGTTCATTGATCTAATTTACTACCAATTGAGAGTCACGAAGATATTAATGGATTTAACATCTAGGGTTTGAGCGGTTTGGAGACCCAATATGAGTGCTTCGTATTCGGTGATGTTGTTGGTACACTCAAAGTCAAGTTTGAAAGAAATGGGTATGGGTTCACTATCATGTGGAATGAGGATGATTCCAGCTCCACCCCCATGTTAACACTTAGATCCATCGAACGAATAAGGTCATTTGATAGTGTGGAGGTTCCTCGGCGAGGTTCGTCGAGGAAAGGGTAGCGATGGACTCATTGGGGAATTCAAGTTGTTGTGTTGGTGTCCAGAGAGTGGGGCATCGGCAATTGATCGGCGATATCCTTACCTTTGATTGAATTTTGATGGAGAATGGTGATTTCCATATCAATGAGTAGCATGAGCCATTGAGAAATGCGTTGGTTTTGGAATGGTTTAGTGTACATGTAATGCGAAGGGTCATGTTGGTTATGATGAAGGTGGTGTGGTTGAGTAGGTAGTGGTGAAGCTTGGTGGCCACAAATACTAAAGCAAGGCACCACTTTTTTTACGTGTGTATATCTATTCTTGTAATCCACAAGTGTACGAATTATGTAATAGACCGCTTACTCCCTGTGTTAGTCATCATGGTGTGTATGAAGCATGGCGCCCAAGGAATTTTCGGTGGCGGAGATATAGAGGTAGAACGGTTGGTCATCCTTAGGAGGGGTAAGCCTGGGTGGTTGTAGTAGGTATGCTTTCAAGGCTTGAAAGTGTTGTGATAGTCGTGTTCCAATGGTAGGTGATATCCTTTTTAAGGAGGTGGTGAAAAGGTTCGCAATGGTCGATAATTGAGAAAAGAAACGATGGATGGATTGTAGTTTTCCCTGCAAGATACGAAGTTGGCATAGGTTAGTGGGTGGAGGAATCTCAAGGATGTCCTTGATTTTGGCAGGGTCAACTTCAATGCCTCGCAAAGAAACAATGAAGATCAATAGCTTACCTGATAGGATGGCAAAGACGCACTTCTTAGGTTGAAGGTGTACGCAATATTGGATGAAGTGGTCGAAGATGATTTTAAGGATGGGTAAGTGTTCGGGGTGACTTTTTGATTTTCCTAGAAGGTCATCGACATAGTCTTCCAAGATATGATGCATAATGTCATGGAAGATATAGGGGATGGATCGTTGGAAGGTGGTGCATGCATTCTTTAGTCCGAAGGGCATGACTCGATAGAAGAAGGTCCCACAGGGATAATTAAGGTGGTTTTGTGTTGATCCTCGGTGTGAGTAATATTTGATTATAACCTGAGAACCCATCCATGAGAGATAACATCTCATGTCCTGGTGGTGAGGTCAACCAATTGGTCGATGCTGGTAGAGGAAAGTCATCTTTAGGAAAAGCCAAGTTAAGGTCCTAGAAGTCGGTACATATGTGGAGTCCCCTTTTCTTTGGTGATGGGAACGATGTTGGAGATCCATTGTGGGTAGTCGATTGGTAAGATGAAGGAGATAGAGAGGAGGCGTTGGAGCTCTTCTTTGATAAGAAGGGAAATGTGTGGGTGCATCTTGCGTAGTTTCTGTTTGATGGGTTTGGCATCAGGTAAGGTGACGATATTGTGGACCATGATGTTGGGGTCAATACCAAGCATATTAGCATATGACCAAGCAAAAGTGTTGCTATGGTTGCGAAGGAAAGAAGTGTAGGCTTCCTGCTCAATGGAGTCCAAAGATTGGCCTATCTTTAGAATGTGGGGGTCATCCGATGTGTGGATGTTGATGTCAATGGTTGATTCGTTCAACATGTTTTATGTCTCAGAAGGTAGTGTGCGGTGGAGATAGGAGTCTTCCGCACCCAAATAGGTGAGAATGGAGTCATCGTTGTGACACTGGATAACATTGATAGAAGGGGTGTCGTCATCAATCATATCAGGATAGAGGATGGGAAAGTAAGTAGTAACCTTGCCATCTTGCTTTGATAGGTAAGAGGTACCAATGAAATGGTGTTTATGGAAAAAAAGGTAAGAGGAATAGGTTCCATGGGTGATGTTGGTGAACTAGGTGAGGGGATGTTAGGATGGGGCGCCTCCATGATGAGGTCGACATGGGATTGTTTAAGAGCAGGCTCGAAAAATCCCACCCCCTGCGTCTTTGTGTTTGTGGGTGGTGCAAGGGATGATAGTGTGATAACCTTGTTTGTAAAGACCAAAGCCAAAACCCTTCCAAGCACAGCGATGGAGGAAGGTATGGGCAAAGCCAGTTGGTCAACGAGGGAAGGGTTGTGGTAAATGGTAAGGTTTGGGTTGGTGGTTCAGGCATGTGGGTAGGAGTGTCAATGCCTCCATAGGTCAAATTGGTATGGAGGTGTGAGGGTCCATAGGTGAGAACTTCACCAATGTGGTGGTCATAATGGGGATGTTGGTGAAGGTTTCCATATTCTTGTGGGGTAAGGAAGGTATTGACGTTGTAGAGGCGATACTCCCCCAATGTGAGGCATTGAAAAACACCTTCTGAGTGGATTAGTATCCAAAATGTGGGTGGCAGAATGGATGTCTCCAAAGGGGTTTGAGATGAGGAGGGTGAGTAGTGGAGGGTTCTCCAAGAGTTCTTGTGGTGGTGATAACAGGTGATGTGGGGGTCGAAGGAGAAGCGATAGTGGAGGTGGGTGTGGTGATAGGTATGAGAACATCATTGGGTCGGTACAACATGTTACATGTTTTAAATGGCAAAGGGTCAGCTTGAATGGTGTAGTTGTGTCCCTCATGTTTGAATTTGAGACAACGATGTAGGGTGGATGGGACACATCCCATGGCATGGATCCAGGGTTGGCTAAGTAACATGTTATATTAGAACTCCCCTTCCAAGATGTAGAAGAGTTAGGATGCTATGAGGACCAACATGAATGTGCAAGATAACCGTCCCCAGGGTAGTGGTTATGGCGTCATTGAAAGAACACAACATAATTGGATCATTATGCATGTAATTGGTTGGAATGTGCATTTGGTTAAATGCATGAGAGGAGATGATATTAATGCTAGCTCCCCCATCGATCATAATATGTCGGACATGTATATTGTCGACATAGGCAGAAATGAATAAGGTGGGGTCAGGGTCCTCTGTTTGGTGAGGTGCAATCTCATCATCGGAGAAAGTGAGGGTAGCTACCTGAGATGAGGCAATAGGCACCGAGGTGGGAGGTGAAGAAATAAGGGAGGCCACATGATGAGGTGTGATGATAGATGCGACTGGTGTGGGGTCATTAGGTGGGACCTCGATGGATTGTAGGACCTTAATGAGGGCTTGGTGATGAGATTCGAAGTCTGTATGAGGTCATACAAGGACATTTTGATGGGTGATTGGTGGAGCTGTTTGATTATGGTGTGGTGGGCTCTCCCATTGGAGACAGGGAAGGTAGGTCCTTTAATAGTGATCCTTGGTATGGGCGTGGGTGTAATGTGAGGTATGGTTGAGGTATCGATGCTCATTTGCTCTGCTTTTCCTTATCATGTTGAGCTCGGGTGGAAATTTGAACCATGTTGATTTTGAATATTGGTGGTGGGTAAGAGGGGTATGATGCTTGGGGTGATGATGGTTGAGCTGGTAATGGTAGAGAAGGGGTGATTATGGTTGTAGGAGGAGCGAGATATTTGTCTAAAATATCATCCTCAATGAAGATCTAGAAGGAGTGCTTTGAGAGCTTGGAAATCTTCCACGTTGTGCCCCAGTGCATGATGGTAAGCACAGATCTGGGAGTCATCAAACCATTTTAGTTTTGGTTTGAGTGGGTCATAAGGTCGAATTGGTGGTAAGGTGATGTGGGAGGAGGTCAGTAGGTTGGCCAAGATATTAGCATAAGATCCTGCCATGTCGCATTGTGAAGTGGGTATGGGTTTGGGTGAAGAGCTCGGTGTTGATTTAGGAGTGGGTGCCACTGGTCATAGTAGGGGGTTGTCTGGGTAGTTTGGGTGCGTTTAGGCTTGGGTTGGGGTTTGGGTCACACCTTGTTAGGTAAGGGTGCGATGGGTGACCCAGTTTTGGTTTAGCTATCACTTTAGGAGGTGGGGTGGTTAGTAATGCGGAAATATGGTGTGATGAAGAGGGTCATGCCAAAGGCAGGAGAGGATGGGTTATCCAAGGTGAGAGTGGTGACATTGTGGAGGTAGGGGTGGGAGATGGTAGTGGTAGTCGGTGTTGACGAAGTAGGTAAGGGTAATTTTGTAGGATTGGGTAGAAGGGGAGGTTGTGGTAATTGGGGAGGTTGTCGAATTTTGGTTACACTATGTGCATTCGATTTTGTCATTAAGGTCGATGGATGAGGGCCCAAGAGGGATGGTAGTGGCGAAGGGGACAAAGAGGTAGTGGGTGATGCTAGTATCGACGTTCGGGGTGGCTGGTGTTTTGGTTTAGGTAGGGGTGTAATTTTGGTGAGGGGGTGAGAGGGGGCAGTCAAATCAATCTTGATTGCCGGATGGGTAAGGTTTGGTGTTGGTCGTACCCCCTAGGATACGAGAGATTGTTGAGATTGGTGAAGGGTTAGGAAGTGAGGATGTAAAGGATGCAGATGATGAAGGTATATGTATGGTCGAAGGTGATATGGGAGGTGTTGTGGTCACCTCTATGGGTAGGGTAGGTATGGATGTTTCCACCATTCTAGGGTAAATAGTGGGTGAGTCGGTAGGTAATGTTTGCATCTATGTTGAGACAGGGATTTGAAGACGTTCCCGAAGTAATGAATGATCAACATACTCTGGGTGGTCCATCGAATGGGGTGATGAAGAGATGAAAGGGATGAGGGTTGATTTGGTGGTGATCCCTGTAAATGGAATTGATATATGTGAAATAGGGAAGCCCTCTACATCTGATTCTATAGGAAGAAGAGATAAGAAGACATCATTTAATGTTGTAGGAGATGGTAGCGGATCGGTTGCAATCAGAATGGGATCTTCTTTGTGGTGAGGTGTGGGTAAGGTAGATGAAGTAGGGTCTTCCTTGGAGGAAGGGGAAGGTATCGTTGACTCCTCGGTGGGTATGAAAGCTGGTGTTGATGGTGATTCGTCAAGTATGAGGGTAGGGGGTTAATGACATGGTCAAGTATGGTAGTTATAGCATCCGAGAAAGATGAATCTATTTGCACTAGGTTATCTACTGATAGTGAGGAAGAGGGTGAAGATGCTAGTGAGGGTAAAGGCAATTGTTTGAGAAGTTCTTCTTTAAGTGTTCTTGGGGGTAGGGTGCAAGTGGAATTGGTAATATATCAAAGATGGCATGAAATTCCCAGGTATTGTCACTATCGATGGAAGAATTGTTGTGTTGGGTGGAGGTGTATGATTAGGAAATGGCTTTTGGAAGATATGGAGGTTTTGGTTTGCGGGTGCATTGGGATTATCCAGATGAGATCTCCTCTATCTAACATTTCTTGGAAAATGGTTTTGAATGTGATGCAGTTGTTGGTATTGTGCCCTCGGTATGATGGTAATCGCAGAAATCGTTCTCCTTATACCATGAGGGCATTAGATGGGCATGATCAAAACTAGCGTGTGGTTTGATAACGGAAGTGATGGCCCCCGCATTCGGGAGTTTTTTCACCAATGAGGTATGGTTCAGCGATGGGGGTGTATTTTGTTGTTCATGTTTGAATAGGAATGTTTGAACCTGAGAGGTTAGGTGGAGGTTTTGGTAGGTTGGATGGGTGAGATGGACCAACCTTTAGGACTACCACATGGGTGGATCCTTTGGCTCTAGAAGGATTGAGAGGAATGGTTGGTGGTGTCTTGGAAGTGGAAACAGGCTCGTGTAGTTTAAAAGGAGCGCCCTTGTTGCGCAATTGAATTATTTTCTCCTCGATGGCTCAGATTTCAAGCTTTCGGGCCATGGTGAATGCCTTGTCAAATGTACAAAACATTTGGATTTGTAAGGTGGACAAGATGTGTCTAGCACAAGCCCATGTAAACAGCTCTATTAGTTCGGTCTACGGTAAGGGGAATGTGAGTTGATTGATCAGGCCGTGCGCCAATGAGCAACAAAGTCTATGATTGACTTGTCCTCATATTGACGCATAGTATACAAGTTATCATGGTGACCTTCTTGACCACATTGATGGAGAAATGGTCCAAAAAGGCTTGGGCCACCTGGTTGAAGGAGAAAATAGAGTTCTTAGGTAGGGCACTATACCAATCGAGGGCGGGTCCATTGAGGTACGTAGGAAACATTCATAAGAGCAAAGCATCATCATGAGCCATGAGATAACACATGTGTCTAAGAGACCTCAAATTTTGTTGTGGGTCTTCTTTGATGTTGAATCGGTTGAATTTTGGCATTTCCCAAGTGTAGGGGATATGGGCGTATTGGAATGGAGAAGTGAATAGGTTCATTACAAATCTCCTCGTAGGTCAGAGATGTGCGTGAGATGGAAAGAGATGCTTCTAACATTTGCATCTTATCCATCATCATCTTGATGAGATCGGGAGTAGGTTGTGATGGAGGTTGACTTCCCAAAGGAGGGGAGGAAGGTAGGAAGAGTATGACATAGAAGGCATCACATTGTGTGAAGAGTCTGCGTATGAAAATTATGGAGGTATATGCGAGGAGATGGATGAGGAAGGGTAATATGTTGAATAGGAAGTAGAGGCCACTGGCGGGGGTTGAAAGTGGGTGTATACAAGATGGTTCGGGTGACCACCCTAGCGAAATGAGAGGAAGTGATTAGGGAATAGAGAAATAAATTCTAAAAGGGGGTATAGTTCGTTGATATCGGCAGTGGTTGAGATGGAATGGGTATGTAGGTGGTGGAAAAAATGGGGCCACTTGGACTGATGGCCATGGAGGTGGGCATGGTAGATGCCATAGGGGTGAAGACGTCAAAGGTGTGGTAAATGTCATATAAGGGGTGGATACTATCATGGTAGGGTCGAGCTGTGACACCACCGGTGGTAAGGTAGAAGCGGGGAGAGCCGAGCTAGAAGTAGCTGACATGAAGGTTAGTACAAAAGTGGGAGAGATGGATACGGGCATGTCATCTATAAGCTGGCTAGAAGAGTCACGAGTGGATGAATGGGCTAAATAGTGTTGTAAGGTGAAAGGACTCTGGTCAAGAAACCTCACGAAGTCTGTCACCCATACTAACAACAGTAGGTAGATTGGGGTCCATAGGTGATGACACAAAAGGAGGTGACAGACTAGGTGGAAGAGGTTGAAGGCTAGCATGGAACACAAGTGTGTTGGCTTGGTTGTGTGTCAACACCATGTGAAGGGGTGTATATCAGGTGATGTTGTACTCTGCAGATGACACAAAAGCAACATGAATGAGAAGAACAGGTGTTTGTAGGTGGATTGGGTAAATGTGCTAGTTAAGAATTAGCACAGCTAATCGATGCCGTTAGGGGTGACCGATGCCGCTTAGGGGTGACCGATGCCTAAGGGTTAACCGTTGTCGAGTCTTGAAAGATAAGAACAATTTTACCAAACTGAGGAAAAAGAGTGATGATGATCAGGTGGGAAAGTTTTGTGATGGCTTTTTAGTAGGACACAAAGTGTACAGAGACTCAAAGGAATTTTGAAAGCAAGGAAACTGAAAGAGGGTCTTTTGGACAAGTTAACCCAAAAGAACAGAAACCAACACCGGTTGGGTATAACCAATGCCGGTGAGGAGTAAACCGATTCCGGTTACTATGGAGATTGAAAAACTATAGAAAAATGGATTATTGTGAACTTGAATCAAAAGAATAATCAACTCAGAGATCGGTGGATGATACAATGAAGCCTTGTCACTCTCAGAAGAAGTCGGAATACTCCAACTGTGATTGGGGAGTGTGAAAGGTGAAAGAAAGAAAAATGAAGAAAACGTATTCTCACACCTCAAAATGCACTTCAATCAAACACTAAAAAGATGTTATCCAACAAGTGATTTTAAATGTGTTAAGCTTATGCTATTTAGAAGGACTGACTCATGAACTTTAGAATAAAGTTTTTGGTGAGGAAGGCTTCCTACAAAGAAGGAGATCTAAAAGGAGAGGTATCAGGTTATGTTATGGCGGGGGCGGGCTGTCCTCTAAGATAATGACTCGGCAAAAGTAACAAGTTGGGAGTACTCGCCAACCCGATCGTGTGATCGCCGACATGTGTTCCCGTAAGATGTTGTTTAACAAGATGTGTTTTTTCAATTTTTGTGTAGTATGGTAGAGGGAGAGAGAGATAAGGTGTTTTCTATGATTCTTTTACGTCAACTGGACATGACCATCAACTTTCCCTCAATTTTAATGTGCTCTAAATGAACATACAATAAATGTGATGTAAGTGTTTTAAACCAAAATCAAAGTGTGATGTTCAATGTCGCGACTGATGAACAGGAGAAGGGATGCTCCTTCACTAATGCAATACTAATGAAAGGAAAGAAGTGTTCTTTTTAAAGCACCAAAACACGATCATTTGAGACAATAGAAAGAGAAGAAGATTCCAGAGAAGGATATTAATGTAGAAGCCTTTTAGAAGGGAAACAAACATACAACTTTCACCTAAGAATGAATAAAATGCAAGCAACCCTAAATGGGTCCCACCAGGCGTGCCAAAATGTTTCGATCCTTTTTGTGTACAATCAAAGACTGAAATAAATAGATAAGGGTGTAAGGTGTAGGAGGAATACATGTTGTTTGATGTTGGATAGAAGGTGGAATGCGCACATGTAGACTTACGATCTCGGTCGATGATGTGAACTCATTTTTGGCTGGGAAGGACTACCTTGTAAGGGTGAGTGCACCATGTTGGGGGCCAAAAGGGGTTTTAAGTGGACGCATTTTTTTGAAAAAAAAAACTTCAACTTGTCTGAGTTTTTTGAAATAGTTACACTCAAAATTAGAAGATGTTGTACAAATATGAATCGTAGAATTTTGAGTCTAGTTTCTAAGCTACTAAATTTTATTGAAAATGGATAAGTTTAAGCTGGTCAAACAACTAAAATACCAACAGATGCTCTCGTTTTTGTTAAAAAACTGAATAGAGTGACTTTCGTGTCCCCCACCATTTTTGAGCACCATTTAGAATTTTTGAAAACCCTTTGGTAGAAAGATAGCTAGGAGCATCTAGTTTAGGCTCCAGCTTTTTTAGATTTTTTCAGAAAATATTTATTTATTTATGATTTTTATAGTACAAACATTTTATGTTTTGAAAAAGAACGGAGCTCCAACCGTGCCCCCCCTAACTACCTCAAAAAATATCAAAAATTATATATATTTTAAATATGTAAAGAATTATGCCTAGTTTGGGTTAGTATAATTTTTTAAAATTTCAATCACCCAAAAAAAGATACACCATGAAAGATAGACATATTTACACTTCAAAAAATAGCTATAAAAAGGCATAGTTAGAAAATAAATAATATGGAAACCTTATATTAGTCAAAAATTTGAAAAATTATATTTTTAGAAAGAAGAGACTCTGCTCTACGTCGTGGTATAATTTTTTTAAAATGGATCGATTTTTTTATTTTGATTTATCATAGAGGAAGTGTCATTTTTACATTTTCTTGTAAAAACTCGTTGTTTGTTGTGTTTGTGCGAGTCCATGCCTCGTGCTTGGGGATCAAACCGGATCCCAAGCCTTGAGAAATGACTTGGAAAAAGAGAAAATGCAAAACAGCGTACGCGTTATGTCACGCATACATGTTACATAACGTGTACATGATCTGTAGTATAAAAACTATGCATGATTTTGACATGCTTCTATTTACATAAATAAATAAATGTGTAGTTTAAGTTTTTCATTTATTATTATTTATATTTTATTATTTCTTATAATTTAAATTTATTTATGTAAATATAAGAAATTAGGGTCACTATGCACCTTATGGAATTAGTCTCATAGCTCCATGAGTCATGGTTTAGAGATAGTTTTTAAAGTATAATATGGTCAAGATATAGGTATTTTTCAGATTTCAACATTCAGCCTAAATCTTTTAATGTTTAACTTCTACAATCGAAACCCTAAACCATAGGCCATAAATCTAAACACTAAAATGTAAACCTTGAGCCCTAAACCCTAAACCCTAAACCTTTAACCATGATCCCTAGACCCTAAAACCTAAACCCTAAACCCTAAACCGTAAACAACATTCATCCCTTACCCACGAGCCCTAAAACTTGAGCCTTAAGCCCTAAACCCTAATCCATAAGCCCTAAACCCTAAACCCTAAACCCTAAACCCTAAACCATGAACCATGAACCATGAGCCCTAAATGCAAACCCTAAACCCCGAATCGTAAAAAAATCCTAAACCCCGACCCTAAACCCTAAATCTTAAACACCGAATCCTAAACCCTAAACCCTAAGCCTTGAACCCTACACACTTATCCCTGAGCCCTAAAATATAAACCCTAAACCCTAGACCATATACCCTAAGCCCTAAGCCCTAAAACCTAAACCCTAAAACCTAAACCCTAAACCCTAAACCCCGAGCCCTAAACCATAAACCCTAAACCTTAATCCCTAAACATTAAATCCTAAACCATAAACCCTAAACCTAAAACCTAAATCCTAAACCATAACCTTGAACTTTGAACCCTGAACCCTAAACCCTAAAACATGAGCCCTAAACCCTAAACCCTAAACCCCAAACCATATTTCATCAATATTTCCTAGTCTCGTGCCTAGAACCATCATTTATTCTGCTTATAGAACTACATTGTTTATGAGATGTGACAAGTAACTAAACGGATATGACATCTACCTTGTGCCTCAGAATGCATATATTACACATCTCTTCCAAAATTGTTTCTCCCACATATAATTGCGCTCTTGATTGTAAATTTATTCACACTCTGAAACAAATTTCACATTTCTCATATTTCCATATATGGTATTATGCAAGCTCGGATGACCCATTGGAAGATGGAAAAAATAACCATCACAACAAAAAAATTAATCTTAAAGGAAACATAGAGAATATATCAATGTAGAGACTGTAGGATCATAATTGAATTTCCTATAGTATCCTCTCCTCCTCCTAGAGAAAGATAAAGTTTAAGTGTTCTACTTTGGAATGTATAGTAAATTTGTGAGAACTTCCTAAAGTGTTCAAAATAAGCATAGAAATAGGGGAATGGCTAAGAACACTAAGGGGTTATTAATCGCCTAGTAAATCTTTCTTGTTTAGTTCTAAATGGGAGTTACCTGGCCTACGATTTAGTGACCTTCCATTCATTAATAATTCCTTATATGATAAACCCATGGATGTTTTCAAAATATCAACAAATGAAAAACATCAAATTTTGATGACTCTCTTTGAATGTTCTGCCTACAAATTCGATGAACCTTGAACTCTGTGACCTAAACCCTTAACCCTCAACCATGAGACCTAAACCCTAAAACTATAAACCCTAAACCCTAAAACCAAAATAATAAATCCTAAATCCTAAACATTAAATACTAAACCTAAACCTAAACCCTAAACCCATAACCCTAAACCCGACCCTAAACCCCCCGAGCCCTAAGCCCTAAACCCTAAATACTAAATCCAGAGCCTCGGGCTCTAACCTCGAACCTTAAACTAGTAACTCTGAACCCCGAACCTTAAGCCATAAACCATGAACCATGAACCCTAAACCCTAATCCCTAAACCATAAACCCTAAACCTTAAGCCTTGAACCCTACACCTTAATCCTTGAGCCCTAAACCCTTAACCTTAAACCCTGAGCCCTAAACCCTAAACCCCTTATCTAAATCTAAACCCCCGTAACTCTAAACCCCAAACCCCGATCTCTAAACCTTAAACCATAAACCCGTAACCTAAACCCTAAACCTTGAGTCCTAAATCCGTAAACCTAAACCATGGCCCTAAATGTTAACCCTAAAGGTCAAAACCCTGAGCCCTAAAAAATCGTAAGCCTAAACCTTAAGGCTAAATGTTAAATCCTAAACCTTGATCCCGAGCACTAAATCCTAAATCCTAAACCCCAAGCCTTAAACCCCAAGATAAACCTAAACCCTAAAAAGCTAAATCATAAACCCTAAACCTTGACCCCCCTAAACACTAAATCCTAAATCCTAAAACCCTTAACCCTAAAACCTAAACCCTAAACCTTGAGCCTTAAACCCTAAAACCTGAACCCTTTTCCCTAAACCTTGAACCCTAACCTTTAAACCTTAAACCCTAACTCCTAAACCCTAAACCGTAAACCCTAAATCCTTAACCTTAAGCCCTAAACCCTAAACCTATACCATAAACCCTAAGCCCTAAACCCTAAACTCTAAGCCCTAAATCCTAAACCCTAAACCCTAAACCCTAAAACCTAAACCTTGACCCCTAAACCCTAAACCTTGAGCCCTAAACCCTAAACCCTAAGCCCTGAACCCTAGGCCTTAAGCCATAAGCCCTAAGCCAAAACCCTAAACCTTGAACCCTTAAACATAAACCCTAAACCCTAAAAACTAAACCCTAAGCCCTAAACCTTGAACCCTCAACTCTCAACCCTAAACCCTAAACCCTCAACCCTGATCTCTAAACCCTAAACCCTTTTCCCTAAACCCTGAACCATGACCTTTAAACCTTAAACCCTAACTCCTAAATCCTAAACCATAAACCCTAAATCCTCAACCGTAAACCTTAAACCCTATCTCCTAAACCCTAAATCATCAACCTTAAACCCTAAAAACTAAACCCTGAACCCTAAACCCTGAACTCTCAACCCTAAACCCTCAACTCTCAACCCTGATTCCTAAACACTAAACCCTGAACCTTGAGCCATAAACCTTAAACCCTCAACCTTGACCCCTAAACCCTAAACCTTGAACCTTGAGTCCTAAACCCTAAACCCTCAACCATGATCCCTAAACACTAAGCCCTAAACCTTGAGCCACAAACCCAAACCCAACCCTCAACCTTGAGCCCTAAACCCTAAACCCTAAACCCTTAACCTTTAACCATAAACCCAAAACTCTAAACCCTAAACCATAAACCATAAACCATGAACCCTAAGCCCTGAGCCCTAAACCCTAAACCCTAAAATATGAACTATGAGCCTTAAACACTAAACCTTAAACACTAAAATCTAAACCTTGAGTCCTAAACCCTTATCCCTAAACCCCAAACCTCGAGCCCTAAACCTCGAACCCTAAACCATAAACCCTCACCAAAAGGAAAGTCCTAAAAAGATCATTTAGCGTGTTTCGGTGTGGAGGGAATAGTGTTTAAGGTGATCGATCAACTCATTTAGTTTTTATGAGAGACTACTTCCTTTGAAGGCCTAAAAAGGCAATTTTGGCCATTTTGTAGTTAATTGAACACCCTTTAGAACAAGCTAAAATGAGCTAGTCATGTCACCGAGTTATCAAGGACCATTATTTGTGAAGTATTAAGGCATCATTTGTCTCCATAAGAGACATATGAGCAAAAGCATGTATGAGAATCATGAATTTGATTCCATTTAAAGGATGCTTTTTAGACTAGGAAAGGTGAGGGGATGATCTTTATATGGAGCACCATGTTTCTAAGAATGAGCAATCATCCGAGTTCATTTGATGCAATTCACTTAGTACTATTCGTAACTATAACACATTCAACACCTAGTATTGTTATCACACCTTAAGGAGAGGCACATTACAATCACCTCATTTTGGCCATAGGACAAGAATCCCATTTAGGGAACAATCCTCTATCTACAAAGTGAAGATCTCTTTTTAGTAAGAAGTAGACAAACATCATAGAGTTAATTCATGGTCACTAAAGTGAATTATGGACCAAATTTAAAAATTAGTACCAATTCAAGCAGTGGTAGGGCCAAAATCCATTTTAGAAGGTCAAAAAACCTAAAAATGACTATATGCTTTCCCAAAACAAAGACCGGCTACAATATATATGCCCTGAAACTTTTAGGCCATTTGCTGAAATCCTGAAAATGAGTAAGTACTGACCAGATTAGATTTTGAAAAACTATCTTCTAGATTATAACTATTGGAGCTACGAGACCACTTCCATAAGGTGCAGAGTGACCCTAATTTCTTATATTTACTAAAATAAATTTATTCTTATACTTTTATTATTTCTTATACTTAAACATTTATTTTTGTAAGTATAACCCACCAAAACACATATGCATGGTCCATACTACACATAACGCATATGCATTTTGGCTTGTTTGAAACACGTACGCGTTATGGTTCGGTGATTCTGAGCCAAACAAACTAAAACACGAGCACATTTTAGCAAAACATGTACATGTTTTAGCAAAACGTGAGCACATTTTGTTTTTTTCGATTCTTGTCTTCTTTTTGGCCCCCAACTTCATGCACTTACCCGTAATAGAAAAAAGACCACAAGAGAGAGTTAAAAAGATATGGCGGTGGACCTGGCGTATGCTAGATCCGGAAGTGCCATACTTTCTAGAGGGTTTTCAATCCACTTTGTTTTATAAATTAATATTAAATAACTGAAACATGTAAATAAAAGGAATCTAGTGCTAGTGTTCTGATTTAGGTGCCTCGATTATTATCGGCGTCGATTCCGATTAAATACTTGAATTATGTAGGTAAAAAGGTCTTTGGGCCGGTCACGTAGTTCGTGGTCTGCAGTCACAGAAGGTCCTATTGGGGTTGGGTAGGGTATTTTAGGTTGTTTGGGTAAGAAGGTAGGTTTTAGTTTGTAATGTGTTAGCAGACACAAAGACCGATGTCGATTTGTTTGACCGATGTCGGTTGAGGCTAGACCGATGCCGGTTAAAGGTGACGGAATCGGTCACTGTGGAAGTGACATAGGTTTAGGTAGGGGTATTTGGATTCTAATCTATCTTAGAATCGAGAGATGGAAGGGTGTGGGTGAGATACGAATGAAGGGTAGGATTTAGGGTATGTGTTTGGTGTCTTTGGGGAGGTTTTGAGTATGTTTAGGTAGAAGGTGGGGAAATGATAAACAACGGGGTAACCGACGTCGATCGGGTTCAATCGACCATGGTTAGGGTTAACCGGCGACGGCCACTGTAATCTAGTCGATTTTGATATATGAGGTTGGGGTGTTCTCTATGTTTGGGCAGAGTTACGAGGAGCGTTATGGGATGAAATGGGTCTTGTAGATGGATATAGGTTAGATAGGTGGGGTTTTTGGGAGGATAGGTGATGATTTAAGGAGCAGACGAGGGGTTTTTCTCTTGGGGGAGGAAAGTAGAGAGACAAAGCACAAAAACACCAGTGAAAGGATGAAGGGGTCCACTTACCCAGAGTCCAATGTGTGTAGAAGATTAAGTAGTTGATGAAGATGAGTGACGAGTGTTGGTGAAGGTTGGGATGTGGTTGGGGAGCTTCTGCTTGAGCTCTGTTTGGCTTTAGGTTCCTTCAGTGGTCGATCTCACAAAGGTTCTTGTGAATGCTTCCACCTCTGGTCTCAGCTTGGAGTTTTGATGGCTCTACCGTGTTCCAACTATAATCAAAATGCGGTGCGAAATAAAAATTCCAACCAACAAACAACCAATGAACCAACCCCTTGGAAAGAGCTTGAACTGAGCATTTACAGGTGACCGACGCTGGTCCCACCTAAACGACATCCATCGGATCATTCTGAAACACCGATTATGTCGAGGGGTTTGTTTTTGAAAAGTGGGAATATGCCTTCCCCACTTGATTTTTAGTGGTGGAGCACATGCGTCCTCTGCCCTTAGAATGGGAATAGGACAAAGAGGGGTCCTATGAGTGGGGTGGCCACTATTAGGGCTTTCAAAGGGTATGGGCTAGGTATGGGCAAGGTGAGGAAGTGGAATGGTGAGGTGGAGGGGAAAGTGGGGTAATGGAATGGTGAGGTGGTTAGGTGAGGTAGTTGGGCCAGTGGCAAGGTGAGGTGGATTGATGAGTGGATAAAAGAGGGAATTTAATTAATTGATGTTAATTAAATCTTTGGGTGTGTGAATGAGGGTCATTATGGTGTGCGAAAGGGGGTGTGAGTGATTGAATTAGGGTTAAATCAATCACCTGTGTAGAATGTGGTTATTAGGTCATTTTGGAGGAAAATGATGAAAGGTGACTTGTTTTTGGTGTCTCTTAATGCATTTCTAAGTACAATTTTTTAGAAACTAAAATCCAAACACAACCCATGTTTCATTATGTTCTTGAAAGGTGTTGTATTTTTACTAAGGCTCTAAGAAAAATATGTGTTTCCCATATATTTAGGGAGAATTCAAAAAACAAAGTGAAGGTTATTGGAGCCTTAAAGAAGATGGGCACTTTCATAAAATCGGGGATTCCCTACTTATAGAGAACCATACCATTATGGTACATGAAGAGAAATAAAAAGGTTTTGTTAGAGGTTCTTAGAACTTGTTTTTTTAGGTCTTTCTTATCTCGTGGACTAAATTTATATTAGGTTATTTGTTTTTTCCAATTTTTTCTAAAAATATAATAAATTAAATATTGTTGTAAAACCCTCCTTTATTAATAATTCTTTGTTCAAAATTATTAATTATTCAACTAAATTTCATTTATTTACTTTATACTCATTTAACCTTAAATTATAAAATTTATGAGTAAATGTACTCCACTATTAAAATAAAATCACTTGATGAAAAAATTATAAAAATTGTAAGTAACTTTAATTTCAAAATAGAATTAACAAATTTTTATTTTATTTTTAACTTTTCAATTAAAGATAAATAAGCAATTAGGTTTGTGTGGAAATTTTTGTTAAGTAAAAACGAAGAAGTGGTTAGGTTTGGATATTGGGATTCTCTAAATGGGTTTGAATCTAACTACCATTTATATATTTTCCGTAATTTATATTTAAATGGGAAAGTATTTCTAATTTATATTTATAACCCCAACTTCTTTTAGCATATTAATTTTAAATATGATTTTTTAAATCATAAATGTTTATACAATTTAAACAATATATATTAAATTTATGACAGCTGTCAAACGTATACAACCATCCATGTGTATAAATGCCAACCATTCTTATGCCACGCGATCATGGAGTCGTAAATGTGCAGCCAATTGGAAACGTGAATTGTTCAGATCGGCCTCTCGCTGCTCTGTTTTCTAATGCAGTAGACGAGGTCATCAACAACTTCATTGAGAAACCGTTAAGATTGTCGGTGACAATGATCAAAATTGGCCGTCAAAATAATTAATTTAAATTCATAAATTACTTGAACATAGCAAAATTTTGGTAATACGTAAATGTATTAATAATCTCATTAATAGAAAAGGACATCTCATCAACGTATGAATAAATAGATAAAGACGCCAAAACCTTAAGGGCAGGCCAAAATATTTGACCGATATTGTATTGGCATAGTCATCTAATAATTCTCAAGAAAATACCTCTTTAAAATTTAAAATACAAAATATAGATTGACAAAAATCTTGTCATCGAAATAAAATATTTTCGTAACCTATGGGCACACCGATAACCTTACCATATTAAATTATTAAATTTTAGGGGCCAGAGCAATCTAGTAGACAAAGGATATTTATAATAATGTTTGTTTATGACATGAAAATAAGTGTCATTCAAACAAAACCACAGCTAGGAGTGCAGCGTAGTGTAAATGCATTTACTCATAGAAAGAAAAATGTTTGAAAATATGATTATTTAATTTACCAATGTGTAGAGTTGAAAATGATTAATAAAACACAACATTTATCTTTATGTGTTAACCTAAGTTGATTACCTTAAACCCATATAAAAGAGGGGGACTAATGATCCATACACTACCAATAGAGTTTTTGTGACAACAATGTCGCCAAAGAGTTTATGGCCTACAAGATTTCCCTCATCAATAAGTTTGTGACAATAATGTCACCAATAAGTTTTCCCTCACCACGATTTGCTCCTTGTATTTAACCACATTTGAAATGTTTGATAATAGTAATATCCAAAACAAAAAACAAGCTCAACGACCTACTAATTTGTTTATTACCTTGTATCACACGTCCAATTTCGTTATTATATGTGAAGAATATTTTAGACACTAGTTAAATATCGCTAGTTTCTTAATACAAAGTTGAGATTTTTCTCTCATTAATAAAGGGTTACAACCATTTTAAGGGAGCCTATTTTTCATTTAACTTATGATTTAACATTGTTATATACCATTAATTTTGGATTTAAGTCTTATCTTTTATTTTTGTGATATTATAATATACATTTTATCATGTTTTTTTGGATAATATTATCATTGGAACTAGATAGAAAAAGAATTTAAATAGGATTATACATCAAGTGATAATCTTATTAAGTAATTGTGTTTTTGAAATTTGTATTCGTATATGCTAAAGTTTATTTTTATAGTACTAGATTTATCGGTGAGACCTCAATATTTAATAATATTCACTCAACTTCATAGAATTCAAATAAAACTATCCAAAAACAATCCATAGGTGTCCATACCATGTTCAAGATCCTAAGTTGGTAATAGGAGTATGTTATCAAGGGATTTTTAACAAGTGTATTTTTTTAATATAATTTAGGGTTTTACTTTGTTATAATTATGTAATAAAACATAGGAAACACGTATAGTTCTATATGATGTTTTTAGGTTAGTCGATATAATATATTATATATTTCATGTTGTATAAAATTGTGACATTCATGAGTGGGAGGTACTATATAGATTGGTTCCCCATAATGATATGCAATTTTTATATTGATCTACTCGATCATTAATACGATTACATGAACCTTTCTTATGGCCAAAATGATTTTTATCAACATAACAAGAGTCGGCTATACTTTTTTAGATAAAATCCTTTCCTCACCACCAAGAGGTAATGCCATGTAAGGATATTTTTTTCCTAAAGGAAGTTTATCTAAAAATTGGCATATCCCATATGTTATTCTAGTAGGTCATTACTGACTATGTACATGATCAAGAGTCACTAAAAATGGTTATAAAAATAATGATAGAATTGGTAAATTATATCTCATCAAATGTACGATAAATGCATGATAGTCATGCCCAATAGAATGAAAAAGAATATTACTACTCATTTCTCCTATAAGAGTTATTCTTTCAACATACATGTTAGAAAAGTACAAACCAATATTAAACTTCTAATTAGAAATGTCAATAATTTGAAAGGAAAAAGATTGGCCATATTTCAAGAATGAATGAATCACATACATCGATTATTATTGATGATATGGGTTTAATAGGGCCCAAAATAATTAACTATATGTTTTTAATTATTGATAAATGGTTTTAAAAAGGACCATACCCCATGGAACAAAAGGCTCAAAAGCTAGAAATAACATAGATAGAGCAGTGGTTTTTTGATAAATGGGGGCCACACCCCAACAAAAAAAAATCCTAAGAGAGCTAGAATGAACATTGAAAAGCATGGCAGGGGTAGACTGCCAACAAGGAGCCCAACAACAACCAAAACACATCTCAACAGTAGCTATAAAACTGCAAAAACACATAGTGAGACAAAAGACCAAAGACAACTATTTGAGAAACTCATTAAAGACCTTTTGAGCTTCTTCTAGGGCCTTGACCAGGTTGAGTTTCGCTTTCTTGTCCGAGTCCTTGTTGTCCTTTGCTAAGGCCTTCTTCTTGGCCTTACCCTCTTTCCAAATCTCCTCCGAGATGCCACTAACTTCACAAATATGTTTAACATGAATTTGAATGAAATCAAGGAAATCCTTATGCATGGTTAATTGGTTGATTTGTTTGTTGACCATCTATTGCATTGTCTTCTCCATGTCTTGTTACCTCTTAGAAAGGTTGTCAATCTTTTCCTCCAGATTGATGGTGGTCGTGGAGCTCAAGTCATTCATGCTGTTGTCTTTGAGGAGAAATTCCACATTATATTTGAGGAGAAATCCCAAAATGTTTAACTATATTAATAATCTACTCAAATAAGCATTTCCAATACATGAACATAAACAATTTTAAGGTCATTCAATGATTTTTGTTGGAAATCTTGCTCAACTACCACCTATAAAGGACTTCTCTCTTTAATTCAATAAATTTACATCATAGATGTAAAATCCACACCATGTATATCTATTTTTTTAATTTGTGAAATTTATAAATTCTTAACATTTACTCTCACTTACGCTCATCAATTTACAAAAGTTTAAGGAAACACAATTTTGAGAATATTATGGGACACCTTCAACATAGTTGTTACCTTAGATATAATTTTCATTAGCAAGGAAATGGTCCTAAACAAGTCATAATCCGAACAATATTGATAAACTTTGGAAATGAAGATCCTAATTTTGATGACTAGGAACTCTCCTGAAGTAAATAAAAATGCTTGAGCTAGGTTGAAATCGACATAATTTGATTCAACAAATCATTTGATTTTGTTAAACTACGCAAATATAAGGTTCTTAAATCTCTATCAAGGAAAATTACATGAAGCACTACGGAATATACAAGCTGCATGTAGTGTTATAATAGGATTGGGCATGGGGAGAGGGGATTGGGAATGAGGTTTGGACTAGGGGCATTGAGTTAATTCTAGGGTGACTAGATTTAGCATTATGTCTAGGATTGGGCATTGGGTTTAGGATTGGGAATAGATTTTGGGAATGAAAATATGCCCTATCAATATCAATGACAAGATGTTGATGAAGACCGAGTAAGAAATTAAGTGCTTCTATGTAATAGTCAACATGTTATGTTATTATGAAATTCGTAAATGATGTAGGATTAGTAAATAGTTCTCTTGGTATTTTACAAAATATTTTCTATATTGATGTCTCAAAACCACAAAAATTCTAGTGTGTGTAATAATCCAATTCAAAAATTATAATGGTGCACCTTGGGACCCAGCCAACCTAATATTGGATCAAAATTTACCTATAATAAGAGGTAATTACAAATAAGTTTTGCTAAAAATGGCTTCAACACTTACCATACATAATTCTCAAGGATTGAATTTTCCTAAAATAAATATAGATATTGAAGATGTGATGAAACCGGTGTTGACTTTCATGATATTAGCATGAGTTAAGTCCATTCAATGTCAAAGAATATCTCCGCCATTCTCTATTGAGATGTATTATGCGATAAAAACAATAACAAATGTTAAACAAATACTTATCAAGGGAAACATGTAGAGAGGATAATTCCCATTTGCAATAGTTGGTATGTATGTGACAAATAGAAGTAAAATGCATTTATTTCCATTCTTTTCCACACATTTAAATGCTTTTTATTTTAATTTATTACATAAAGTCTTGCCAATCTAATTAGGGAATACATTCTCTGGCTAGCTTATGATGCAAAATATAAGTGGACCTCACATGCACATGATGTGCACATGCTATATCTATTCCATACATGATTGAAACAAACAACCAAGTCAAAGCCTTCCTTTGAACTTCAATTCGAAGTTAGTAACATGTAGTACCATATGTACCTAAACTATTATTTTCTATGTCTACACTTTATTATGATACAAACACTATTCATTTTTGCAAGATCTTGTAATCAAATTCCAACATCAATATGCACATGCCTTGCATTCCATTTCTATATATCTTTATTGTTTACATTTATTTATTTTGGCTAAGAGTCGTAGTTACTATTGTTATTTTTTACAAAAATATCTATGTGGAAATTGTGTTTTGATAATGAAAGAATTAATTGAAGTTGTTAAGAATGTAATCCTTTCAATAGATCTTTATATATGTCCTGTCTCTCTCACAAGTACCTATGGATGTTTTTTCTAGTTAAATAATAGGCAAGAAAAGATATTAAGATCACTTTCCATCTTAAATAATTTTGTGCAAACCTATTTTACACTTACATCAACTAGAGCCACTATTATCATCATTTGAGGTCAAAACAAATGAGGAGATGAAATGTCTATTTTAAAGTTTATTAAATATTTTAGACTTGCATGTGTCATTTCAAGACTTCAAAGATGAGGTATGGGGCAAATATGCGAGTTCTAATGTGGAGCCGAATACTTAGAGATAGTGTCACAGGCTAGCTTTAAAGCGAAATAAACTAGCCAACATGCGGACCGAGACACTACCTTTTCGCTCGCCTTAGAGGATCAAGTTACTCCGTAGTCCCGCAGACTACGCCTTTCTCCATTCTCATCCACAATCCATTCCCCAACCGCATCTCGCAACACAATGCACAAGTGAACCTTTCCACACCCTTCACAAATGCCCATACAATCCTCCAGAAGACCACTCGCCGAATACCACGGCTGCCCATACAATCGCCGGGGCTCTTAATATGTCTTCTTAGTCCACTTGAGGGAATGCACAACTCACGCCTCCAAGACTCATCACTGACCCAGCTCTAGGCCGCTGGCCGGCTCACTGTCGAACATCCCACTGTTCTGCACAAGGCCACTGAGGAACATCACATGCCCCTATCTGTCATCCATCCATGAGTTCGCTGCTGAGTTGCCGCGCGGCCACCTACGCATGCACTGACGGAAGTCCTCCTCTCGAGTCCTTCCCGGTGTGAGCCTCTACTCACCCCGACTCCGCTCACCAACCGTCACCCAAGTCCACAACGCCAAGGATCCCTGCGGGGAGCACTGCTAGCTCGCCATCCTGGTAGACCGCATCACATGCGGGTGAGGTACTCTTCTTCCCTCGGCTTGATCCATCCTCTGATCTCACCCCGATGCCATGGCCACTGACATCGGCGTGCCTACTCTTTGAGACACCCGTCTGCATCTAGACCGCATTGACTTCACAAGTCTTCTGCCTTCGTTGTCAGCTCACCACACTGCAACGGTATCCATGATGTCCTTGACTCAGCCCACCATGTCGCGCATCACCATGTGAACCCACCTCTGTCCACTTCACTGAGTCTCAGCCTCTGCTACCGCACCCACTCCGCATCCGCGCTTCCGGCGCACTCCGATACATCTATGTGAGCACTCGACTCATCTGCGCTGTTTTAACCTCTGCAAGGTTGAGGAGCTCGCCACACTTGGCTCGCTCGCGTCCGAGTTACTTCTCCTCCGTTTCGACCCCGAATCCCAGTCTCACTCCATCACGCCTCTTGGCTGTTTCCCACATGAACTCTGCTTCTAAGGACGTTGCCACCTTAAAGGTCTCCCCAAGTCCACTGTCACTTAACACTGGAGTCCCACTGCTGATCCACGATGCACATCACTGCATGGACATACTCCGCAAGGGTAGAGTATATCTCCAAGGTCTGCTGAACACCCCATCCTCTGAATGTCCAGTGCACCAAGTGTTCCACACTCCACTTGGTGGGGTTGTGAGTTCCCACTGTTGGTCTGTATTGTCTGCCATGCTCACTGGCTCTTTAGGCATGCGCTGCACTCTCAACGCAAGGCCTCTATCGTACAAGGTCTTCATGCTTCAAACCAACTCCCGCTCTGCCACTGCATCGCCCACATGAGTTGCCCAGCTCGCTCCGCGTACACTGGGTAAGTTCTTCGCTCCAAGACACCTTGCACTGTTCCTAAGTGCAACCAACTTAGCTCACCAACCCACCTCAGCTAAACCTTGATTCTGAGACATCCTTGGGCTCGTAGCATGGTCCTTTCATATCCCCCATGCACAACTCTTACTCACTCCATAGCCCTCAAGAATTGCATTGGTGCGCTACCGGAACTTCCCGGAGGTCACCCATTTATGCCTGCGTGCTTAACTCGCCCAACTGGAGTTATATTAGTGCGCCACCGGGAACTTCCCGGGAGGTCACCCATTTTTAGCCTGCGTGCTTAACTCGCCCAACTCGCCCAGATCTTCTGTCAGCACATGCATGCGAGGTCGTCAACCCCAACCCATGCCTCGGCAACTGCTTTGCCTCTGCCAGAGTCCTCCGCTCCCCGGATAGCGCCTCGTGCACTACCCTCGCGCGGAATGGGGTCCCGCCATCCCGGGAGGCGGTCGCTCTGTGAGCATGGAGACGCACCCCCCTTATATTCTCCCCCACTTAAAGTGGCGACGCCCACGGCGCCGATGCTAGACTTCGCAAGCCTGCGCAAAGGATGCAAGTGTTCGCAACACTTGGACAAAATGTAATTGCACTACTCACATGCAAATACACACGGAACACTTCGGTCACTGCTGACATAACACAACTCAGTCTCTTCAACATCTCGCTGTGCTAACTCCCTGTGCTCGGGACAAAAAGTGCCAACTCTCAACACTTCTGTCGCTGTAGCTCCCTTCCTCTGAAACTACACTTCACCAAACATCCAACACAATGTCTGATGGGATACCCCTTCTGCAATTCCCACAACCTCTTAGGAATTCTGCATGATGTACAAGCTGCCCTGCCAAGCTCTGAGCCCTTCTTGCACAACATTCACTGCATAACCGGAGAACCGCCAACCTCCATGCCGATTGACGAACCACTGCAAGGTTTCACTGCTGCTGAAACTGGTCTCACCACGCTTCCACACGCAACACATGATATCCTCCAACCGATCCAGGGGCCTACCTTCACCGCAAATGCTGCCCTTGTTCAGCACTTCTACCAACACCATACCACCACTGTGACTCTGATGCTGATCTTCTGGCAAACTCTTCACCAGGAATACCTCATTTCACTGCAACTTGACTGATCTACTCACCACCGCTTTCAACCAACCAGCACTTCCGAACGCGCAACTCTTGCTTCACTCCGGAATGTAGCCACTGCCACCGTTGCCAACCTGAAATACCGAGGTTTCGCAAAATTCACCACCGTGATTCTGCCAAGGGAGAGCCACTTTTTCCACTTCATGGCTCGAGTATCAACTTGATATCACATCACAAACACTGCAATTCAGCCATCCACAATGTACAAGTCCCGTCTACAACTTCTGGGGAGTCGTCGCGCTACTCAGTGCTTTCACACCTACCGAGTTTTCGAGTCACTCTGCCACTGCACCTGGACTCTACCAAGTGTTATCCCTTCACCCAAACTGCTAGGAGTAAGTTCTGCACCAGCCTCCACATGAACTGCCCACTGAAGTGACTTACCCAGTCCATCCTGTATGCTTCCCTGTCGCCTCCTCTACAACTGAGATCTGTTCAAAACACTGGCCTTCTTCTCCCACGAAGTCTCTAGCAACCTGCACTGGCTTACTTGCATTGCACAAGCGCCAACTCTTGACACCTGCACGGGTCTACAACACCCTGATCACTGAACGCCATGCGGACCACCGTCGCAACTGCATGACTCCTTTCTCATCAACCCTCTGGTCTACAGCTGAGAAAGTTCACTGTCTTTCATTCATTTCACTGTGACATCAATAAGGCTCAACTAGCCCTGATACTCCGCTGGATCACTCTGATCTGATGTTGCCTAGGCCCACACCAGTCTTCTTCTTAACTGGAACAACACTGCTCCACTTGATCCAGTTGTGTTGGTGTCCCGCCTTCCGATCGCCAACACCGTTGATTGCCAATCTTCACAAGACCCTCCTGATCCGATTCGTCCAACAACCAACTCCCTCAAACATGTACGACCCTGCATAGCCGCACATAAGGTTAGGCATTTCAATCTGACGCCGCTTCACAAGCACACACCAGTCTACTTCTGCTCCGCCCAACCGCGTTGGTGTCCCGCCCATCCGATCACCAACGATGTTGATTGCGTTGGCTCCCTAGTCTGCCACCCTGTTCTTCAACCAACATCCCACACCGCTGCTTAATGTGCTCTAGGTATCAAAGAGAGCATCACTTCAAATGCACTGACACCAGTTGATCACTCTGAGTATCAAGTACAACATTAACTCAACGGCACTGATACAAGCTGACACGCTACGTATCAGGCACACTTTACTCTCTCGCTTGATGAAGCTCTGATACCAGCTGTCACGGGGCTAGCTTTAAAGCGGAATAAACTAGCCAACGTGCGGCACTGAGACACTACCTTTTTCGCTCGCCTTAGAGGATCAAGTTACTCCGGTAGTCCCGCACTACGCCTTTCTCCATTCTCATCCACAACCCATTCCCAACCGCATCCGCAACACAATGCACAAGTGAACCTTTCCAACACCCTTCACACTGCCCATACAACCGCTCTCCAGAGACCACTTGCCGAATACCATGGCTGCCCATACAATCACCGGAGCTCTTAATATGTCTTCTTAGTCCACTTGAGGGAATGCACAACTCATGCCTCAAGACTCATCATCGACCCGGCTCTAGGCATTGGCTGGCTCGGCTCTGTCGAACATCCCACTGCTTCGCACAAGGCCACCGAGGAACATCACATGCCCCTATCTCATCATCCATCCATGAGTCTCGCTAAGTTGCTGCGCCGGTCACCTACGCATGCACCGACGGGGGAAGTCCTCCTCTGAGTCCTTCCCGGGTGTGAGCCTCTACTCACCCCGACCTGCTAACCAACTATCACCCAAGTCCACAACGCCAAGATCCTGCGGGGAGCACTTTCTAGCTCGCTATCCCGGTAGACGCATCACATGCGGTGAGGTACTCTTCTTCCTCGGCTCGATCCATCCTCGATCTCGCCCGATGCCATGGCCACCGACATCGGCGTGCCTACTCTTTGAGACACCCGTCTGCATCCGCACCGCATTGACTTCACAAGTCTTCTCGCCTTCGTTGTCGACTCACCACACTTTGCAACCCGGTATCCATGATGTCCCCGACTCACCCACCATGTCGCGCATCACCATGTGAACCCACCTCTGTCCACTTCACCGAGTCTCGGCCTCTCGCTTCGCACCCACTCCGCATCCGCGCTTCCAGGCGCACTCCGATACATCTATGTGAGCACTCGACTCATCTCGCGCTGCTTTAACCTCTCGAGGTTGAGGAGCTTGCCACACTTGCTCACTCGCGTCCGAGTTACTTCTCCTCCGTTTCGACCCCGAATCCCGGTCTCACTCCATCACGCCTCTTGTCGTTTCCCACATGAACTCGCTTCTAAGGACGCGCCACCTTAAAGGTCTCCCCAAGTCCACTGTCACTTAACACCGGAGTCCCACCGCTTGATCCACGATGCACATCACCGCATGGACATACTCTGCAAGGGTAGAGTATATCTCCAAGGTCTCTTGAACACCCCATCCTCTAAATGTCCAGTGCACCAAGTGTTCCACACTCCACTTGGTGGGGTTGTGAGTTCCCACCGTTGGTCTCAGTATTGTCTCGCCATGCTCACTGGCTCTTTAGGCGTGCGGCGCCGCACTCTCAACGCAAGGCCTCTATCGCATAAGGTCTTCATGCTTCAAACCAACTCCCGCTCCGCCACCGCATCGCCCACATGAGTTGCCCAGGCTCGCTCTGCGTACACCGGGTAAGTTCTTCGCTCCAAGACACCTCAGCTGCTCCTGGGTGCAACCAACTTAGCTCACCAACCCGCCTCGCTAAACCTTGATTCCGAGACATCCTTGGGCTCGTAGCATGGTCCTTTCATATCCCCATGCACAACTCTTACTCACTCCATAGCCCTCAAGAGTTGCATTGGTGCGCCACCGGAACTTCCCGGAGGTCACCCATTTATGCCCCGCGCTTAACTCGCCCGTGCGCCACCGGGAACTTCCCGGGAGGTCACCCATTTTCAGCCTACGCACTTAACTAGCCCAACTCGCCCAGATCTTCTGTCAGCACATGCATGCGAGGTCGTCAACCCCAACCCATGTCTGGCCAACCGTTTGCCTCGGCCGAGAGTCCTCTGGGTCCTCGGATAGCGCCTCGTGCACTACCTGCGCGGATGGGGTTTGCCCATCTGGGAGGCGGTCGCTCTGTGAGCATGGAAACGCACCCCCTTATAGATAGTACCGGAAAGGCTCGTGCACATGCACCAAAAACAAGGCGAATGTACACTCGAGGGTGCCCTGTACTAGCTGCTGCCGAGGTTCACAAAATATCTTCTTCTTCTTTTTCAAAAAAGCAGGCGAGGGCAAAACATAATACATAATTTAGTATACGATAAAACGTTTAAACATAACAGATACTGCCACGTCATTTTATATTTTTATTTTATTATTATAATATTCAAAAAATTTGCTTGACTGGGATACGGCACTCTAGTTACATGTGCACAAACAGCTCAAAATAACCTTCTAACGTCTGCCTGGGGCGCCGTTCCACAGCTGTGCGTTTAAGACGGAAGCTAACATAAAGTATGTAGGGTTCCTCCAAAGAAATTTTCGGAATAAAAAGTGAATTTTAATTTTTCTTTCTTGTTAACACATCTCGTCTGTTATTAAGATGATAAAACTTTACAGTGACTATGTACATTGCAGAAAAAGCAATTAGAGATCTAACATGCAGCGGTAGACAAATCTTTGTGGCTGACAAAGAGGCCATGAAATCCGTACGGAGCTCTTGCTGGGAGCTCGACGGACCCAACTATCTCTAAAGTCGGCGACTGTGCGTCCATCACCACGAACTCGGAGACCCCTGTTCCTTCGTTGTGAGTATACGCCACCACATACCCCTCGTCCTCCCCGCGTTCAAATCGGATGTGCGTGACACGAAGAGGGGCTCGCTGCCAAAAATTCCTTCCCGTACATCCTCGACATGTACGCGTATCTATTCTTCGTTGTCATAAAACGACGATTCACCACGCCAAACTCGAGGGATTTTGAAGAAAGAGGCATACGAGAAACTTTCCCCGAGCTTAAATTTATGCGGACTTTCTCCACCGTGGGATGCACCAGATCAGGTCTCCCCAACACGTGCTCTACTGGGTAACAGTTTGCGGCGATGAGTACGATGTCGTCGCCCTCGTCCCACGCGTTAAGCGAATGTAAGATATTGAAGCCAGGCACCTCCACCCATTTCATGCCCGACTCATTCATCGTGTATCTCGGTAGGATCCCCACCTGGGGACTTTGCCCTTGTCGCAGCCGATGGGAGACCCCTCGCCCACAAGCATGTCTAGCGGCTTCGCCACGATCTGCGTGTCCGGGAAAATGGCGTACTTCTTCGTGATGGCGAAGTCGTGAATAAACGAAAGCCACCGCAGCGACTGGATCCCCACGTCGGCCTCCTTCTCCCCGCTCGGCGCCACCCCAATGTATTGTCGGTCAAGGTATTGGCAGCGGGTTTTGCATGTGTTTGCACAGTAGACACAACCAGGCGACACGGATAACGAGGGGCATGAAAAACGCTAGACAGCTTGGTGAAAGAAGAGCAGGGATTGATTCCATAATTGCTTGCCGAGCTACTTGATAAGCATAGGAACGGTTGGCGTTTATATAGAGAAAAATGAGCTTCATTTTGATTCCGGATTACGCATGTACTATGATGGTAGAAATAGGGGTTGGTAACTTGGCCAATGGCCATGGCAAATTTAAAACACTATTTATTTAATTAAGGTTCCGACATTCAAACCTAGTTTTTTATTTTTATTTTGTTTTAGTCGAAACCCATCCGTTGAAACAATTCCGGGTATTTGTCTCCGTACAATTACTATCTCATTTTTTATGGTCCACGACGAAACCTCCGAGAAGGGACGGGAAAACAGAAATCTTTGTCTCCGTACAATCATTTATGGTCCACTAGGAAAGCTGAAGAAGAGACGGAAAAAGAGCAAAGGGCGCTGCGCAATTAAATAATAATACAAATATCGCTTTCCATCCCATGTGATTTGTGGGGACTCAGGCACTCCAAGATAACGAATTTCGCTTTCCTTTATTATTATGCTTCTTTAGTGCTTAGTTGGATAGGAAACGAAAAGTTCGTCTTATAGTCTGTCTCCGATTATTTCGGAGAGTAGTCCAAAGTGGATATACCCATAATTATACAAAATTCAATTAATTATTTATCTTAGTGCTTGATTATGAATATACTAGTTCAACTTACTTAATACTAGCAATCACATTAATAAGTGCATTAATATTGTGGAAGCCTACACAATTAAATAATAGGAAATAGAAGATATCAATCCCGATTTTCATACTATTTGATTCGGTGGGCTTGGATATTATTATAATTTACAGATTGTAGATGGATGAGAAACGAAATGTAGTCACTTTGCTAGATATAAGGAAGATTATATAAAATTTAATTCAATACTTGATTATGAAATATAGTAGTTCGATTTTTACTTAACAAACATAAAGAGTAATATTTGTTGTATAAGTTTTTAATAAGTCATTTTTAAATATATTTTTGTTTTTTTATTTCAAATCTATTTAAGTTATAACTATTTTGTTTTTATGGTAAACTTATATACTTTAACAAAGCAGTGTAGCAACCATTACACATCAACGTTAAATAGATGTAAAGCAATAAAATTTGAAAAAAATCTTTTTAAAATAATAATAATTTATAAGAGAGAATTTATAATAAGTACTTTACCCCATTTTAAAAGATAATCAATAGAAACAAATAACATAAGTCCAACTAGTAAGCTAAAGAAGAAGCATAAAAATGAGCAAGCACAAAAACAAAGCTCATAATACAACCACTATATCCTCTTTCTATATTGTAATGGTACAATTCTAAAAATTATCAATCAAGGAAGTTTTGATTTTATGATCGTGTTCATCTTCTTCAAACACAATGAAAAATAAGGAATTTCTTGAGGGGTTTTTCTTATTTCTCCATTATTATCAAACCCTTAGTGGTAAAGATTATTTGATTCCAACATGTTGATTATAATGCAATCCAATATAATGCAAATGCCCAATCCTTATCACTTTCAATGACATAATCAATGCAACAATAGTGAATGTCATTCAAATTTCATAAATATTTGAGTGTTGCTCTAAATACTTGTAATCACTATTGATACATGGATGCTTCTCTATCATTCACTTATATACCCCAAGGAGTTCAAATTAGAACTCTATCAAGTTGTATATTTTGACACACTGTAAGAAGGAAATTTGGAAAATAACGTAACACATGAGATGGTGCACCTAGAAAAAATTGTTGAAGAAAAGGCCCTAGAGATATAACTATATGGTCATGGGAGAAACTACATAACATAAAAAAATGAAGAAGAAAGATAAAACATGAGAGGAGAGAGAAAACATAGGAATAACTCCATAGGATTTCCCAACATGGAAATTCCATTTTGAGGGACACCTCCAATAACCTTCTAACAAGTAGAAGAATCAACACATAGATGACATATCTCATAATGATATTCATCTCCTTTATATACACATACATTCCCATTATTGGGTGAATAACACCTAATCCTAATGTAGACCAACTCATTACACGATATAACTAGTTCCACATGTTAGATGTTTGACCCAATATGTTGTAGACATATAACTAACTAAGGAGGATGTGTGCTACATGTTGAAATTATACATTATAATACATATCCCTAGGTATATAATAGAAAGGCATTAAGAGCAATTCTCACAATTCCTTGGAATATCCTATTATCTCTCTCGACTAGGTATAATGTCTCATAAATTTGAGACTTAATGTTGGTTTTAAGAATACTAGTGTGACTCTCATCATATGCATGGTCAAAATGAATAGTAACATGTTGGTTATAAATCCCATGGGTTATAAATCCCATGGCTATAAGTCTCATAAATAATTAGTCTTGCGATCAATAGCCAAAAATGTTCTCTTGAGATTTGAATTTTAATGGATGATTAGGAAACAATATTTACACCGTCATACACATCACAAACGACAACCCATTTAATATGTCTAAATGTTTAGTTAATGATAACACAAAAGTAATTTGTTAACAAAGAGGTACTGCCTATTTCAAATCATAGGAAAAAATGATTTAATAACTTTATATATTCTTATTTTGACCTCAAATGATACTACATCATGGAGTGTTCGTGTTGAAATTGTTATCCTATATCAACTCTTTCTATTCTTCCATTCCATTCTCAACTACGAGGCCCCAGGTCTAAATGGAAACTATTGGTCTAAGGCATTTGATTTTTATAATGTTTGAAAACCCCAATGTAATGAATAAATTTAATCGTAGGAGACTGTAATCTAGAAAATGATGAAATTTAGGAAGAAATGTCTAAGCTACAGGATGGCTATAGAGTGTGTCATGTAATAATATTAATTTCTGATCCAATACAACGAAACATTATGCCCTTGATGGTGCTCAAATTCTCGGAATTTATATGTCATTTGCAGTCTATATCACCTTCATCAACACACATAATGTTTGAATCACTTAACATGAACGCTTGATTTAAATATATAGTGTTTCAATAATGTTGGCCCAAATGGACCCAAAATATGGATGCATTTCAGCTTCTTGGCGAATGGAGTCACTCATAAATATTTTTAAAAAATTTAAAAACGAATAAAAATGATTTACATACTTTTAAGGGATTAAAGGCCTATTGGCCAAGTACAAAGTAACCGTGACATTATAGTTAACAATCATTTAAAAAATGATAAATAAGACTTTGTTGTTGTTATTATATATTGCAAGGTTGCTAAAAAAGCTCACATAGATTGAAATTTTTCTCCGAATGTGAAAACCTATATAGAAGTCTTGTTATTGATTTAGTTACTTAGTAATAGATCTTAGTTGTTGAAAAATCTACATCAAACTCCCACATTCATGGGATCTAGTTTCCTTCACTCCCTCGAGCATACCCAAATGGACTTGTTGACATTACCACCATCCTTCAACCTCCCATTTGGAATAGTTGTTGAATTCTACACAAAAACTTGGGTGTTGATTTCATCAATCCATTCAAATGGTTAGAAATAGATAATTTCTCCCACATGCTTTAATTGTTATTTTCAAGAAAAGTAAAGAGAACGTTGCTTTTCATGCATAGGTTATTTTAAAATAAGTCAAAAACTTCCAAATTTTAGGAAAAGCTAATAAAGTAAATAAGTCAAAAGTTTTGTATTGCACAAAAGCATGTGCTATTTTTAGTTGATGTTCTATTTTTAAGAGTTGAGTGTTTTATTATTAAAATTTAACCATCTACATATTAGAGGCAATTGTAAATGTTTTAATACACACACAGATTGTATTGAGAAGAATCTCTAACGGTGAAGAAAATATATATGCACAGAAGTGCTGATTTGAGATTGGAATACTTTGTTTATTTACAAGATTATTTATTTTATTTGTGTTGTTCAATATTTTATGTGCCTAAATTCTACAAATTGGTATTAAAGCATGGGTTCTTTTAGTAGGTTTCTAATTGACAACAGGTTATGGCTTCTATATTCGGTTTGTAAACACCACAATTTATAGGAAAGAATTACGAGTGTTGGTCATTAACCATGAAGACACTATTCCGATCTTAGGATGTGTGGGAAATCGTAGAGAATGGGTACACAGAGTCCGCAGATGCAACATCATATAACACACTCTCATAGGAAGAGAAAGATACTTTAAAATAATTAAGAAAAAAAGATAGAAAAGCTCTTTTCTTTATTCATCAAGCCATGCATGAAAGCATCCTACCTAGAGTGGAAGTAACCAATAACCAAGAAAGCACAAATTACATGGGAAACTCTCCAAGTTGCATATCAAGGTAAAGAGAAAGCAAAAACCACAAAGCTATAATTACTTCGAAGAGATTTTAAAAAAATGTCAATGAAAGATTCAGATTCTGTAGAATCATTATTTACTTTTGTAGTTGGTTTAGTCAATCAAATTAAATCTCATGGTGAAACTATTGAAGACAAAAGGATTATTGAAAATTTTCTTAGAATTTTTCCTGCAAAATTTGATCCTTTGGTATTTGTTATTGAAGAAACTAAGGATCTAAGTCATTTTTCAATTGATGAGTTACATACATCACTAATAAATCATTAACAAGAGGTTGAATAGATCACATACAATTATAGATCAAGATTTTTCATCACAAGTATTAGGAATTTGTGGAAGAGGAAAAGGAAGCTTTAGCCCTAGAGGCAGAGGAATAATTTCATCTAGAGGACACGACAACGGTCCATCGACTCAAGTGGAAGAGGACATAGTCAAGAGCACGGTTAGAATAATTTTTTTGTCGAGACAAGATAAGTCACATGTTTAGTGTCACTATTGCAAGAGATATGTGCACTATTCTTATGATTTTAGGAAAAAGCGGTGTGATCGAACAAATAGAATCAAAATCAGGTTGGAAGCTCTAGTCTAAGCTCCGTTTTTAGTACATACACAAATGTTGCCGAAGTATCGCCTATTGAGTGTAATATATCACAAGAGAGTCCTAGTGATGTATGGTATTTGGATTTTGGTTGCAGTAATCATATGTCAAGTAACTTAGATTTATTTTATAATTTGGATGAGTCAGTAAAGACATAAGTTACCCTTGGGAATAATAATATAGTAATGTTAAAAGGAAAAGGAACAATCAACATTCTAACTAAAAATGGGGAGCAAAAGATTATGCAGGATGTTTATTATGTTACAGGTTTGAAGCATAATATTATGAGCATTGGTCAATTGGTACAAAAAGGATACAAAGTTTACATTGAAGACAATGAATGTGTGATCGTGGATAAAGCTCCAAGTACTCAACTGATTGCTAAAGTGAAGATGACAAGAAACAGAATGTTTCCTTTGAAGATTAGACCAGCCACATCCGGAGCTCATACTATAGATCAGTCCGGAGCTAAGGAGATTGAATCAACTTTTCAATCAATTGAAAAAGATGAATCGTGGCTATGACATCTTAGGTTTGGTCATTTAAATTTCAGAGGTTTAAATTTGTCACACAAGAAAAATATGGTAAAAGGTTTTCCTTTGATTCAAAAACTAGAGAGAGTTTGTGAAGGTTCTATTTTGGGAAAACAACACGAGAATCCTTCCCGATTGGAAAAACAATAAGAATAAGTGTGCCACTTGAAATTGTTCACTCATATTTATTTAGATCGATGCAAACAACTTATATTAGAGGTTGCTCATATTTTATGACATTCATTGATGACTATACAAGGAATACATGGGTGTACTTTTTAAAACATAAATCATATGCTTTTGATATATTTCAGCACTTCAAGGCTTTAGTAGAAAAGAAAAGTGGATACTATATCCAAGTTTTGAAGACAGAGAGAGGAGGTGAGTTTGTTTCCAATGTTTTTGAATTCTTGTAAATATCATGGTATACACAAGCAATTTTCTACTGGTATACACCACAATGAGAATGGTGTAGCAAAAGAGAAATAATAGAACCATCATGAAGATGGAGAGAAGCATGATGAAGGCAAATCATCTTTCAAATGAGCATTGGGGAAGTAGTAGAAACTATTGTTTACATTTTAAACAAATGTCCAACAAAAATTGTTCGAAACATGGTTCATCAACAAGCTTGGACTAACAGAAACATAATGTTTCTCATTTTAGAATCTTTGGTTTTGTGGCATATGCACTGTGCCTGATGAGATAAGGAAGAAATTATACAACAAAGTAGAAAAGTGCATATTTGTTGGATATTCAGAGAATACAAAAGCTTACAAGTTATTTAATCTAGTTACCAAAAAAGTCATAATCAACATAGATGTACAATTTCTTGAAATTGAGGCATGGGATGGAAGTATTGAGAAAAAATTCAATATAGCAGCAGTTATTCCTTGTGATGATATGGCAGATGAAATCATAGAGCAGCAAGGTATTTTATCTTCTTCGAATCTTGGACATGCACCACAAGTTGTAGCACAAGACACACCTCCATCTACATCTAAGAGATCTCCAAGATTTCAACCATGCAACAAACACCACAAAGAACACTAGAAGCAACTCCTTCAGGATATAATAGTCCATCATCTGATAGCCCTTTGCAGTAGAAAATAAGGATTCTTAGTGAGATTTATGATGTTGATACAACTAATGCTTTTTCAATTTTTGCATTGTAATCTCAAGTTGCAGATCCAATATACTTTGAAGAGGATTTAAATAATGAAGTTTGGGTAAAAGCCATGGATGATGAGATAGATGCCATAGAGAAGAATCAAACATGGGAATTGGTAGATATTCTAGAAGGAAAGAATGTGAAAGGAGTGGTTTCATAGGCATCAAAGAAGTAACCCATAGTCACACTATTTTCAATAGAAGCAAAGTATGTAGCAACAACAGAGCAACATGTCAAGTTGTTTGGATGAGAAGAGTGTTGAAATATTTGAGGCAGAATCAAGAGGATGCTACACAAATTTTTTGTGACAATAATTCAACAATAGCATTGTCCAAAAATCATGTTTTTCACAAGAGGAGAAAACACATAGACACAAGGTATCACTTTATTAGGGAATTGGTTAGCAACAAGAAATTTTTTGTTGAATTTTATATATTCGAAGATCAGTTAATTGATATTTTTACAGAATCTTTGGGAAATGAAGTTTTTGAGAATTTGATCTAAGTTGTTTGGGAGTTTGTGATCAAGAATATGTCAGATCTAAAAGTGCACACTCGGCTCTAGAATAATAAAATTTTATAGGTCGAAATTAAGGGGGTGTTGAAATAGATCATTTCTCCCACATGCTTTAATTTTTATTTTCGGAAAAGTAAAAAGTAAGTTTCTTTTCATGCATAGGTTATTTTTAAATAGATGTTCCTAATTTTAGGAAAAGCTAATAAAGAAAATAAGTCAAAAGCTTTGTATTGCACAAAAGCATGTGTTATTTTTAGTTGATGTTCTATTTTTAAGAGTTGAGTGTTTTATTGTTAGAAAAATTCATCTACATATTAGAGGCAATTGTAAGTGTTTTTACACACACACATTGTATTGAGCTAAAGATCTGATAGAGAAGAAAATATATATGCACAAAAGTGCTGATTTGAGATTGGAATACTTGTTTATTTGCAAGATTATTTATTTTATTTTTGTTGTTCAATATTTTATGTGCCTAATTTCTACATAAATATACAAAGCATAATGATCACAAAACTAAAAATCTATAACATGGTTAATAAGTAGTAAAAATATATTAACACAAGATTATTCATACAAATCCAAACCCTTGTCATTAAGAATCGCAACCCCTGAAGAAGTGGAATTGCCACACTTAAGAAATATTTTTCCACTTATTAAGGAGAGGACATATACAAAATATTAAAAAATGATTCATATTTGGGAGACGACAGTGGTAAGGATAACAGTACCAAAACTATGACTATAAGGCTTGTCGACCAATAATTGATCACACAATTATTTCTTATCCATCCTCATCATTTCATAATGGTGCCCAAATGGACTATGGACATCCTAAATCTATCTATGATGGAGCGTTCAAGATATTATTAATTCAATCTCAACAAACAAACTAAATTGTAGGGGAACGTAATCAACACTTTACATTTTAATCTTGTTTATAATTAAGATTATCAATATTTTAGGGTAATGACAATGAAGAAGGGTGTTACAAAAACAAATGATTTTAGAAAGGCCTATTAGCGAAATATTTCTGATAGAAAAATTGTCATATTAAAGATATAATATTAAGAGTTTGTATATATATACACACACACACACACACACACACACACACACACACACACACTTACACTTCTACATATCACACATTTAATATATCTCCATCGACATATAGCATGTGACTTAAATGTTTAATGAAATATTGAAGAGATTAAAATTTGAAGTGATAAAGTTAGTGAATAATAATATCAACTTAATATGAGACATCAATATTTTTGTTACTAAATAATATGAATTGAGAAATACACACGTAAATGGTAAATGTAATTTTATTTTAAATAACAACATATTTAATGTTTGGAAATTAGACATATGATTAGACTTTACATCATTTTATTTGCATATTTTCTCTTTTTCTTTTCTCAACTAATTCGACTTCTATCATGAAGAGTGGGTTTACCATATTTAATATTTTTAAATTTTTAGTTTGATTCAAGTTACACATTATTTTTGGATAGATTGAGTAATATATAAGTGCACTATCTCTCGATATCATATAAGTCTTTTAGTTTTAATCATGGCATTTTCATCTAGTTTTGATACGCATGCTAAAATTTCTTCAAACATGTGTTCTTTAAACATATCTCTATGCTCACATCATAACAAGTGACTTTAATGTTTAATGAAATATCAAATTATTTTGAACAAGCCTATTATAAATTTACATAATGTAGGGATATTATTCTTATCTTTTAAGGTTGAAACATAAGAAATGATAGGTAATTTTTAAAGTTTATCGAAGATTTTAGACTTGTAAAATTCATTTCCCATTAGAAAATTGATCATATACAAACTACTATAAAACTTGTTATATCAAGCAATTCCAGATATTGTTATCTTTTGATGTTGAAACATAGGAAATGAAATGACATGTGGGAGATTTCCTCAAATTGACACACACTCAACTGTATGGTCTCCAACACTAGGAGAAATTACGCCAAAACAAAACCAAATCCACCGAGGGCCTTAATGGCTTCACGATGAAGTTATCCACATGGATCTCCTTGAAAAATTTCAAAAAGGAGCAGTGATAGGCTAGGAAGATAGGTTAGCTACCTAGTACATTCCCTTTTAGGAGGATTCGGAGGATTGTTGACATATATATAGTCGAGGCCCATATGTACCATATGGGCATGTAACGATGACTTGGTTAAGTATGTGCATTTAGAAATGACACCTATCCTAGGTTTGATTCTTTTTATACTCAATAGTACAGAAAAAATTGCCGAGTTACGCTCATTTGGCTAGGAAGAGGGTAGATATATGGAATTCCCACATTTAAACGACTACATATTTACTGATTCACAAATTTTCATCCTCTACATTTAAACTAGTCATATTATCATCCGAAATATTGTGGGTGGGGAGTGTTTGCATTTGTTTGGACATTAAACACAACCAAAGGAAGACAGGTTTAATATTTTTATTTCAATTATTATTGACTATAGACATGGATGTTATTGTATCATTTTGCATATTTACAATGTTTTTACAATGTGATGTTAGATGATAGAGATATTCTGAAATATTGATGGATTTTGATTCACATAAACACAACCAAAGGAAGACAAGGGTAATGAAGAAGTTTATGTGGATTCTTAGAGTGCCAACTCCTCTTCGAGAGATTATATTTTATTTCATTATTATATTGATGGATGATGTATCATTTTGTTTAGCATGATGTTAGATGGTAGATATTCGATTATTGATGGATTACATTCATAGTATGATTGTGTGGATTCTTCATGAATAGTTTTATACTATGATGATGTGTATTAGCATTATATTAACTGAAATTCAAAATTCTTGTCATGTTCTTTAGCATTTGAACTAATCTCGTGATCTTACTGATATTGATAAAAGATAGAATTGAGATGTTGTTGAAATTTTAGACAAATGATAGCATTGTTTAGTTGAGATGATGATTTAGCTATATGAGGATGTTTATTGATTGATATGCGTATATTTTATCTTTGATGTTTTTGATGTGGCCACGAGGCCGAATGAGGTATTGTGTGATTTTACAAGTAATTATATCACAACAATCAAAAGGGGATTGAGACCAATCACAACGAAATATTGATGGATACAACGATGGTCACCATGGCAACTTGTGTAATGTGTTATGTTTGTTTTAATTTGTTAGGGGGTCCCCATGGGGGATGACCTCCAATTGTGACCATGGGCTTTGTGTGCAATTCTTTCCTTTTTCTTTTATTTATTGTAGAGTATGTGATTTATTTTGTGATGTAATCTATTTAATCATTGTTGATTAATGTGCCTTTATTAAGTAATTTAATCATGTTATTAAGTTATATGGGGATGTGACAAAAGGGGCCATTTATTAGAGTAGTTGGTCTTTTGGATTTTGTGATTTTGATTGAGTGTAAGTGACTTTGAGTGTTGTACACTCTACCTTACCTTGGAATTTCGGATTTGGGCTTAAGGGCCATTTTTGGAGGCTTGTGGGACAAGCTAAGCTTGTCCCACACCTCTTAATTTCATATACCAACCCTACCTATGGATTGGGGGTCAAAAATAGACCCCATTATGTGTTTTGTAAGACAAAAAGTGACATTTATTGCACTTTTCTTACATGGGTTTTAAATTATGTCCTTAGGGGTATGGGTTTAGATTGTGTGTAAGAGGCTTGTCATTCCTCTCAACCACCAATTTATTGTGCATTGGGGTTGAGGTTTGAATTGTGATGTGGAGTTAAGGATAAGTGATGTGGAATCCTACATGGAGCCACCTCACCCTCCTTTTCCCTTTTCTATATATGCAAGTTTAATTATTTGTTTGGGGGTTACTTCATTTTGTTTTTGCTCTTGTATTTTTGAAGTTGGAGAGTTTTGGAGTGCTTGTTGAATTTTTGGAGCTTGTTGGAGTTGGATTGAGCTTGAAGGAGCTTGGTGTGTGACTCTTTGATCAAGTTCTACCATGGAAAGGTAGGAACTACACCCTTGTTTTAATTGTTTTCTTTTATATGTGTATATTTTATGTGCAAATGAATGGTTTGTATGCTTGTTGGGTTCATGGGTAGAATGCCTAAGTATGGTGTAGGAGAAGGCTATGGGGATCTTATATGTAGGGAGGCATAAGAGTTTACTTCATGTTTTGGGAGGGAGTTTGGGTTGGGTGCCCCACCTTTGATAAGAATATGCTTGCATTTCTTACTTGGTTATTTTGAGGGAGACATAAGAGATTGTAGGGAGCATAAGAGAATGTGGGAGGCATAATAGGACCTTGAGGGAGGCATAAGAGTTGTGTAGGGGTTTTGAGATGTATATTGGAGGGTTTTAAGGTGGGCACATAATTCCATTGGGAGGCATAAGTGATCTCCCCATAGATCCTTGCTCCATTGGCTTTGCATTTTCAAGCCTTGTGTATTTTGATAGTTTCATGTTTGTGATTGTATCTTGTGTTGAATGTGTTTTGAAATAGTTGTGAAATTTTGTATTGTGATGTGGAAGCTTTGTGATAGTTTCCATGAGTTGGATCCATCCTTTATTGCATTTTGGTTGGGGCTCGGGGCCATGAGGAGGATAGATTCTTCTCCTCATTGGATTATTGGTTGGGTGGAGAGTGTTGTCTCTCCCCCATTTTTGGTTGTTGTGATTAAAGTGAAGAAATGGTGGAGCTCTTGTTGAAGAATTTGGGATTTGGAGCATTTGTTGAAGTAAAAACAACCCTTCATTGTAGAAATTTTCTTGTAATTCCCACTTAAGGTGGAAGACTAGTAGACTTGTATTTAAAAGAAAAGTTACCTTGCAAGTTTTATTTACCAAGTTGTAATATTATATTTGAAGGAAGTTCATTAAATAATGTGTCTTTCCTTTCTCTTCAAATTAGTTGTATGTAAAGGAATGAATTAAATGGATATCATGTTTAAATTTTACCTTGTGTTGAAAGAAAAGAAAGTTGCAAATCTTAATGTTTTGATCACAATGTGAATTGGGAGGTTGTCATAGCCTTATTCCAGGGTTGAAACAATTAAACACTCTTTGGTTTTTATATATTTAAAGTTAAAGTTATCCTTGATATCTATGTTCTTTTATACATTTTTTTAGAGTTCTTTGGCCTACACAGTGACCGACACGGTCAGTCTTAACCGGCGTCGATGTACTCAGTACCCGACATCGGTCATTGTTTCATATTGCAGTCTTTAAAATGTTAACTCCAAGTTTAGTTATCAACTTAAATGATATCATGACTTGCACAACAACCTTAAATTTAATGAATAATTGTTGGAAAAGTCATTTAGATAAGTGTAAATCAAAAATGTTGAAGATATTTTAAATTTTTAAAATGGACTCATCCGATAGTAACCGGCGTCGGTGGTAACCGCTACCATCATCGGTATTTCTGTGACCAACATCGGTCATTGGATACTACACCAATTTCATTTTTGTAAACTTGATAGTCATTTTTGTGCCCTTGTTTATATCAGATGCTTCTGAGACTATTATGCTTTCTTAAAATTGAATAAGAAGTTTCTCTTGGAATTAATCTCTTACCCCCTGCATTTAAAAAATATTCTAAAAACTTACCATTAACACACGAACCACTGATGTCGGTAGTACATCATTGGTTACTGTACATGTCAGATCGATCACTTGTGCGTGGATTTAAAAAAACATATTTTCGGCCAAACCATTGCTCTTATGGATCCAGACTTCACCTAAATGTAGATCCATCTTGTGAGGGCCGTGTATGCTTGTTTGGACCCATACTCCAACTTGCATATAGGGATTTAAATGCATAAAACTCTTGATTTACAAAATGGGGTTTTTCCCATCAATGAAAACAAAAAAGGGAGAACTAATCAACAATAGATCTCAAACTAGATCTAGGATAGATGCTTGCATTGCAATAAATAACTAAGAATACATGATTAAATCTAAGATTCAACTATTCTAAAGGAGGATCCAAATGGATGGAATCCCCTTCTTCTTCTTGCACATTAGATCCAAGAAGACTCCATGATTTTCCCTTGATCCATGGCATCCACTCCTTCAACCTGCAAACCAAAGAGAAACAAATGAATGAGCTTAGGGTAAGAAATGCTTAAGAAGACTCCCTTAAGGATGATTAGGGCTTCTTTTGGGTAGATCTAATCTTGTGGTCCCTATTGATTTGATCCAAGGGTTAAGAATCAACCCTACAATTGTTAGGTGAGAATATTCATATTATGGTTGTAAATTTTAAATAAATCAAATGTATGTGTAAATGGGTGAATGGGGCCACTTAGGGCTCTAGTGTATTAAGTTAAAAATGTAACCCTTCTAGTAGGTTTTAGTGAATGATTCAATGGAAATTAAAGAAAATAATTTAAGAGAACTAAGGTAACTAAGGATAAGGGTTTATTAAACGTGGGTTGAATGTTAATTTCCAAGAGAGAAACTATTTACCCTAGTAAGAGAAATTAATGGACACTTATCTAGTAATGATAATTAAATTGACATTAGAACTAGATTAAGAATAATTAATTAATAATCTAGACTGGATCTATCCTATGAAATGTAACATTGTTGGTAGGAATTAATTAAATGTATATTAGGGTTTGAAACTTAAAACAAAAAAATCTACAACTTTTCGGATAATTGTTTAAGGATTAATGTGGTTTTAGAACATCAAAATTGTGGGCATTACAAGGAGATTAATTCCATAATTTTTTTCTTAAATCTTATGAATGGTTGTTCTTTATATAGAGTATTGAGCTTCAAGTTGATCCTAAAGTTACATTCCAATAATTGATGATTTAAAAAGAGATTCTAACCTCTAAGTCTTCCTATCTTTTCTTGGGAAAACATAGAACATTATCATTCCATTAATTAATTCCATAATTTTTTTTTCTTAAATCTTATGATATTTTAATAAGTTTAATCAATACATAAATATATTAATAAGTTTAATCATCTCATCTCACCAATAGAAAAAGAAAGCTCAACGTATAAATAAATAAGGAGGCCAAAACCGTTAAGGTGGGACAAAACACTTAAATAATAGGTCATTAAAGATATTAGCATCACTTTTCATCTTAAATTATTACATGAAAAAACCTATTATAAATTTACATCATATAGTGCCATTATTGTTGTCTTTTAAGGTTAAAACATTGGAAATGATAGGTCATTTTAAAATTTTATAGAAGATTTTAGACTTGTAAAATTCATTTCCCATTAGAATTTGATCATATAGAAACTACTATAAAACCCGATATATCAAGCAAGGCCATTATTGTTGTGTTTTGACGTTGAAACAATAGAAATGAGATAACATGTGGGGAGAGTTCCTCAAATTGACAGACAATCTGTCCATGCAATTTCCCACACATGGTGAAATTACTAGTTAAAACAAAACCTAGATCCGCTGATGGCCCTAATGGCTTCCCAATGAAGTTACCCACATGGAGCTCCTAGACAACATTAAAAAAAAGAGCAGTAATAGGCTATGAAGATAGATTAGCTACTAGGTACATTCCCTTTTGGGAGGAATTAAAGGAAATTTGACATAGTTGAGGCGCATATGTACCATATGTGTATGCAACGATGAGTTAGTTAAGTATGTGTATTTGGAAATTATTCATGTCCCAAGCTTTATTCTTTTTATACTCAACCGTATAGAACATATTGAAGAGTTACACTCATTTAGACAGGAATAGGGAAAATATGAGGAATTCCCACATTTAAACAGATTGCACATTTACAATGTTTTTGTGTATTTCAAGGCATAATTTTTCATTCTCTACATTTAAACTATCGATATTATCATCCGAAGTATTGTGGGGGTGGGGGTTATTTGCATTTTTTGGACATTAGATGCAACCAAAGGATGATGAGGGTAATGAAGGAGTTTACGGATATGAAAAGCATTAAGCAATTTTCTGGAAGAGGAGATTAATTCCATTTTTTTCTTGGGAGCTATAAATCATATGAGTGGTTGTTGTTTATGCAGAGTAATGAGCTTCAAGTTATCCTAAAATTTCATTCCAATAATTGACCGATGAAAAATTAAAAAAAGATTCTAACCTCCAAGTCTACCTAGTTGTTAATTGTCATTTGTTGTAGAAAACATAGGAGAAATTTGGCAAAATTCAATCAATACATAAATGTATTAATCATCTCATCAATAGAAAAGGAAAGCTCAACGTATGAATAAATAGATACTGAGGCCAAAACCTAAAAGGTGGGCTAAGATGCTTAAATAATAGGACAAAATATATTAGCATCGCTTTCCATCTTAAATTATTGTGAAGAAACTTATTATACAAATACATCATGTAGGGCCATTATTGTTTTCTTTTGAGGCTGAAACATAGGAAATGATATGTCATTTTAAAAGTTTATCAAAGATGTTAGACTTGTAAAATTCATTTCCCATTATAATTGATCATATACAAACTACTATCAAACCTGTTATATCAAACAGGGCCATTATTGTCGTCTTTTGAAGTAGAAACACAAGAAATGAAACGACATGTGGGGAGAGTTCCTCAAATTGAACCATACTTTGTCTGCACTGTTTCCCACATAGAAAGAATTATTGCCTAAAACAAAACTCAGATCCACCAAGGACCTTAATGACTTCTCGATGAAGTTATCCACACGGAGCTCCTCCTAACATTGCTTGAAAAACAATAGTGGATGCTTTTACTAGTTAAGTAATAGGCAAGAAAAAGATCAGGATCAATTTTCATCTTAAATGATTGTGTGCAAACCTATTTTAAAGTTACATCAAGTGGGGGCCATTATTATCATCTTTTGAGGATGTATGAGAGGAGATGAAAGGTCAATTTTTAAGTTTAATGGAGATTTTAGATTTGCATGTGTCATTTCAAGACTTCAAAGATGAGGTACAGGGCAAAGATGCTACTTCTATGCGGGGCCAAAAACTTAGAGATACTTAGGTAGTACTATTAATCATCTCATTAATCGAAAAGCTAAGCTCAATCTATGAATAAATAGATGAAGAGACCAAAACCTTAAAGGCGGGCCCAGACATTTAAATACTAGGTAAAAACAAAATGTTAGGATCGCTTTCAACCTTACAAGATTGTGTGCAAACCTATTCAAGACTTCAAAGATGAGGTATAGAGCAAAGATGCTAGATCTAATGTGGGGCCAAAAACTTAGAGATAGTAGTAGGTAAAGTATGTAAGGTCTCTCCAAAAAATCTTTTGGAATAAATAGTGAACTATATAAAATTGAATTTTAATTTTTCCTTTTTGCGAACACATCTCGTTAAGATGATACAATCTAACACGCAATTAGAGATCTAATCTAACATGCAGCGTTAGACAAATCTTTGTCTCTGACGAAGAGGCCATGAAAGCCGTACGGAACTCTTGCTGGGAGCTCGACGGACACAACTATCTCTAAAGTAGGCGACTGTGCGTCCATGACCACGAACTCGGAGACCCCTGTTCTTTCGTTGTGAGTATACGCCACCACATACCCCTCGTCCTCCCTCGCGTTTAAGTCGGTAGTGTGTGACACGAAGAAGGGCTCGCTGCCAAAACATTCCTTCCCGTACATCCTCGACGCGACCACGCATTCTTCCGCCACTTCCCCGCTCTCACTCGCCCTCTCCAAATCAAGCTTCACAACTCCGGATATCTTTGGCATGGGCGCGCCCACGGACATGTACGCGTATCTATTCTTCTTAGTCGTAAACTGAGGATTCACCACGCCGAACTCGAGGGATTTCGAAGAAACAGGCGTTCGGGAAACCTTACCAGTGCTTAAATTTATTCGGACTTTCTCCACCGTGGGATGCACCAGATGAGGTCTCTCCAACACGTGCTCTACTGGGTAACAGTTTGCGGCGATGAGCACGATGTCGTCGCCTTCGTCCCACGCGTTGAGCGAATGGAAGAAATTGAAGCCCGGCACCTCCACCCATTTCATGCCCGACTCGTTCGTCGCGTATCGAGGTAGGATCCCCAGCCTGGGGACTTTCCCCTTGTCGCAGCCGATGGGAGACCCCTCGCCCACAAGCATGTCCAGCGGCTTCGCCACGATCTGCGTGTCCGGGAAAATGGCGTACTTCTTCGTGATGGCGAAGTCGTGAATAAACGAAAGCTGCCGCAGCGAATGGATCCCCACGTCGGCCTCTTTTTCCCCACTCGGCGCCACCCGGAAGTAGTTCAGAAACGGCGGTACCGGCCCGTAGCGGAAGGCAAACAATTCTCCCGTCTCCGGATCGATTTTTGGATGGGCCGTCATCCCCATGAACAATTTCCCGTCGAAGTCGTAACGCCCGACCGTCTCGACGTCGCCGTCGTCCGTGACCCTCAACACATACGGCAGATCGGACTCGCCCAGCGCCATTAACTTGTTGTCGAAGTACAAGAGGCTGGTGTTCGCGAGCCCGTAGCCGTTGAGAGGATTAAATAGGCCGAGAGCAATTCTAGTTGCGAAAAGCGCTCCCCTGGCCATCCCGGCGATGCCGTTGAAGCCAGAGAAGACGTTGGGCATCACCGAGCTCCCCGCATGTTGTTCCTCAACGAGTTTGTAAGTGCGGACGAAGCGGCTGCAAAACGTAGCTCGGCCGTCGTTAATTCGGAGGGAGTGCAGCATTCCGTCCCCATCGAATTGATGGTAGGCGCCTCGGGGAAGGTGGCGGGGGTTGGGACCATTGCGAATGTAAACGCCATCGAGACACGCGGGGAGAGTTCCTCGGACCGACAGACACTCTGTCGGCGCGGTCTCCCCGCACGGGGGCGAAGTTACCGGCTAAGACAAACCTCGGATCCACAAAGGGCCTCAATGGTTTCTCAATAAAGTTATCAATGAGCCAGTCTACAGCATTACAAAAAGAGCAGCGAGAGGCCGATCTGAAGAATTCACGCTTCGAAAGGACTGTACATTGACAGGCTTTTTGCTGGATTTCAAGGCATAGCTTGGCGTTTCATGATTCTCTACATCTAAAGTAGCTCTATTGTCGGTCAAGGTACTGGCGGCGGGTTTTGCAGGTGTTTGCACATTAGACACAACCAGGCGACGCGGATAACGAGGGGTATGAAAAACGCTAGACAGCTTGGTGGAAGAAGATGAGGCGATTGACTCCATAATTGCTTGCCGGGCTACTAAATAAGCATAGGAACAATTCAAGCGTTTATATAGAGAAAAATGAGGTTCATTTTGATTCTAGATTCCGCTAGGTTGGGACTATGATAGTAGAAATTGGGGTTGGTAACTTGGCCAATGCCCATGGCAAATTTAAAACACTATTTATTTAATTAAGGTTCCGACATTCTAATTTATTTATTTTTTTGGTTTTTTTGTCTTTGTATTCCGGGTATTTGTCTCCGTACAATCTTTTATGGTCCACAAGGAAAGCTGAAGAAGAGACGGAAAAAGAGCAAAGGCGCTGCGCAATTAAATAATAATACAAATATCGCTTTCCATCCCATGTGATTTGTGGGGACTCGGGCTGCGGGCACTCCAAGATAACGAATTTCGCTTTCCTTCCCACATGGTTCTCGAATCTCAAGTACTTATTAGTTGTATAGGAAAAGAAAGGTTTGTCTTAAAGTCTCCGATTATTTCGGAGGGTAGTCGAAAGTGGATATACGCATAATTATATAAAATTTAATTAATTATTTCTTAGTGCTTGATTATGAATATACTAGTTCGACTTATTTAATACTAGCAATCGCATTAATAAGGGCATTAATATTGTGGAAGCCTACACAATTAAATAATAGGAAATAGAAGATATCAATCTCGATTTTCATACTATTTGATTCGGTGGGCTTGGATATTATTATAATTTACAGTTGTAGATGGATGAGAAACAAAATGTAGTCACTACTAGATATAAGGAAGATTATATAAAATTTAATTCAATACTTGATTATGAAATATAGTAGTTCGATTTTTACTTAACAAACATAAAGAGTAATATTTGTTGTATAAGTTTTTAATAAGTCATTTTTAAATATATTTTTGTTTTTTTATTTCAAATCTATTTAAGTTATAACTATTTTGTTTTAAGGGTAAACTTATATACCTTAACAATGTAGCAACCATTACACATCAACATTAAATAGATATAAAGCAATAAAATTTGAATAAATTTTTCTTTTTAAAATAATAATAATTTATATGAGAGAGTTTATAATAAGTACTTTACCCCATTTTAAAATATAATCAATAGAACATAAATACAACTAGTAAGCTAAAGAAGACCCATAAAATGAGCAAGCACACAAACAAAACTCATTATACAACCACTATATTCCTTTTTCTTGCAATGGTACAATTCTAAAAATATCAACTCTTCTCTGGCACACTCGGCCTCAAAGACGTGTAGTAATCTTCACATGTACCATCTCGAAATCCGATGCTAACTTTGGTATCCATTGGTTTTCCACAGTAGCGTTGTATCCTAACCATCCTTACGCCCTTATTCTCATGTTTGTGTTTTTTGCTCGGATGTTCATATAAATCTGGGCACTCTTCATAGTTATGATACTTTCCGCAAAAAGAACAAGTAATGTTCGAGGACATTCGTGCTGTAATGGTCAAGGGATCTACACATATATCATGTTCCACAAGGGAACTCACTTCGTCCACCACCATGGCCTCAACCTCTGAATCCACCATGGTATCCTCGACCTCAACCACAACCTCCCTCAAACCACCCTTCATTTTTATCATATGCCTTGAGTGTGATCACGATCATGTTGTTCACCTTTATCCTTAGAGTTATTTGAAACTCCCATCTGTCATATACCAATATCAATGGCATCATGGATATGATCAATCAATGTGTAATCTTGATATTGTGAGTCGTAGACCGACAAATTTTACGATAGTAGGACACATTCTTTCTTATCACGTTCTGACAATAGACAATGACTTACATCATGGTCCAAATGACATATCTTACATTCCAGTAACAAGGAGCGCACTGATCTACGAAGACAACTATCCTTAGTATTCCCCTCTACTTCACAATCTTTGCACCAAATTCCACTGCCTGTCTCATGTGTTGTATTGGTTGATAGTTTCTCTAACTTCTTTGCCATAAATGCAACCTGAGCTTCTAGGAATGGGCTCACTCTAGTGTCTATACTCCTAACTACCTCAGCGCACAGAGTTGATTCAAGTTCCTCGTGCGGCTATGTATAAGTCTTATGTGAGAGCACCCTACTAAAAGGTATGATTAGGCCCCAAAGAACCACTTGTGCATGTTGGCTTGCATGGATATCATAAGAAAGTTTAGACAAAAGTGTTTTGAAGCGAGCATCATATTCTTGAGCACTCTTAGTAGTTCCATGCTTGATATCCTTGAGTGCACTTATACTTTCCAACTCGAAATTAGGGATATAAAATTCTTTAATGAAAGCATCCTATTATGTTGTATAATCCACACAAGTCTGATCAGGGTCAATCTTTTTGTACCAACTGTGTGCGCATCCTTGCAATGTAGTTGCAAACTGACTTGCCTTACACTCACAAGTCATATTTCCTTTCACACGGCACAATATCTCACACATATGCACATGCTCAACAACATCTTCTATTCCCCTATACTCCAGAAGATGAAGCGACATATCCATGTAAATATTCTGGGGCTGGTGAGGATCATGCCCACCAGATCTAGAACCTCCTATGTTACCTCCACCTCCAAATCCACCAGATCCTCCAAATCTCAAGCCACCTGTTCCTCCTGATCCTTCACATGTAAAGCAGAATCAAACAGAGGAGGTGCACCTGTGTCCCAAAAGTGGTGCTAAACTAAACTCCTACAGTTTGTGAAGTTGTGTTGCTCCTAGATGTAAATCCAAATTTTTGCACGCCATGTTCTGCGTCGACAATGTACCTAAAAAGGTGCCTCCAACCGGTCCTCCAAATAACAAGGAAGATGTCTTCCCATCCATAAATGTACTTGTTATTTGATTCACTCTTGAACTTGCTGATAATTCAACTCTATCTCTTGCGCTCTCTACCGCCCACACTAGTTTGTTGACTACTGGTTTGTCTTAGAAACTAGAAAACCAAGCACAAGGTCTAGGTCTCCGTATTTATTCGGATGAGCTCCCACGGCCCATGTTGTCTCTGCTTAATACGCTCTCATAAGATGTCGATGAGGGTTCCCTCTCATCTTTGCCCCAAATGGGGAATTCTAGATGATCTCGAACCACGTCCTCTGTGTGAGCTCCAAATCCTTCATGAGCCATCTCTCTCCTCAACACCATCCATTTTGTAATCTCGCATTGCTGCTCTAAATCCCTCTTACGTGCCTCATTAAACTTAAGTCACCTTTCTTATCTTTTCCTCCCTGCTGCTAGGTCTGTCATCCTTCACCACACCTTCTCCCGCCCCCACGCATGGTGAGATTTAGGTAGCCATTGGCTTCTCCTCCAAATTCAAGGTTATCATCAAGATCTTTATCGTTAGTGGAATTCCTTCCGATATGTTCCCCTAGGATACCATTAAAACTGAAACTCAGTTACCTCCAAGAAAGAATAGGTGGAGATTGAGTACTCCAAAATATATCTATTCAGAACACCATAGAACCAAGTATCTACAACACACGTCCAATTCGGATCAAAGCATCATAGAGGGCCTGAAATTCTTCTTGCGTCCCGGATAAGTGTGCGAAACCTCCAATTCCTTTTAAATGCGTAAGCAACTAGCCACTTGTATAGCTCTATCGGAAAGATAACAAAGAAGCTCTCATATAAGCAAATCATACTGCACTCTGCTCCACCCACGCATGTGCGTGAAAACTTAGATCCAGTTCGAATCAGAACGTCTTGATTTTTTATAAGCTATCATGGTAATCTCTTTTCGTGATGTCAGAATCGCTGAATTGAAGATAATTATGTTAAGATATATCTTTAATCTTAAAAGGAATGTGTTACTAATTTGGACCTTGTTTACTATAATTTGTTTACTTGGGACGGAGGTTATTATAGCTTGTGTTTTTGCAAATGAGACAAATGTAGATTTTCGTATGTTTGATGAACTCTTATTTTTGATTGACAACACACCTTGAATCAATTCCATTGATCCAAAGTATGTTGTGGCCTTCTTTGGGATTGCTTTGTCGATTTAATTTCTATAAGGAACGAAGTCGATCTAGATCAAGGTCGTTATAAATGTTGCAGCACCTGATTTCAGGTATAAATATCTCGGTACATAGATGCCAATGGAAAAGGTTCGATTCCCGAACCACATACAAGTTGTAACGCTAGACAACGTAAGACAATAAGAGCCTGGATGCAAGTGACACAGGTATGTGTTGAACATAGGATGAAACGTCCTGCATTGTGTTGAATGTGAACGCCAGTCGGTAAGACTTGTTGGAAACTATTAAATAAATAGTATGGGGATTAAATTCTAACCTACAACTAAGTTTTATCCTATAACCTAACTACTACCCTACGTGGATTTTATATAGCATGGGGTGTAAGTTATGGCAAATCCTAATGATTTGCAACCTAGGTGAAAATCCTAAACTATTACTAACCTATGGAAGGGGACTTATGGACCCATGTGGGTGAAACGGATAAGATGGAGAGGTTAGAGATTTATTAGGACAATAAATGATGTCCTTACAGTTTCAGCGCCAAGTTTGGCGGGAACATGGGAAAAGTTGGAGGCATCCAACTAGCTAAGTAAGCTAAAAAGGAATTACATGCAAAATTTGAAAAAGGAAACTCGCCAACCCTGAGTCGGTGGCGTGAAAATTGAGGAAAAGCAATGCATTCAATGCATTCAATGATCTTGGTCTTAGCGACCAGCTCGCCTTGGAAAGAGGATAGAGGAAAAATTTGTTTGTCATTGTGTTCATTCGGGTTTTTAGTTGCTCTGCATTTCTTCCATGGTTCTGTCGAACCTGCTGTTATTTTTGGTTATTGTTGTTGTTGTTGAATAGCCACGGCTATTTTTGAGCTTGAGGAAGTTAGTGGACTGTTGGGTAAGCTTTCTTTGTGGATGCCGTGGAGAAAAATAACTCCTGTGGACGCGGTTTTCTTCGAACCACAAAAAAATTACAGGGATGTTGAGCCCTTCTCCTTAAACCTGTTTGCTTTTGTTTAAACGTCTCATTAAAACAACCCTGCTCTTATGATGGGGGTTTTGGTTATATGATTTTGCTGATATGTTGAGGTAATTTTTGGGTTGAGTCGTTTTCTTTTGTTGCATGCGACTTGAGCATTTCTTTGCAAAATGATTAAATCGAATAAATCATCCATGCTGTGTGGGTTCATTTTGACAGTGTTGGGTATTCATTTTTATTACCCAATATGAGTTTGTGCTGATGAATGCATTAGCTATGCATGTATTAATTCTAAGTTCTGTGCATTCTTGTAAAAATGGAAGAATAAAAGGATTTGGTATGACCTTCGGTTTGAGTTGTCATTACAAAACGACCATGACTTGGGCATACTTGTTACGTTTTAAAAAGAATGATGAGTGTTTCCTTACTGAAATAATTAATGAAATGAGTTATCTCTTCTGCTGTTTTGAATTCTGAAAATAATGATAATAGGGTTTCATTGTGTATTATGGGTCGAACTTGCTGAAGGTAACAACAATGTGCAAATTGTTGTCTTGATTTGTGTGCCCTAATGGATATGGAAAGCCGTAAAATGCTTGACAAGACTTATGTTTAACTGTTCCTCTTGTCATATTACAGAGTGTATGGGGTATGAATCCTTCCTGGGACAGTAAGATCATAGTAGCATCTTACATTGTTGTTCTAATTGGATATGGTGTTCTGCCTGCTTGTTCTTGGTATTCATATATGACTGTTTGGAAGGAAGTTCTGATCTGAATGGGAATAGAAAAGACAACCTATAGAATAGACTGGGTAGAGCATACAAATCATACTTTGTGTCTTGTTGAACTCAAGGATATATATATATATAATTTACGGATTGAAAACTCTTCATTGTTTTCATTGAAACGGAATATGAATGGATTTCTTACTTTCTGTTGGAAAGTGAATTCTCTTATTATTATAATGAAAGCATGATTTGTTGTTGTTGTACACTCTTACATGTTATATATGGACGAGAATGTCCGTTGAGTGAAATATTTAAAAGGAAATGATTGTATTTAGAGGTACTTTTGATACTAATGCTTACGGACCAGATGCAAATGAATTCTAGCCTTCTGGAAAGGTAGTTAGTAGTTTTTTTATTATTGAAATATAATTATTCAGAAGGAATCACACTATTGGATCAGGTCTGTTCTAAATAGTGGATATTCGGTTAGGCAGTGAGAAGAGGTAATATGATCCTTCTTCCTTTTATTTGATTATTGATTTTATTTACTTCTCTTTGGGCTGTTATCATTGATTGATATCACGTCTGGATTAAATTATTCAGTACAGTTATGATGAAAGGAAAGAGAGTGTTGGATGGATAATTTGAAGTAATGATCATTTCTTCTTTTATACAGTTGAAATTCTATACTTGTTATGGAATGAATTTGTACTGCCTTAGGCGTAATCATCTGCACTTAATTGTTGTTTACTCTCTTTTGATTTGAAAGAAGTATTATGCCGTTGCCGAATTTTGAGAATTGACACCAATGAGTTCATGGTGAATGACTACTTTTCTCTTCAGCGTTTGATTGTTGGAAATCAGATGAGTAGTACGAAAGGAAAGGAAAGTAGTTCGGTTTGAATTTTTAGTTAAATTCTATCTTTTGAAATTACAACTATTGTAAGGGAATGGAATTTATATCATTTACATTAGAACAACAGTATGTACATATGTGTATTAGTTCTCACAGATGTTTTTTTCTGGAACTATTTGGAGGAAATTACTTCTTGTAGTAATTAATCGGGGAAAAGGATTAGCAATCTTTTTGTCTGAATGATGGTAATTAGATGATTAAGTTGTTAAGTTGTTCATCCTTATCAGTACTTAATTGTAGATGATGTTCATCTCTTTATTTTAACGTTTCATAAAAGCAGGGTTCTTTTATTGAGACAGTTAATCAAGATCACCTCATTTTAATGATCGGTGCTTAATATGCTCGGTTGATAACTGAATCCGTGCTGCAAGTAAATTTTGCAGATGGTCCGTTGAGTAAATGAAGACATGGTTGTTTTCTGATGCTTCTTCTGAGTAGCTAAGGATGGATCGCATTTGATAGTTATTATTCCTCTACGAGGAAATGGGAAAAGAAGAAGTTACATTCTTCTTTCCTTATGTGTTGTAATGTTGTTTGATATAAATGAAGTCCAGTTATTTGGACTGGTAATTGTATAGATTGTAAATCTTATGGATTGAATACAAGGAAAGGTGTGATATTTTAATGGTTGTATCACTTTGAAACTATTGAATAAGATTGAGAAGAAAATATTATTCATTGACTGGAATTATTTCAAATGATAGTGGATAGATTTTAGAAGGACATAATATCTATTCTTTACTTGGAATACAACTTTTAAGTTGGAATGCACATTTAATTCGTACTTGGGATAGTATGAAATTTAGATCGATATTAAAAAGGGGTTTAAATGAATGTGAACTCTTAATTGAATGATATTCGGGATTAGTTTATAAGCTAAGGAATATCAAATAACCAAAGAGGTAGTTGAACCTTGTATTCGGATTTCGTTAATATCCTCGTAGTGTTTAAATTCAGAAATAATAGATATGAGGAAACATATCTATTGGTAACAAACCTTAACTGAAGTAAGGTTATGGAGAATAAATGAATATATTCATTTAGAATTAGACTTCGTTTAAATGATGTCTAATAAGATGGAATTCTGAATTTGATTATAGTTGTGGGTAAAACTTGGTTAAGTTTAATAGGTTGAACTTACTACGTTAAGTTGTAGTGGACTATTAGTCCGAAGCTTAAAGAAAAGAACCAAGAAGAAAATATGCAACCCTTCGGTATGAAGGAGAGAATGTACATTAAGCTAAAAGACAAATTAAGTCTCTCTTAGCCATATACAACTGTAACGAGTAACGAGGTTAAAGGATCAACACGGTTGCTGAAAATTGATCTTAAATATTAAGATTATAATCCAATCACACGTGAGTTGGATGTGTATTCCTTGATGAGAGGATTCCGTAGGACCTTGACACACGTCCAGCTGCAATATGGTGTCTTCATGAAGGTGGGGCCTCCATGACGACACAATGTTGTAGCTGACATGTTACAACGCCCTCCCGAATCGAATCATCAAGTTTACATAAGCTGGGGACTAAGTTACTTAGACGAGGATAGGAATGTGATCGCATTTATGGAGTGAATCCGAGAGGGCTAAAGGTAACTAGACACACGTAGTCACCTAGGGACGACACCGTATGTCTGCGTACCTTTAGTTACCATGAGTGCCTTCCTATACTCGTTCATATTGCTAGTTGGGGTTAGAGCTTGACCTTGGACGAAAGGACTGACAAAGATCAGGAAAGACCATTCTAGATAACAGACGAAGTGAGGTGAAGGACGTATTCCATAGATGTGTATAACGTCTGGGAATATGATCATGCAAAGCATGTGAAAATCTTTGGCCAAAGTATCGCAAGTTGCTGGTTGCGTTGTCCTAATCACCTAGTTTAAGAAGCAGGATATCAGATGAATATCAGTAACAGATATTCAGATAGGCCTCTTAAATGGATCACTTCGATAACCGGAAATGGTAAGAGAACCCTGTATACTTATTATACAATGCATGGATTAACATGAAGGATCGGTAAGTCACCGAGTCATGAAATGAGAGATCGCTGAAACTCCGAGCCATAAAATGGGAGATCGGTAGTTCTTCGAGTCATTTATAGCAGCATATGGTATCTGTTATATGATTGAATGGCATTGAATGTGTGTTCCATATTGTAAATATGCGAATAGAGAACATTGGTTTTAAAAAGAAATTGTGTGATCCGAATTACATTAATTGGATAGAGAACAATTATTAAAACTTGAACGTGTGTTTGAATTACATAATTCAGAACAGAGAACGTTGTATAATTTTTTTTTCTTGTTCTAGTATCTTAAAATGGGGATGTTACTGAATCTCTAAGTGTACTATTCTTCCATATCTACTATCCAATCCTCAACACTTGCTAAGGTCAATAGACGTCTTCATCACACAACATCCTGAAAAAAATAAAAAGAGGTCCCAACAACGGAACCAATGATGTAGTCTAGAATTTCTTGTGAATAACCCAGCGCTCGGCACATCACTCAACTAGGGCTGAGCACTCACCCGAAGTGCGAAAAGGTGCTAGGCCCTCTTTAGAGTTACTTGATAGAATGTTGGCATGATGGTGCATAGACATATTCGAGACTTATGATCGGTATTAAACAACACACAAAGTGCATAAACTAGATCTAGTTCTTAGAATATATATACGTTGAACTAACCAATGACTATAACAAGATTTACCATGCAAGAATCGATTCAATCACGTTCAACACCAATATCCAACCAATATGAACCATTGTCAGATAAATACGTAAAAACACAAAATCTTCATACATTGTAAAATATCTCCATAAGTCATGCGCTCAACAAAACCAACATCATAACTCTATAATAGTTTCAAATATACACACTCACACCAAAACTATGAAAATCAATACATATATATGGGGGCGGGGACTTGCCCTTCACTGTCCATGCACTTCTCAAATAGGTCACATGTTAATAATATCCATGCACCTTTACAATATGATGCACAACATGCGCAAGTGCTCTAATAATAGACTTCCTATAGTTAACTCTGAAAATAAATCCTATTATTAGCCTAAAATATGCATGGCGCTCAGCTGTCGCTTGTTCCCAAAATAGCATTGCATGGAGCACAAGTCTTCATCTCTTTCTCGTGCTCAACACTCTATCTCCAAAAACAACACTTATCCACAAAATGGTTAAGTTATGATCTTGGCCACTTCAACCCTATCATAGCGTTCACACTCTTCCAATGCTCTACATTTGTGTGCCCAATAATTAGGCCATTTTTATCCATTCAACAAGAAAGCTTCTCAACCCTTCACCGTTATCCGTGAAGACCAACCAAAGTTGAACACAACTTCATTTTCTCCTCAGTGACCACCTTGGTTATCATGTCTCGCAAGATTTTGACTAGTATGAATCTTCTCAAGCTTCAACTTCTCTTCCTCCAAAGTTGTCCTAATGAAATGGTACCTAAACTATATATTCTTTGTCCTAGAGTGGAAATCGTAGTTCTTAGCTAGGTAAATAACACTATGAATATCACTATGCGCTTTCCTTCCTCATGTTTATGCCCCAACTACTCAAGCAAATGTTGTAACCAAATCATCTCTTTGTATGCCTCTGTGGCAACAACATAGTCATCCTTTGTGGTTGACAAAGCCACCAAATTTTGTAGTTGTGAAATCCAAACTTCTTTTGTCCCACTTATAGTGTAAATATAACCTGTCATGTTCCTCTTGTTGTCTACATCTCCCGACATGTCTAAATCTACATAACCACACAAAGTGGTGGCCGATCCACTATAAAGCACAAAATTATCCTCACGGTCTTTCTCAAGTACTAAAGGATCCACTTTAATGCTTGTCGCTGATCATTGCCTGATCACCGATAAATATACTCACTACTCCCACCGCATGTGTAATATCGGCCTAGTACACACCATGACATACATATTTTTGCTAACCGCTCATGAATAAGGTACCTTGGACATCTGGTTTCTATCCTGCTCTATCTTGGGACACAACTCATTTGATAACTTGAAATGGCATGCCAAAGGAGTCCTAACCGGTTTAGTATCCTACATATTAAACCTCTCCAATAGCTTATTAATGTACTCTTCCCGAGATAAAGTCAGCTTCCTTTCCTTCATATCCCTATATATCCTCTTACCAAGGGTTTGTTTGGATGCCTCCAAATCATTCATATCAAAGGAGTCACTTAGCTGCTTCTTGAGTACTTTTATTTCCTACATGTTTTTACATAAAACCAACATATCATCCACATACAAACACAATATACTATAACTTCCATTCTAAAATTTCTAAATATATACACGCAATGGTCAAAATGGCATCTAATATAACCTTGCTCTATCATGAAGCTATCAAATTTCTTATACCATTGACATGGAGCTTGTTTCGTGCCATACAAGTTCTTCTTCAATTTGTGCACCATCTCCTCTTTACCTTTGACCCTCTAGCTACTGCATATATAGATCTTCCTCAAAATCACTATGGAGAAATGCGCCTTTACATCAAGCTGATCTAAGTGCAAGTCTTCTCACGCCACTATTCCAAGAAAAGTTCTAATAAAAGTCATTTTTACTACGGAGAGAAAAAATCTCATCAAAATCTATACCTTTTTTTTATGTAAACCCCTTGACCACCAGTCGGGCTCTTGTATATTTTCTTTTCTCCTTCTTCCTTTTTAACTTTGTACACCCACTTGTTCTACAATGCTCTTTTCCTTCAGGTAGCTTCACCAAATCCCAAGTATGGTTCTCCATGAAAGATTGATTCTCCTCATTCATGGCTTACTCCCACTTCTTCTTGGCCTACATAGCTTCATCAAAGTTCTCTAGATCTCCATTGTCAATGAGTAATAAATAATAAAAAGAAGGAGAAAAACATTCATGTTCTCTTCTTAACCTAGAAGACCTCCTTAATATAGGAGTTTGGGGTTCTTAACTTGGAATATCCTCTACCACCGTACATTCTTTCTTGGATTCTTCCCTATTTTCCCGCAACTATTGCTTATACATAACTTTCTCATTAAAGACCACATCCCTAAATCGAATTATTTTCTTGTCCTTAATACTCCAACATTTAAATCCAAAGACATCGCCACCATAACCAATGAAAGTACATTTTTATGATTTAGCCTCTAGCTTGTCCTATCATCCTTGTCAATATGGAAAAACACATCATATCCAAAGACCGCAAGAAATGAGTAATCAAATTTCTTACCATACCAAGCATCCTCAAGTATTCCTCCATCCAAAGCACTTTAGGGTCCTCTGCTTATCAAGTACACAACCGTGTTCATCACTTTTGACCAAAAAGAAAGAGGTAGTCCCGCATGTAACCTCATGTTCCTAGCTCATTCCATTATTGTCTTGTTCATCCTTTCTTGACACCCCATTCTATTGCAGAGTTCCTAGAACCGTCTTTTTCCTTTGATTCCATTCTTAGAACAATAATCATCAAACTCATTGTTGCAATACTTCCCTCCATTATCTTCTTGAGACATTTTAGCTTAAGACCTATTTCATTCTCTACCAAGGCTTTCCATTTAACAAAAGTGTCAAATACATTAGATTTATTTCTAATACAATATACCCAAACTTTCCTTGTTGCATCATCAATAAAAGTGACATAATAATTTGAACCCCCAAGAGATGATACCTGAGTCAACCCCCACACATCAGAATGTACTAGCTCTAACTTACTCTCTTTCTTCGTAGGTCCAACCTTGAGAAGCTTTACTCACTTCTATTTCCCATATATGTGGTTCTCACATAACTCTAAACCTATTTCTGTATATGCGTAAAAATTATCCTTTATGATCTCGCATGCCCTTATGGCTCATATGACTAAGCCTATAGTGCCACAATGTTGTATCTGCATCTGAAGCCACGAAATTACAAGCATTAGTTCTATTAGTGGTTAAATACAAGGTTTCAACCTTCTTACCTTTTGCCACCACAAGAGCACCCTTGGTAACCTTCCAAGAGTCCGCTATAAATATCACAAGACAACCATCACTTCCTAGCCTACCCCGCCAATATCGAATTTCGTCTTAATGTAGGAACATGTCCGACATCCTTCAATAGACATGTATTCTCATTCTACACTTAACCTTAACAAAATATTTTCCAACTATGCTGCAAGACTCATTATCAACAAGAAAAACATGCCCAAAACCCGCTTAAACATAATTAATAAAATAATGCCTATGTGGAGTAGTATGGAAAGAAGTCCTGAATCTAAAACCCAAGATTCAACAATATTATGCAAAGAAAGAATCAAATCATCATGACAGACATTACATGTTGCCACATTTTGCTCCTTGTTTTCTTCTTGTTGTTTCTTATTGTCCCAAAGCTCCCAACAATCCTTTGCATACCCATACTTTCCACAAAGTGCGAATATACCATCTTGCTTTTGAATTTTTACCTTGCCTGATCTTTCGATTTTCCACGACTTCCTCTATTCTTTTGTCTCCCTCTAGTTTCCACTGTGAAAACATTCCTTGAAGTAGAATATTCCGCAAATATTTTTCTTCACATTTCCTCGCTTAAAATCACCCCTACAACATCCTCAAACTTGAACTTTAAGTTTTCCAAATGATTTCCTTATCGCCATTACTGTGCTATTCCAACTCTTGGGTAAGGAGCACAAAATGAATAAATCCCCTAACTTCTTTATCAAATTCTATTCTAACTAAATGTAGTATATTCACAACCATATTAAAATCATTCAAATGATCTCGCTACTAAACTATTCTCGAGACACATTCATATTAAACAAAATTTTCATCAAAAATATCTTGTTAGAGGCAGAGGGTTTTTCATAGAACTTCCCTAATGGATCCATAAGTTCTTTTGTAGTCTTTTCCTTTAAAACATTAAATAATCTTGAAGATGCAAAACACAATGTCGGAGTGTTCCAAGTGCCTTCCTATCCAACAAATCTCATTCCACATCCGTCATGCTCGATGGTTCGTTCCTTCCTCAAACAATGAAATATAAATATCCTTCTTCCACCTACATCTTCCAAAGACTAAAATTATTCCCATTGAATTTATCAACCCTTGATCTTCCATCATCTCGCCATAGCTCCTACTTAAGCTAAAAATTTCCTGCAATTTAACACTTCAACAAACCAAACCAAGCTCGATACCAACCGTTAGGAAATAAGGGATAAAATATGTTGAACAATCCCACACATAATGGGAATAGTAGAAACTAATATGCTAAAAGATATTACAAATCTGAAATAAAAGTGCAAAAAAAACACAATACAAAGACAATATTTAACGTGGTTCACCCAATTTGGGCTACGTCCACCAAGAATCACTTTCTCATTTTTTTATTACAAGCCACCTCTTTCTCTCAATACAATACCCAGATCTGTTTGGAGCTATGCTCAACAAACTCTCTTGAATTCACACTTGAACTCACACACATTTGCAATGTTACATCAACCCTACCATATGCACAAAAATCACATAAATAGGCAACTGCTAAGTAGTTTTACAATACCGTGGGTACCAAAACCATGGGCCAAAATCACCCCATAAACCTATGGGTCAAAATCACCGCCCATATGAGAATAACATGTTTCCCGATATATCGGGCGAGAAAAATGGAAAGTGTACAATACTTTTAGTGTACATTCTTTAACACTTCCAAACATGAAAACATATTCCACAACATAACACCCACTATTTCTAAACTCAATGATTGTGCATCCATCACCACAAACTTATGGACTCTAGTGCCTTCATGTGAGTATAAGATAGGGTTAAACATCAACCAATTTGCACCTACCCAATTGCTCAATCATAATTGATAAGACATTTTAGATAGTTTCGACGATAAATCAAAATAATTGAACACCTCATCAATCAAATCCTAAATGCATGTGCATGTGGAACAATCATGCACAAGTAGTGGGAAGCATAGGTCATGGGATGAAAAAGACCTTGATGTGAAAAATGCCCTTAGCTATTAGATATAACCAATGGACAATATGGGCAATGAAGGAGTTTATGGATATGGGAAGCGTTGAACAAAATTGTGGAAGAGGAGATTGATTCCATTAGGTTTCCTACAAGCTACAAATCATATGAGTGGTTATTGTTTATACATAGTAAAGAGCTTATGGTTGATCCTAAAATTACATTTCAATGACAAATTAAAGTGAGATTCTAACTTCTAAGTCTACCTAGTTCTTGATGGAGAAATTTGGCGAAATTCGATGAATACATAGAAGTATTAATCATCTCACCAATAGAAAAGGAAAGCTCACCAACGTATGAATAAACAGAGAGATAAAGATGCCAAAACTTAAAGGTTGAGACTCATAATGGGGGCCAAGACACTTAAATATTAGGTCACAAAAGATACTAGTAGCGCTTTCCATCTTAAATCATTGTGTAAAAACTTGCTATAAAATCACATCATGTAGGACCATTAAGTAGTGTTGTCTTTTTAAGGTTGAAACATAGGAATGAGAGGCCACTTTAAAAGTTTATGTAAGATTTTAGATTTGTAAAATTCTTTTCCCATTCGAATTGATTGTATAAAATCACCATAAAACCGGTTCATTCACCGCCAAAGCCTCCATCACCATACATCATTGTCGTAACCACACATTCCCCGGTCTTCTTTGTCATAAACGGAGTTTTCACCACGCCAAACTCGATGGATTTTGAAGAAACAGGCATTCGAGAAAGCTTAACCGTGCTTAAATTTATCCAGACTTTCTCCACCATGGGATGCACCAGATGGGGTCTCTCCAACACGTGTTCCATGCGTAATGCTTGAGCTTAGCGGCAATGAAAGAAATAGAATCCTGACACCTCCACCTATCTCATGCCTCGCCCATCGTACGTACCATGTCATTTCTGTATAAGGTTGGCGTTTATATAGAGAAATGAGCTTCACGTTGGTTCTATTATCGTAGGAATCGGGGTTTATCTTTAGCCACGACAAATTTAATAGACTTTTATTTGCTTAAGGTTCCTATAAGGGGGCATGTCTCCGAGCTCATGTGGAGCGACCGCCTCCCCCAGGATGGGCAAACCCCATCCGACTAGGGTAGTGCACGAGGCGCTATCCAGGGAGCCAGAGGGACTCCCGGCCGAGGCAAACGGTTGGCCACGCATGGGTTGGGGTTGACGACCTCACATGTGTGGGCCCTCAAAAGAGCTGGGAAAATACAGTTGGGCGAGTTAAGCGTGCTCGGGCCAGAGTAGCCTGGGATGGGTGACTTCTGGGAAGTTCCCAGTATCGCTCGCGTTGGTGCAACTCTTGAGGGCTGGTTAGTGAGTAAGAGTTGCACATGGATAATTGAATGGACCATATTATGAGCCCAAGGGGTCCCAGAACTAAGTAGTGCCGAGGCGGGTTGGTGAGCAAAGTTGGTTGCACTTAGGAACAGTGCAGGGTGTCTTGGAGCGAAGAATGCACCCAATGTACGTGGAGCGAGTTGGGAAACTCATGAGAGAAATGCAGTGGCAGAGTGAGTTGGTTTGAGCATGAAGACCTTGCATGATAGAGGCCTTGTGTTGAGAGTGGCGTAAGCCTAATGAGCCAGATGAGCATGGCAGACATTAAGACCAACGTGGTGAACTCACACCCACACCAAGTGGAGCGTGGAACACTTGGTGCACTTGGACATTCAGAGGATGGGGTGTTCAGGAGACCTTGGAGATATACTCTACCCTTACGGAGTATGTCCATGCAGAGATGTGCATCGTGGATCAGCAGTGGGACTCTAGAGTTAAGTGACAGTGGACTTGGGGAGACCTTTGAGGTGGCAACATCCTTAGAAGCAGAGTTCATGTGGAAAACAGCCAAGAGGCGTGACGGAGTGAGACTAGGATCCGAAGGTCAAAACAGAGGAGAAGTAACTCGGATGTGAGCGAGCCAAGTGTGGCGAGCTCCTCAACCTTGCAGAGGTTAAACAATGCAGATGAGTCGAGTGCTCACATAGATGTATCGAGGCACAACGGAAGCGTGGATGCGAGTGGGTGTAGAAGCAGTGGCTGAGACTCATTGAAGTGGACAGAGGATGGTTCACATGGTGATGCGTGACATGGTGGGTTGAGTCAAGGACATCATGGATACGGTTGCAGTGTGGTGAGCTGACAACTAAGGCAGAAGACTCAAGTAGGAGTCAATGCGGTCTAGATGCGGATGAGTGTCTCAAAGAGTAGGCACAGCGGTGTCAGTGGCCATGGCATCGGGGTGAGATCGAGTTGGGATCAAGCCAAGGGAAGAAGAGTACCTCACCCGCATGTGATGCGGTCTACAAAGATGGAGAGCTTGCAGTGCTCCTCGCAGGGATCTTTGGTGTTGAACTTGGGTGACATAAAAGTCAGCAGGTTGGGGTGAGTAGAGGCTCACACCCGGGAAGGACTTGTGAGGAGGACTTCCCCGCCGGTACATGCGTAGGTGACCAAGCACAACAACTCGTAGACTCATGGATGGATGAAAAAAGGTGCATGTGATGTTCCTTAGCGGCATTGTGCAGAGCAGTTGGGTGTTTGATAGTGGGCCGGCCAGCGGCGTTGTAGAGAGCTAGTTCAGTGATGAGTCAAGGAGGCATGAGTTGTGCATTCCCTCAGGTGGACTAAGAAGGCATATTAAGAGCTCCCAGCGGTTGTATGGGCAGCCGTGGTATTCGGCGAGTGGTCTTCTGGAGCAGTTGTATGGGCAGCTGTGAAAGGTGTTGGAAGGGTTCACTTGTGCATAAGTTGGAGATGCGTTGGGAATGGGAGGTGGATGAAGGCATAGTCTGGGACTGCCGGAGTAGCTTGATCCTCTAAGGCGAGTGAAAAAAGTAGTGTCTCAGTGCCGCACGTTGGCTAGTGAAATCTGTTGCGTAGCTAGCCCCATGACATTTCAACATTCAAACATACTTCGCCATTTTTTCCTCTTTAGTTGAAAACCAAACGTTGAAGAAATTCTTAGTATTTGTCTCCGTACAATCACTACTTTCTTATTTTTTTAAGGTCGACAAGGAAAAAGATGAAGAACAGATAGAAAAAAAGATAAGGGCGCATTCAATAATACCATAATATCCCTTTCCATCCCATGTGATTGGTGGGACCTCACAGAGTGGGGCATTATTATGGTTCTAGTTGGACTGGAAACAAAAGGTTCACTTTAGATCGGACGGTAGTCAAGAGTGAATATACTTGTAATTATACAAAATTCAATCCCATACTTATCCTAGTGTTTGACCAATGAATGTAGGAGTTCAATTTTTACTTAATAATAACAATGGTAGTACGATGAGGTATAATGAACACGTTGATAGAGCAAGAGTTGAATTGAATCACAAATTAGGAAGTTATGGGAGACCTCCGGGAAGGGAGGAACAAGTTCGTGGAAATGAAATGAAATGAAATATTTTAATGATGTCCACGAGACTGAAGAGTCTATGGGACCACAAAACTGAGATTTTTTAAATCTAATTTCAGACTCCTTTCAATATCCACTCTCCAGCTGTGAATCTTGAGAATGAAACCCGCGGTCACCTGAAGCTTTGTTCCTTCGAAGAGTTCCTCTAGTCTGTCCACCTTCAGGTTGTTTTCATACTGGATACGAATATCATCGTATGCCGAGCACTCCATGACGAAATGTCATTCTGTCTCAATGACCCCTTTGCTGCAGAAAAGACAAATTCTCCTTTCCCAATCTTCCTTTGGAATAGTCCATCTACCAGTTTCGCATCGAAGATGGTGTGATCCGGTCCTTAACTGTGCCACTAGAATCCTTGCTTTACCCTTGATAGCTGCCCCTAGATAAGATTTTTCATCATGTTCCCAGTGGAAGAGAATAAAAGAAGATGGAGGGGAGGAAATGTAGCGAGTTGAAGGTGGAGAGGGTTGCATTGAATCTAGGAATGACCCTTATTAAGTGAAACAAAACTGCTTTGGCGATTTTGGCCATTTGTTTTTGTGTTTGTTTATGTGAGTGAAGGTGGCAAGTTGATTTTGGGGACGTGCTTCTACACATTGTGCACATAGTGTTGTTATTCGGGTCAAATTTATATCGAAAATCAACATTTTAAGGGCTTTTTGGATATTTGCAACAAATATTGTGGTGCAAATGTGACACAATATTGATGTGACTAGACATTTTTAGATGCATCAAATTTGCATTATTTTTGTGCCACGTTAGCATCTAGTTTGCACCACATAATTTGCCTTGGCTGACATTTTAAAAAAGTAATTATCTTACAATTTTTTTATATAGTATTGTTTTTTATAGATTTTTATTTGTTTTGATGTGAATTTATTATTTGAAATTGAATTGAAGATTCCTAATATTGTATATTTTATTGAAGATTCTTAAAATTATATATTGTATTGAAGATTCTTAATATTATATATTGTATTGAAGATTCCTAATATAAAATGAAATGAGTTTATTAAAAACTTAGCAAAATATCATAATATGGTTCGTATATAAAAAAGTAAAATAAACACATAATCAAAAAATAATAATATTACATTTGGGAATTAGAAAAAGAGACCAATTCCCTTTTTAATTACAAAATAAATGAACATGTGCCTAGGCACTAGTCCTCCTCTTCATCCTCCTACTCTTTGTGATTCTTTTATGACTGAATCTATGCCACTTTTTCCTCTTCTAACTCCATTTGTCTATCAACTTGGAAATATTTAAAGATAAAATTTACAACTGTTTGAATTTAAAATTTATGTAACTCAAAACTAATCAAACACATCTTACTCGCAAATAGCCATTCTCATTGACCCAATTGATGAATTCAATTGAATCCCAACCCATTGATTTTAATGTTGCTTGCACCTCTTTTGTTGCAAGTCTATTATAGCAAGTTTTGTAAAAATAGTGAAATTAGAAAAAAAAGATTAATAATTATATAAGAGAATTTTTATGATTAAATAAAATTGTAGAATAGCTTATTAGAGTGCTCGAGGATTTTGGATCAATGAATGCACTATGTAGTTGCAAGAATTGAGAAATCACAAAGAGGAAGATGCAAATGAATGAATTCCAATACTCAACACATGAAATGAATCAATAACTAAATCAATTGAATTATCTCTCAAAGGAGGTGTACAAATAGGAGAGTAATGTGTAACTACATTATTTTTATTTTAAAAAATTTGTTCTAAAAATAAGAGTTAAAGATTCATCGATAGGTAACGCTTTCTTGATTGTTATATTTGTGGTAATAAAGAAATGGCTACCTTCATTTATCTTGTTGGAGGTTTAGGTAACTCTTGTGCTTATACACATGTAAATATTTTTGTGGAATTTTGGATCAACCTTGCATTAGTGGTAGAAGATCTCTTGATGTTGAAAAGAAGAATTAGCATAAATCATTGACTCAAACATGTTGGTATGGATTGTTTCTTTTATTTTCATGCTTATTTCACTAAAGTTATTAGAGAAGTGCTACCCAGGTTTGACCTAGAATAGTGGTCAAAGACCAAGAATAGGAGTGTAACTCTCATACCTAGAATAGTCAGTGTCGGGTGAAGTGTAAGTCCTATGTGTAACGCCTTGATTTTTGTAAGTTATCATGGTAATTACCTTTCATGATGTTGTGAATCAGAGAAATGAAGATAAATATGTTAAGACACATCTTTTGATTTTAGAGGAATGTGTTGCTCATCCGACCCTTGTTTGTTGTAACTTGATACTTGGGACAGAAGTTATTATTGCTTGTGTGATTGCTAATGAGACAACAAACTTGTCGTATGCTTGATGAACTCTATTCGCTGATTGACAGCACACCTTGAATCAATTCCATTGATCCAAGGTATGCTGTGGCCTTCTTATGATCGCTTTGTCGATTTACTTTTAAACTAGACTGAAGGTTGATATAAATGCTGCAGCACCTAATTTCAGGTATGAATATCTGGTACGTAGATGCCAATGAAAAAGGTTCGATTCTCGAACCACACACCATTTTAACGCTAGACAGCGTAAGACAATAAGGGGGTTTGGATGCAAGGGGCACAGTATGTGGAACATAGGACGAAACGTCCTGCATTGTGTCGAATATGACTATCAGGTGGAAGAACTTGATTGGGAACTAATTAATTAAGTATTAGGGGACTAAAACCCTAACCTACCCCTAAGTTTTATCTTATACCCTAACTACTATCCTATATGGATTTTAGATTTCATAAGGGAGAAAATAGATATAAATTCTATTAATCTAGGCGAATGACCTAGATATGGACTATTAAAATCCTAAACTAATCCTAACCTAAGGAAGGGGACGTATAGACCCATGTGGATGGAAAGGATAAGGAGGGAAGGTAGGAAATTTAATGGGATAGTAAATGAAGTCCTTACATGTGCAGCGCCAAGTTTGGCGGGAACAAAGAAAAGTTGGAGGCGTCTAACTAGCTAAGAAGATAAAATGGAAATTACATGCAAAATTTGAAAGTGGAAACTCGCCACTTGAGTCGGCGGTGGCGTGAGGAAAAAGGAAAAAGGAATGCATTCAATGCATTCAATGGCATTGGTCTTAGCGACCAGCTCACCTTGGAAAGAGGATTGTGAAGGAAATTTGTTTGTTATTGTGTTCATTTGGATTTTAGTTGCTCTGCATTTTGTTTCTCCATGGTTCCATCGAACCACCTGTGTTTTGATTATTATCTCTGTTCTTTGGAAAAACAAAGGCTATTCTTGAGCCTGTGGAAGTTAGTGACTGGTTGGAAATCCTGGCCAAGGACGTCGTGGAGGGAAACAACTCCAGTAGGCACGGTTTTCTTCGAGCCACAAGAAAAATTAACAGGCATGTTAAGCCCTTCTCCTTAAACCGCTTGCTTTTGCTTAATAGTCTCATTAAAACAACCCTACTCTTATGATGGGGGTTTTGGCTATTTGATTTGACTGCTATGTTGAAGCGATTTTAGTTGAGTCGTTTTTCCTTGCTGAGTACGACTTGGATAAATTCTTTTGTGAAATAGGTGAATGAAATAAGTCTGCTCTTGAGGGGTGATTTAATTTACTGATGTTCTTTTTTTAATGGAATGGTTGATTAGTTAATGTGATTTTCGGGTTGAAATGTCTGTTGGGAAAGAATTTGAATTGGGTATTTCTTTGCAATGGGTAAATTGAATGAAATTGTTCATCTTTGTGTGAGTTTGTTTTTGATGAAGTTTGGACATTCGTCCCTATTGCCAATATGGGTTTGAGTGATGGAATGTATTAGCTATGCGTGCATTATTTCGAGTCTTTGTGCATTTTTTTTGTAAAAATGGAAGGATGAAATGATTCGTATGATGTCTAGTTTGAGCTGTCATTATAAGACGAACTCAACTTGAGTATTCTTGTTGTGTTTTGAGGAAAATAAGTGTTTTCTTATTAAAATAATTAATGGAACGAATTTTTCTCTTCCTGTTGTTTGAATTCTGGAAACAATGGCAGTAGAGCTTCACTGTGCATTACGGGTTGAACTTGTTGTAGGTAACAACAAAGTGCAAATTGTTATTTATGAATTGTGTGCGTTAATGGATATAGAAAGCCATAAAAATATTTGACAAGGTCAGCCTTGTATAACTGTTCCTTTGGTTATAATACAGTGTATGAGGTATGAATCCTTCTAGTAACAGTAAGAGCATAGTAGCATCTTTACATTGTTTGCTCTAAATGGATACGATGTTCTACCTACTTGTTCTTGGTATTCGTATGTGCCTGATTGAAAGGAAGTTTTGATATGGATGGGAATAGGATAGCCAGTCTATAGAATGGACTGGGTAGAACATGCAAGTTATATGTTGCGTCTTGCTGAACATATATATATATATATATATATATATATATATATATATATATAATGTACGGATGATAAATTCTTCATTGTTTTCATTTAAACAGAGTATGAATGGATTTATTACCTTGCTTCTGGAAAGTGAATTCTCTCATTATTAGGATGAAAATGTGACTTGTTGTGATTGTTGTACAATCTACATGTTATAAAGACGTAAATGACTGTAGAGTGAATTATTTTAAAGGGAAATATATTATGCGGAAAGAATCATATTGATGGATCATGTCTGTGCTAAATAAGGAGATATTTGGTTAAACAGTGCAAAGAGGTAATATGATCCTTCTTCCTTGTATTCGATTAATGATTTTATATATTTCACTATGAATTGTTACCATTGATTGGTATCACGCCTGGACTAAATACTCAGTGTAGCTAAGAGAAAAGAAAAAGAGTGTGGATGGATAATTTGAATTAGTGTTCAATTCTTCTCTCATACAGTTGGTAATTCTGTAATTGTTATGGAATGAATTTGTACTGCCTTGGTTTGAGCATCTGCATTTAATTGCTGTCTACTTTTCTCTTCAGTGTTTGATTGTTGAAATTAGACGAGTAGCATGAAAGGAAAGGAAATGGTTCTACTGGAAGTCTTACTTAAAATCTAATTGTGAATCTTTCTCTAACTAATGTAAGGGAATGGAAATTACAGCATTTATGATTAGAACAACAGTTTGCATAATTGTATTTTAAGTTCTTACAGATGTTGTAATCTGGAAATGATTGAAGGAAATTACTTCTTGTAATGATTATTTGGGAAAGAGGGTAGTAATCCTTTGACTGATTGGGATGGTAATTAGATGATTAAGTTGTTATGCTTTGTTCATCCTTTTTGATACTTAATTCTTGAATGATGTTCATATTAACGTTTCATAAAAGCAGGGTTCTTTTATTGAGACAGTTAATTAAAAGCACCTCATTTTAATGAAAAGTGCTTAATATGCTCAGTTCAATGAACTGACCCGTGCAAGTAATTTTGCAGATGAAACTTGAGTATAAATGAAGACATGGTTGTTTTCCGATACTTCTTTTGATTAACTGAAGATGGATTGTATTGATAGCTATTACTCCTCCATGAGGAAATGAGAAAGGAAGAAATTACATTCTTCTATCTTTATGAGTTGTAATGTTGTTTGATATAAACAAAGTCCAGTCGTTTGGACTGGCAAATGTATAGATTGTAAAACTAATGGATGAATACAAGTAAAAGTGTGATATTTTTAATGACTGTATCAGTTTGATATTGTTGAATAAGTTTGAGAATATAACATTATTCCTTGATTTGGAATTATTCAAATGTTAATGGATGAATTTAAAAGGAAATAACATCTATTCTTTACCTGAATGCAACTTTTACGTTGAAATGTGTAATTAGTTCATACTTGGGTTAAGATGAATTTTAAATTGACATTAAAAAGGATTTAGGTAAACATGATCTCCTAATTGAAAGGTATTCGGGATTAGCTTGAAAGCTAAGGAATATCAAATAACTTGAGAACAGCCGAACCTTGTATTCGGACTCCGTTAATAGCCTCGAATGTTTAAATTCGTAAAATAGAGATATGGGAAAGCATATCTATTGTCACGGGGTTCATTAGCTAGGCAATATCCTAGCACGTGGGTTCATATTGAGGTAATTAAAATTAATAAAATTAAATTCAATATACCGGTAGACATGAGGGGGTGAAAGGGTTTAATTTATTAATGTTTTGAATCAGGTATTGGGGGTAGGTTAGAGAGATGGGCCAAAGGAAATAGAGGTTTACTTTTAATATAAAACTAAAACATTTGAACCCTAGTTTTTAAAAGTAAATACCTTAAAATTGGAAAAGGAGTGTGGTCATAAATTAAATTATAATATCTTTTTAATAAATAAATCTAGATTCTTAACCAAGAAATAATAAGATGGTAGAAAACTAAGATTGAGTATGCTTTTCAACACAAGTGATATTATTTCACCATCTTAATTATTTGAAGAACTATTGATAAATGAATAAAACTTAACATATATAAGGTGACTTGTAATATGTATTCAATGGCTTCAAACTATCTTTCGAAAGGAAATGCATATTAAAAAAATTTGAGTGAGAAATATAATGTATTTTTGTCTAATATATTGGGGTAGAAATAAAAAGGGGTAAATAAAATTGTAATTGAAAAATGGGTAAGTAAGGTACATAGAAAAAATAGGGGGTATTTTCATTCTAATAATATAACAGGAGGGGGTATTATCAATTGAATAATTAGAGGTAGAAACTAGAATTAAGGGTATTCTTTAATACCCTTCGAACGCACGTGCTATACCATACTTTTACTAAGTGAATCCCCGTGTCTATTAGTACGGACCTTAACTAAGTAAGGTTAAGGAGGATAAATGAATAAGTTCATTTAAAAATTAGACCTCCTTAAAGTAACATCTAATAAGATGGAATTCTGAATTTTTTACGGTTGTGGAAGAACTTGGTTAAGTTTAATAGGTTAAACTTATTAAGTTTATCAAGAACGGATTGATTAGTCCAAAGATTAAGAAAGGGACCCGAGAAGAGAATATGCAACCTTTGGTACGAAGGAAGAGATGTGTATTAAGCTAGAAGACAGATTAAGTCTCTCTTAGCTACATCTGGCCCTAAACAAGAACGAGGTTTAAGGATCAAGCATGGTTGCTTTGAAAGTTGATCTTAAATATTAAGATCATAACCAAATCACACCGAGTGGATGTGTACTCTCGATGAGAGGATTCCGTAGACATTAACATATGCCATTTCTGATATAGTGTCTTCATGAAGGTGGAACCTTCATGACGACACAATGTTATAAATTGACATATTACAATTCCCTCCCGAATTAAATCATCAAGTTTACATAAAAAGTTTGGATACTAAGTTCTTGGTGGGATAGGAATGTGATCACGTATACGGAGTGACTCCAGAGGACTAAAGGTAACTAGACACACGGAGTCATTAAGGGACGACACCGTATGTCTGCATATCTTTAGTTACCATGAGTAACTTCCTATACTCGTTCATATTGCTAGTTGGGGTTAGAGCTTGACCTTAAATGGAAGGACTGGTAGAGACCAGGAAAGACCATTCTAGATAACAGATGAAGTGAGGTGAAGGACGTATTCCATTGGTGTGTATCACATCTAGGAATATGATCATGCAAAGCATGTGAAAATCTTTGGCCAAAGTATCGCACGTTGCTTTGTTGCGTTGTCCTAATCACCTAGTTTTAAGAAGCGAGGATATCGATGAATATCGGTAATAGATATTCGAGATAGGCCTCTTAAATGGATCACTTCGATAACCTGGAAGCGTAAAAGAGAACCCCGTATATCTATTATACAAGGCATGGATTAACATGAAGGATCCGTAAGTCACCGAGTCATGAAATGAGAGATCGCTGAAACTCCGAGCCATAAAATGGGAGATCGGTAGTTCTTCGAGTCATTTACAGCAGCATATGGTATCTCATTATATGATTGAATGGCATTTTTATGTGTGTTCCATATTGCAAATATGTGAACAGAGAACATTAGTTTTAAAAGGAAATTGTGTGATCTAAACTGCATTAATTGGACAGAGAACAATTATTAAAACTTGAACGTGTGTTGAATTATATAATTCATAACAGGGAACGTTGTATTAAAAAAAAAAATTCCCTTGTTCTAGTATCTTAAAATGGGGATGTTACACTATGACATATGACATCTATGACAATCTAATATAACTCCTATGACACCTATAATAGTCAAATGACACCTAAACAACCTAATCCATGAGTGTAGTAAAAACCCATGTGGGTAGGAATAACCAAGTAATTAAAAACTACAAGAAAAAAAAATATCTTTCACTAGACCCCCTTAAGTGTAGCTTAGGCGGGTAGAAAATGTGGGTCATGGAAAAAGGCCTAATGAGGTACCCAAGTACAATATAACTCTCAGAAAGTGGAGAAAAAGGAGAAACCCTAGTGGGAAAATTTACCCCCAAAATACAAAAAGAATAAAGGAAGGCTAGAAGCCCTCCAAAGATGATGATAATGTAGTTCGTACTTTGAAGAGCTCATGAAGTGAATAATATTGCTCTCGGTGAAGGGTTTGATGAATATTTCAACAATATGCTCCAATGTATGGAAATATATTAGATCAATGACATGTCTATGAATTGGATCTTTGATGAAATGCATGTGAATCTCGATGTGCTTGGTGCCCCGATGTTGGACCCTATTTACGTAAATCGAAATGGTGCTCATCGGTTATCACGAGAAGATGATTGTGGGTTGCGTGCACTTAATACCAAACTCTATCGAATCCCTAAAGCTAGATGACCTCAATGTAAACATTAATAAATCCTCTATATTTAGCCTCGAGTAGATGATAAAACAATAACATTCCACTTCTTTCTTGGTAAACTAATCGGACCAGATCCTAGTGGGAAATTGTAACTTTGAAGTGGACTTATGATTCTAAATATCTCCAACCGAGTCTGAATTTGTGTATCCAACCAAGTCAACATCAATACTAACTCCATAGTGAGTCTCGAATATCTGTGTACCTTGAATGTAGTGACGAATCCTATTAGCTTCTTTCCAAAGAAAATAATGAGGGTCTTGCATGAACCTAGAGACTAGGCCCATTGCATATGAAATGTCGGGTCTTATGTGAATCAAATATATAAGGCTACCTAAAATTTGTCGATATAAGGTAGCATTGACCAATGGTGAAGTACAATCAACCTCAATCTTGACTCCAGATAGAAAGGGAGTCAAAGTTGGATTTTAAACTGCCATGTGAAACTGAGAAAGTAAATCGAGAGCTTACTTATGGTTGTGGAATGGTTATCCCCTGAGTCATACTATGAAATTTGAATCCTAAGGAAGTAATGTAATATAGTACCCTACTCAATCGTGATTGGTCGGAAAACCCTTTCTATTTCCATCAAGATTGTTAATGGTACCATTATGGGAATTTTTACACAAATTAATTGATTAAATAATTGTAATTTCTTTTCGTTGAAAATTATTTTATTTTTTTGTAAATGTATCTCTAGGAACCAGTCATAATTTTAGTGTTTCGTCACATTATTAGGTTGTCATCAAAAAATAATAGAGTTTGTCGATGAGTGTTAATAGAATCCATAAAAACATTGTCATGCCTTATTGACATTGCGGATGTCGTCTTGCACTCCTATCATCTCATTCCCATGATCAATCATGTATCATGATAATGAAGAAATTATAATATCGGTAAAGTTTAAAAGATTAAAATAATAACACGAACAATAAAATGGAATTAAAAATAATTAAATAAAATGAAATTTAAATTTTAAGAAAATAAAATAAAACATAAAAATATGTAACTTGTGTTGGGTGAGGGTGCATGTGGTCATGAAATGTGTTATGCATGTGGTGTGGCTAGATACATGCTAAGTGGCCAAGTGGACTTCACATGATGGGATGTTTTGTTATAAATTGTAAGAAAATATTATTGATAAGTGTAAAGAAAAACTCCACAACCTCATAAATCCTATGATCCATACAAAGTGGGAGACTTCTTTCCTTGTATGGATGTTATAGATATTATCAATGGACCCAAAGGATATTTTATTATAAAATTGGATGTACATACTTTTAACATATCACATGCTAGATTTTATACCAACTTCTTAACCTTGCATGCATCCTCTAAGCCAATTCCAAGCATAGTGGAAAGAGGATTTTGGAGGAGGTTGTTTTCGCTAGTGTCCTATGTAATATATTTACATAAAACTCTGGACCACTACCAAAGTGATGGAAATAAGTGAGGATTCTAGGTCTGAATATTGAGGATAGGGACAAGATTTAAGCGAGGTATGTGTGTATTAAACAGGATGTTGAGTGCCCTCCAAACCTATTCTAAACTTGGAGCTTGAAATATTTGTATCGAGATTTCCAATGGGTAAAACTTAACCCATAACCTTTGCCAACTCTCTCCCATCCTATTCCAAGATGGGAAATCAAAGGGAAAAACTATCAAAATTTAATGTGGTTGTAATCTTGAGCCTCACGTCATGTTTAAACTTGTTTTCCCTCCTCTCAACTACCAAGTTGATGGGAATTTAATTCCTTTACCGTTTGAAGCTTTCAAACCGTCTTCCAATTTCTTGCCATGTGTTAGCATTCCACTTGCCCCTCTACCTTTTTCTCCCCATAAATGTGAATTCAGGAATTAGCCGCTTTCTTATAAAAATTTGGGTCCATTTTTGTTGGTCTTGGTATATGTGGAGGCCCAGGTATTATACACACACACACACACACACATATATATACAACGAAGGGAGAATATATATATATATATATATATATATATATATATATATATATATATATATATATATATATATATATATATATATATATATATATAAGGAATATAATAGGGAAATATAATGTAGATATGTAGCAACATAAAATAACAAAAAAAAAAAAGGAGAATAAAGAGCAATAACTCAAAAAAATTACAGAAAAGAAATAGATATACATGCCAAAAAAAATATAAACAAGAAAAATACAAAGGGGTAATATATAACAAGAAGAAAAATATAGGAAGGGAATATGGAAATAGAGAGAAAGATATGTGCAAAGAACACATAATTTTTTCTAAGAAAAAGAAACAAAGAATAAGACACAAGAAGAGAAACAAAAGAAAATATAGAGCAACAACTCTGAGATTGTAAAAGTTTTCTTAATCAAATATAATATATATTTTGTGTGTGTTTTTAGTTCTGTTTTATTTTCCTCTGTGTTGGTTGTTATGGCACTAAATTTTACGAATAGTTTGGTATCATCACAAACAAAAGGATCAATAGCTTGTGGGTTTGAGATTTTATTTTCTAGTTTTGGGTTGTAATGGCTTCGCGTAGTAGTAAATCGTGATAACAAACCCCAATATTTGATGGGAAGAATTATGACATTTGGTGCATTAAAATGAAGACATTGTTCTCCTCTCAAGAGCTATGGGAACTAGTTGAAGGAGGATATATAGAGGTAGCAAACCGGATGTTTTCAATGTATTAACACAATCTCAAAAGAATACTTTAAAGGAAAATATAAGGATGCAAAGGCCTTAAGATATATCCAAAATGCAATCACTGATTTAGTTTTCCCAAGGATAACAACAACTATAAACTCCAAGCAAGCATGGGATACCTTACAGAATGCATATCAAGGAAGTGACAAAGTGAAAGTAGTCAGATTGTAAATTTTGAGAAGATATTTTGAGACCCTTCTCATGAAAGAATCAGAATCAATAAATGATTTTTTCACAATAAAAATGACAATAGTCAATCAAATGAGGACTAATGGAGATGTGGTTGAAGATCATAGGATCATAGAGAAGGTATTGAGGATCCTTCCAACCAGATTTGATTCAGTTGTGGTCGCAATAAAGGAGTCTAAAGACTTGAGACAAATGACAGTTGGTAAACTGATGGGTTCTTTGTAAACCCATGAATTAAGGGTGAGTATATCAGCCATCTCCTCCAATAAACAAGCCTTCAAAACAAATAAAAATGTTAGAGACAGGGGAGAGGTGCATACAATAAAGGAAGATGAATATTTAGTACCCCAAAAAAGGTGGGATACACAATCATCAAGAGCCACAAGCCAGATGAAGAGGAAGGAACAAAAACACTTCCAGAGGTGGTTCTACACAAAGGTATGAAAAATCAAATGTGTAATTCTATTACTGTAAAAAAAGTTTAGGCATTATGCTAGTGAATGTAGAAAGAAAGAATATGATTTGAGAAATCATAATCATAATGCAAGCTTCTCTAATGCAAAAGAAGATGAACCTGAAAAGAATGAAAAGAGTGGAACTCTATTTTTAACTTACAATGTAGTTGAACAAGGAAGCAAACAAATATGGTATTTGGATAGTGCATGTAGTAACCATATGTAGGGAAGTAAGGAAATGTTTGGTAATATAGATGGCGCAATCAAATATGAATTGAACATGGGAAAAAATGATAAGGTTCTAGTGATGGGTAGAGGCAGTATATCTATTTTAACCAATCAAAGAGTCAAGAGGTAGATCAATGATGTCATCTATATCCCAATATTAAAGTATAATATTCTAAGTGTTGGTGCTTGAAATAATCTTGCCCCTTTTTCTTGAACATGCCTTCAAAATTTTTTATGTTGTTTTGTTTTCCCATGTGAAAATGTGAGTTCAAACGTTACAGTCATGCTAAATCCATCTAAAAATCTCGTGTTTAGGATGTTATGCCTCTTTTTTTCGGTCGAGGATTGTGTTAGACATGTTGTTCTTGAAGATCCCTACAAAAAATGATCGTGAATCAGTTTTAAACCATGAAAAATGCCTTTGTATACCATTCCCTGGTCGTGTTGTAAATTTCATGTTTGTCTTCGTCACTTGATGATATGTGGCATTCTCCAATTGGTTGCGGTATGAAATATTTAAGTTGCAAAGTTACAACAATCGTATAACATTAACAATTTGCTAACTTGGCCCCGAGGCCCGACGAATATTCCTTTGAATATTCATAGTCAAAAAATGCAAAAACAGAAATTGACTTCACCTCTGAAGAAGTACACGTATCACAAGTTGGTTAAATGTGGGGATCGGGGCCTGATTGCATTTCTTGACAATGAGGTGATAAATTATAAAAGTGTAAAGAAGCTCCCAAGACCCACCAAGGACACGTGGCACTTTCTCATGCAAAGAGTGGGAAGCGGGTCATCGGAGCAAATTGGTAACTTTGAGTTCAATTGTGAAAGAGAACAAATATTTAGAAATGACCTGCAACTCTACCACTTTGTTGGGATGCAACCACATGTCAAACTCAAGATGGAAGTCAAGGGTGGGTGATCGGGTCAAATAGCTCAATATGTATGTGTTTAAAACATGATGCAAAAGTGCAAAAATTTTCCCCGAACTCTGCATTACATAAGGCTATTCCACGTGGATGGCTCATATTTAAAATTGGGAAAGGTGAAATGGAGGGCCATGATGCAACACATTAATGACTACCGCCATTAATGCATTTTTGCACAAATCAAGGAGGAATTTTGAAGTCTTCAAACGCATTGAGATTTTTGTTATCGTTTGCTAAGATCTAGACATCATTGTTATCATAATGTCTTAAGGAGCAACATGAAATTGATTGTGGAGCTCAAATTGAGAACCAAAGATTGAAAATTCTTTGAACCAGAGCTAGATTGCATAGATATTTACTAGAAAATTGGTAAGAACTAAGACACCCCGTACTCTTATTCATTTGCAAGGAAATTCAAAGTAAAACTAGGGCATTAAAGATGAAGACCATGCCGTCGGGTTTTCCTGTTACTTTTGGAATCACTAGTAATCTAGAAAAAATCATGGATACAAATTTGATGAATGCTGACCTAGATGAATTCTTGCAAAGAGTCAATAGCCCAAACAAGAGTGAATTAATGGAAGTAATTCAAGCTAGTAATATTTCTTTAGTTGGTGTTATTTCACCCTCGCACACTACCCGCAATGGTATGACTCGTGCCATGAATTATGATCTAGAGAAGAGGGAAGTATTAGATGGAAGTGGTGAAGTGGTATTAACTTTGACACCCGCAACCATCAGGATAATGCTAAAATTGCCTGTGATTAGAAATCCAATAACCCTAGGTATCGACTTAGCCCTACAAGATTATGAAGCTAAGAAAAGGAATATGCTTGACTTATAAATACCAAATGGCTTTTAACAGAGAAGAAAACAACCACTCAAATCCCTAAAATAATTGTTAGGGAACAATTCATTGAGGAAGCAAAAGATGTGATTATATTGTTGAGTTGAATGGCTAGATTAGAAACAATGAATGAATTCAAGGAGTGGATGTGCACCTATATGTGGATAGTTTTGGAGAAGAAGGGGAACATTTTTTGGGAAAAATTCATTGCAGAAGCACTTCATGACCACATGATAGCACTAACAAAAAAAATGGAGATGGGTGGCACTGAGAATTGGAATTTTACATGATGACCTACTTGATTTATAATATTGTAGGCCACAGGCAGTTCCCTATCCTTGTTCCATGTGCTGACATTAAAAAATGTTGAATGCATAAGATCTTCCCTCAATTACAGTTGAATAATTGGAAAGAGAATGTGAGATTGGTTAACGATGCCTTCTTTGCACAAATCATATGCTTATTTAGGCCAAAATGGGAATAGTACAGGATTTTGAGGAGGCTAGGCAAGTAATCATGGAGTATGGATGTTATTTCATTCAAGTACATGAAGTTTACATACATCAGGGTTAGTGGATTTGAAGGCCAACCATGTAAGCTGCCCAGATATTTAGATGACAAAATGGCCTTGTGTGAATTGGCAAGATAGTTGACACCAATTCACAAACTAATTACTGGAAAACACAAGACAAACATCAAGTTCCCCATCAAGATTGGAAGGTACTCCTGCCCTTCAATTATAAAGGACAAATTAATGGAAGATGAGATGGAAAGGTTTAAGGAAAGGACCAATTATGACATCAGGTGGGTATTCAACAATCTTGCAAACACTTTTGAACATGAGCCTCAATTTGAGGATTATTGGATGAATTACAGAGATGAGGAGGAGGTTAGGCTAAGAGACTTCTCAAGAATGACCCTCACCTAAATTATATACTTCAAGATTGTTGTTATCCCTAAGGGATTCGTGGATGATCCATCTTTGTGAGTCAATACTATCTTGATCAAAAGGTGGAGGGAAAACCAATGGTCCCCTTGAATTGGAATGAAGAGGATTCAGATGACTCATATGCCCGAATAACTGATGTAATGAGAAGAACATTGAATTGGTTAGCCCAAAAAAACATTGATTTATCAATTCAAAGCACAAGAGTTCTTAATAAATTCAAGGATTTGGGAAAATTAAAAGATGACCTTCCTCCCTTGAAAGATGGAGCTAATAGAATGGATCCCTTGGAAGGAAATTCCCCTCAATTTCCATCAAAAAGGCCTACCACATAAGTAGTGGATGAATGGACTTCTGCTACCAATGGGACTGTACTTCCATGTTTCCTCTAAAGCAAAAAAATGAAGAAATGCTCCTAAAATCAATGTAAAATGCTACTATCACTTTTGCAGTTCCACTACAATCAAAAGGAAAGGGTGTAGTTTTAGTCATATTTCATACCCTTAGACTAATAGTCTAATCCCATACACACTGGCTTATCACCCAATAGGCGCTGGGCACTCACCCAAGGCACGGGAGGGTGCCGAGTCTCTCCTTTATGTGAGTTTTGTGAGAATGCATCATCTTAGGACAGATAATCAAATGCAAGATAAAAAATAACTATACAACATTCTTAATAACTTAGAACGAGTTATCATCTCATTGTATGCAAAAAGAGAAATAATAAACAATATATGAAGATGGTTCATACAAAAGGGAAATGCATAAGTATTATACTCCTGAACACATAGATGATTTATAATAGAGAATTATATTCATACTAATAGATTCAATAACCCACATTACATCCCTTGAGGTCATAATAGATCCTCATATAACTATGCAGAGCCAAGTCATGCATCAGAGCTATATTATGCTTCATCATATTACAAAGAAGAATGAAAACCCATCCCCTTAAATGTGCCATCACTCATAGAGCTCTCCTAATCTCTAACCCATAACATCCTTCATTTATTTCTACAGGGATTCACCTCCCTTTTCTTCTCTTTTACCTTTTATATCCTTCTTCTACCGGGTGCTTATATTTATAACCTTAGCACCCACCGCCATGCCTTCCAAAATTACAGATCGGTCGCCAAGTGTCAAAGTGGTCCTCCATGGGAGCATGCCTTCACAAATATGAGCTCTCCACTCCTTGCAATGATGTCTTCTGGAACCTTCCATTGCATGCCTAGAATATTCCCTTTTTGATCCCACAGTCGTCACCAGCCGGCACCTTATCCACAAGGGTCATGATTTTCTCATGTGCTACCTAGGATTCCGAATGCGGCTAAGTACAAAACCAGTTTTGCCTTTCGTGTGCGTGCCATGTGTTCTCAGTAAAATCTTGCCAAAATCCTTCTCTGTGCAACTTTAACCCACGTGCCATTCTTCAACTAGATCCCATGTGCCTTCTTGTACTTAGCTGATATTTTGGGGCCCAACATCACCCCATACTACACATGTTCTTCATCCTCGAAACACTCTTCAATAAAGAAATAAAGAATGATGAATCCTTGCAAATGGTTGGGAAGGAAGAATAAAGAAATAAAGAAATGGGGAAAAGAATGAAAGAATGGGGAAATTTATTTCTGGAGGAGGAGAGGGGAATCCTTCCCTAAATATGCTTCTATATTTCCCTAAGTGTTGACGCTCATCCCGAGCTTCGGCGACAAAGGTCACCCACCGTGGGATATCACTTCTTCAAAATTCAGTTCCTCCCCCTTAGCGCTTATTATTTCTATGATCTCCTCTAATTTTTTTCCCAAATCCTCGAGGCGTCCATCCTCCGAGTGATTTGGGGGTACAATTCCTTTATCTAGTTCTTGATTGATCCCAAGGTCTCAATGGCCTTTGATTTATTTTCTACTTCAGCTAGGATCTTGTCCCACTCAGCCCTGTTCCCCTTGTTATTTTCTTGGAACTCCTTGAGTTCCACTTCATGGGTGGCAACTAAGATACTTGCCACTCTATCCCTATTTGTGCAATTATCATAGGCGGCCTCAACAACTTACGTGGCGGCTTTTACATCGGCGAGGATCTTTTTGTACTGAGCAACAATTTCCATAACCTTTATCTTATTTTCTTTTTTTGTGCGCCAACGCCTCTTCTACAGATTCTAAGGCTAGTGGTTACCTCTCCATAGTGAGTATGTGGGTCAAGTCCTCTAGGCATTGTAAGGATGATCCATAATTTTGCGCGGGAGGTGTTAAGTTCGGATGCTTTAAGACAATGGCATCCGTGATCATCTCTATCTTCTTTTATGCCTCGCGCACTCTTGCCTTTTTGTCATTTAGCTCACGCCTTAATTGAGAACTGATTATTTCCTCTTGCTTCAGTTCCTTGCTTTTCTCAAGGAGCTCTTCTTCCCTTTTCTCTAGTTCTACCTCTAGGAACTTCACCCTATCATTTCTTCCAAATATCCTGGCTTCAACCTCAACTGAAACTTTATTGAGCGCGTTGTAGATTTTCTCATCCAATAATCATTGAGCATTCACCAAGGGGTTTATCCCTTTTGTTTTTGCACTTTCATCAATGCTCCTTGGCTTACCTCAAACTTAGGCTCATCAATGTGGGACTCAAATTCCCATGATAGCATTTTCCTTGTCCAAGGGTATGCACCTTCCTCATCAAATGAAGCCATGGCTAAAAGTTGTTCCATTGGCACGGTGCTCTGGAAGCACACGTGCAACACCTTATTCAGATCATCGATGTAGCCCATTCCTTGAACTTATGATGCTTCTGTGCTCTTTCTCCCTGTGCGTGTAGCTTTTGGAAAGCTTACAGCCAAACTGGGATCTCATCCCATGCTATCATATTCTTTTCCTATGCTTTCCTCCTCAGCTTCCTTCATCACCCCATCCGTGTTGTGTTCTACTTCTTGTTCCACCAGGTCCTTGATAATTTTCGCCACTTATTTCTCTATAGTTTCATCTATTTGTTCCTTAGTGAGGCTTGGGGTCCTTTAATCCTTGGTATTTTCTTCCCCTTACCACCTTGCCTTGGGCCTCAACTTCTTCTTCATCCTCCTTCTCCTCATCTCCTTCATTATACTCCTCACATCCTTTATACTCCTCATCTCCTTCTTCCTCAGAGTCATGTATCTCATAGACAAGATGGTCTTCACCTCCTTCTGGCTCATCATCATCATCCCTATTGCCAATGTAGGCATATAGGTTCTCCATTTTTCTGAATTAGCCTCATCTCTGTCACCTTCGATTCTTTCTTACTGGGGATTCCAAGATGCAGGGGATTCTTCTCTTTCTTTTTCTTTAATAGGTGATGTCTTCATTGGTGATTCCTCCTGGGTGAGGGGTTCTTCATGCTCCAGCACCTCTTCTTCTGGGTTCTTTGCTTTGAAAAGATATTTATTTCTCCGTGTGTAAGTACTAGGCTTAGTGATTTTTCTCAAAGCACTCACTGTTTGTGTGGTTTGAACACTTGGTACCTTCTGCACATCTTCTCTTTCTCTTTTTCTAGGCATGGCCTTCTTCCTTCCAGTAGGGTCTTCAAGGATGGAGACATCATTCTCCAAGTAAGCACCTTTTTCAAATTTTGGCCTTATGCGCAAAAATACCCTTACTGCGGTCCTTCTTGCAATTGGCAATGTTAAAGGCTTCATCATCTGTATCTCATGGGAGACATATCTCTCTACGTACGTGTGCTTCTTTGGGTAGACCAGCTTCTTACATAGATCGTGGTGGTCTATATCTACCTCATGAAGGTTGAACCTTAGTCTCTTGGCCTCCTTGAACCTCGTTAACTCGGCTTGGAAGTATTGTGTGGTAAAGGCGAAGGGTATCTTGCACCATGGGTTTATGTTCTCATCTCATCAATATAAATCTGCCAATGCGAGTAGTGTGGTACACTTGTAAATTTTGTCTCCCCATTTACGAGCATGGGAAATAGCTCGGGATCCTCCACTCAGCCCCGAATGTGTCACACATTCACTTATACCACTTCTCCAAGCACGCCTTGTGAGTGGCCATCATGGTTTCACAAGTGTATTTCGTAAACCTCTTTGCGGGTGAGGGATCCTCTTCTGGATACTCCCAAACAAATGTTTTTGGCCCATCGAGCACTCCAATATCTGAAAATACAATGGTGAGGAGGATATTACCGAAGAGTATCTTCTCTCCCTCCTACGCGTTGCTTATAATTTCATTCGCGATGAAAGTGAACAAGTTGTAGATGGTTCCTTCTGATATCTTTCGACATACATTCAACCAGGCCTTGTTCACTTATGTCCATCATTATTGGTCATTGATTTTGGTGACCAAATGTGTAGACATCCTCATCACTGGGTCTAGTATCCCCATGATGTCAAAGTATCGTGACCCCTTCTTGTAGTTATATGTGGCTACAGTCTCCTTGATAGCCTCCTTGTTTCTCATATCATCATCAATGTTATCTCCTTCACAATTGAGGCCTGTGAACTTGGATATCAGTTGCGGTGTGATGTGCATCTTACGCCATGTGAAATAAAAATGATCCTCATGCACATGCGACATCAACCACTGATAAAGGATCTCTGGCCTACCAAAGTATGACAACTCATATAGTTGCAATAACCTAGCCTTCTCTAATTTGACCTTCACCGCATTATGTCGACATCCTATTATTAGTTGGTCGGACCAACTCCAGCGCCATTTTCTTCTTCATTTTTCTTGGGTGATGATTATCACTTATGACCATCTTTCGCAGTGTGACTCCCACTCTTTCCCTAGCAATACCTCATCTGGGTACTATATTTTTGTGTACCATTCTTCATTGGTGCTCGTGACGGAAGCGATTTTATTTCCCTTTCCCTTTCCCTTTATTTTCTTTGGTGAAACAATTGGTTTCTTTGGTGTCATTCTTCTAGTCAAGCTAAACTTAAACAATCCTTTGTCTCACTCTTTGCCTTGCTACTGCTTCAATTGCAAAGCTCACTCCGAAGCTTCAACTCCTAAAATGAATCCTTCTTTCTCTGTGCCCTAGTTGCCAAACCCTAACCAGAAAATCCTTCAACAAGACAACGCTCTTCACATAACCTTCCCAACGTCCGTGTACTCCTTCCCTCTGGTTCATAGATCTACTCTAGATGCTCACTCAAATTTCTTGAATTCTCCTTTCTTCGCACAAATTTCTCTCTGGATGCTCTAGTTCACAAGAGCTTCTTTTACTTCATAATCACAAGGTAACAAATGACTTGCCCGACCTTGTATTTATAGTTTTTCTTCTTTCCAGCATTAAATGCTATACCACCTACCAATGTACTTTAACATTAAATGTGAATTTTTCCACTAAGACAATTTTAAGCGCCTTTACCCACGTGCCACATCCTGCTCAAAAACCCTTTACAACCTTCTGGCACATAAAATTACAACCCGATCAAGACTCTTATGCACGCGTTGACTGGCAACCGAGGGCACCTCTTCTATCCTTTACCTGGTTTTTCACCCTTGCCTACCTCATGTTGTTCTTGCGCTCTTCATCCATTTTGTACATGATTTATGAAAGGCCTTTTTGACACCAACCATTCTTGTCCACCTCTTTTCTACGCGATTCTTCATGCTTCAACCCGACTTTCTCACCTCAAATTCTACTTCCAGCTCAAACTTGTATTATAGGCCTATACTTCATATCACTCCACCCCACACAAAAATATATGTGTGGTCCTCTCTAGCATACACAACTTTGAAAAAATAATGTGGTTACCGACACACAAAGTGAAAAACTGAAACAAAAAGAAAGGAACAAGAAACGAGAAAGGAAACACACAAAAAAAAAAACATAAAGGGGAATTCTACGCTAATTGGAAATACCACCTTATTACAAACACCAAGAAGACTTATTTAGAGTAGGACTTCAGCCTACTCCCAATGAAGTGGCCTCAGTAACCTCATCCCATCCAACACTTGTAATTGGCAAGTGCTCGAATCAAGAATGTATGAGATGATGTAAAGTCCCAACCAATGGAATTTCAACTTCCCAAGATGACGCAAATACTTGGAATCATACAACACCCCTCTTTTGATATGATGATCATGCCATGCATTTTTTCTTGCTTTTTCTCTTCCGATTCCATCTAAAAAGTGATCGCCTTTCATCTAACTACATCAACTTATCAATTCTCAATTTTCCTCCTATGTGCGCTATAAGTAGTGATGGTAACATGAATTCAATTGGAAAAATAGCCTCCACACCAAACATCAATTGAAATGGTGTGGCCTTGTTCAACCTCTTGTAGGTCGTCCTATATGCCCATAGAATGAATTATAATTTTTCATCCTAATCTTGTCTTCCAACATCACAAATCTTAGTCAACGTGTGACTTAGTATATTGTTAAATTCCTCAGTAGTTCCATTTGCTTTAGGGTGATATGGGGTTATCCTTTGATGGGCCAACATAAATTCTACTAACAGAATCCTGATTGTTTCATTGAGAAAGTGTGTACCCCTATCACTTGTTAAACTTAAAGGAAACCATACCGCTGATTATGTTCTCCCATAAAAATATAGCAGTTTTTGTTGCGGTGTAATCCTTTGTAGGCATTGCCTCTGCCCACCGTGTCAAGTAATCAGTGCAAGTGATGATATACCACAAACCAGTCCTTTGCGCGGCTAGCGCAAATTGGCCCTACAAAGTCGATTTCCCATTTTTCAAATGGTTCAACATTGGCTATTGGTCACAAAGGCATTTCATCTCTCTTTCCAGGTTTTCTAAGGCACTGGAAATGGTCACATGCCTTGCAAAACTCAATGCAATCCTTGTAGATGGTTTCCCACCAAATCCCTGCTAATAAAATCTTCCGCGCAGTAGTATTTCCTGCATAGTGTCCTCCTGCAATCCCACCATGTGCTTCCTCCATAATTTCCATGCGCTCATGCTCTAATACACATCGACACATAACCTCATCATGACCTAACTTATACAGGTCTCCACTAATCAACATGTAAGGTGCAACACATATTGCTAACTACTTTCTCTCCAGAGCCTTCATCCCTTTTAGTGCCACACCTGTTTTTAAGAACATTACGATATCTTCCAAGTCTGAGGGTGCATGCCATAACCTAAACAATTGTGCATCTAGCATGGTATCCTCAATGCTTTGCGCATCCTTACCTAAATTAATCCTTGATAAGTGGTTAGGTCTTGAATTGCTTTATCCTAGCTTCACCACCACTGTGAACTCAAACTCTTGAAATAGAAGGACCCAATGACATATGCACCCTTGTAGAATGGGTTTGTTGACTAAGTATTTCAATGCCATATGGTCCGCGTAGAATATAAATGGCGTTGCCAACATATACTACCTAAAGATATGCAACACGTAGATCATAGACAATGCTTCCGCTCAATAGTTGTGTAATTTTTCTTTAGTTAACTTTCTACTCGTAAAACACAAGGGATGATCAATAATTCCCTCACCATGTTGTGCTAGCATTTCTCCCATAGTTGTTCTTGAGCCATTAACATGTACATAAAAAGGTGTATCCCAAGAAGGAAAATGTAATATCGGCATCATGACAAGCCTATCCTTCAAAGTGTCAAATGCCTTCTACTGTGCCTCTCCCCAATGAAAGGCACTTTTGTGTTTTAACAATTCCTCCAAGGGCGTGAAAATCTTGGCATATCCCTTGATGAACTTCTTGTAATACCCCGTATTCCAAAGGAATCCAAGCACTGCAATTTGACTAGTAGGCTCCCTTAATCCTACAATAATTGTAAGTTTGGCGGGATCCACTAGTAAGCCGTCTTTGCATATAATGTGTCCTAACAGGTTTCAAATGGAGTAGCAAAGACACATTTCTTAATGTTGAGGGATATCCTCAATTGCCAACATCTCTCAAACATCAGCCTTAAGTTGTCACAATGGTCTTTCACCAATCCATACACAGTCTAGTCATCCAGGTAAACTTGAAGAAACTTATGGATGAAGTCCTGAAATGCTTGTACCACAATGCGCGAGAACACAACAGGCACATTCTTCAATCCAAAAGGCATAACTGTGTAGGCAAAAATTCCCCATTTAGTGGCAAAAGTTTTGTTTCTCTGGTATTCATTTAGAATCCTGACTTGGTGGTACCACGATAACCCATCTGTGAAAGAATAGACTTCATGCCCAACTACTCCCTCTAAAATTTCTTCAATAAAGGGGGTTGGGAAGGGATCGATGACACACACTACATTCAGATTCCTGTAGTCAACACAGATTCTTATCCTACCATCCTTCTTGATACTAATAACCATTGGGCTTATCCATTTTGATTCTTTCATTGCCTCAATGATACCAGATGTTATCATCTTGTTTATTTCTTCCTTGACCCGTACCTGCAAATTTAGATTCATCCGATAAGGCCTCTCCCGAATCGGGTGTGAACCTTCCTTCAACTTGATCCTCATCTCTCCTAAGGAATGGTGAATGCATTTGAGTTCATGGTACCTGCGAGGAAACAAATATTGGAACTCACGCAACAGATCAATGGCCTTTGAAACTTCTTTTTCCGACCAATAGTCTCTGATGATAGCTTCCTTAGGTTTTGTCTCTGTTCTAATGTTAACCTTCTTTATTTTCAAGGGCTCATGGTAGGCACATTCTCACTCATCAGCGTTATCTATGAATTTTTGCATACCTTCTGAATGGTTAACATCCAAAGTCTCCATCTCTTCTTTGTCTATTATATAGACCATCTTTCCTTTTTCTTTTTCCATGCATGCATGCTCAAGTTGTATTTCCTCTGATTCCTCTTCATTGAGGCATGTCTCTAAGTAAGGCTCACCTAGTAGCTCCAATAGCCTATCTTCTGCCATAGCACTATCTCCCATTGTAAAACACTTGATTACTTGCAATGCCTTATCCACTGATGGCTTAGTACTCCTATACTTGAAATCTTGAATGAGATCACCAACTCCTGCCAATTACCTATTTGACAATGCATCTCCGAATGAATATACCATGCACGTGCATAGCCTTGTAAGGTGGAATATAACTTATGCACCCATAAAAAGGTGGTAACGCTTCTATGCTTCCCATCCATGCCTTCTCACACGCTTGGATATGAAATGAAGCGGCTTCTTTACCATGGTAGTCTTGTATGACTGTGGGTACGTTGCTCTCTGGAGAATCTTATAGAAAAGGTGATCCTCACCTTGCACCACTCTAGGAGGTTCTCCCGATGTGTAGCCCACTAGCGCACTATAGTTCCGAGTAGGTTGTAACTGAGCATTCCTCTTCTCTCTTCCTCATTTCTCCACTGAGCTTCCATTTCTCGCAAGAAAATTTCAGGATATTCTCCTCTAGAGTAACTTGGAAACTTTGTTCCCTATATTCCCGACTTAGAGCGCTTTTATAACCCTTGTTATAGATCCTCTCAATTTTCACCAAATTAACACATAAGTCCCATGTGCCCAATTTTTACATGTCCCACTAGTCGTATCACTCAAGGATGAGCATATTCAAACTGGATAACTCCCTCCGTGGGGTGAATTATCTCAGGATCTCTGATGGAGTGCACATAGATTCTATCAAGAAATTATTCTCCTAAGGGCTCAATATAGGGTACCGACTTCCTATCTGTCAAAGGGATGATCAACCTTTCTTCTTTGTTCTCAAAACTGATATATCATTTGTTAAACCGCAGGTCGGAATTGTTCTTGTAACACCATGGGCACCCAAGCAACACTGGAAAGTTATCTGCCTCGGCGAGTGCCAAGACTTTGAAGTATCCAATGAATTTAGCCACTTGAATGGTGATAACTGCATCTTTTAGGACTCTAATGGGCATTGCCTTATCTTATTCGCCATATACAACACATTCGAAGATGGTCAGTGCGAGCCTTCCCATCCGACGCCATGCATCTAAGGTAAGAACATTGACCTCTACTCCTGTGTCGATGAGAAATATTGCTCAAAATCCATCCATCAACAACCGCATTCAAAGTAATCTCCTTATCATAGTTGAGGTTGTGAGGGGAAGGTTTACATGCAAAACATGCCTTTTGCACTCTACTCTAATGCATGGTACCTTCTCTCTTAGCCATTCTCCTAGTAAGGGAATAATATTCTCGTGCCTTAACATCCTGTATACTTCCTTGACCTCATCCAGATCATCCTTTGGAACCTTGACATCCTTCCTTTGCTCCCAACTACCACGATTACTCCAAACATTAGATCTTCCCTTGTAAACTTTGAATCACATCCATAGTCTCTTGATATACCTCTTTTTGATGAGTAGGGTCCAGATACTTTCCATGTACCACTTATTCTCTTTAAACTAGTTTCCTTTATCTTGGTATATTCCTAGCATGCGCGGCCTCTACTCACGTCGTCACTAGCACAGTTCTAGCCCTAACTCATGCACCACTCTTGGCATCCATTGTGAATCGGCCTTCTTGATGCTCACCATCCCAACGCCTTTTTCCTTCTCGGTGCTACTGGTTCATATGCTCATAAAGTTCTGGACACTCTTCATATTTATGTTTCTTTCCACACCATGAGCATTGTAATAGATCAGGACACTCACGTTTGTAATGCTATGTAGATCCATAATTATAACAGGTTCCTCACAGGAACTCACTTCGTCCTTTGCATGCTTATTGTGACCACAAAATCCTCCGCGAAAACCTCTTCCACATGTTCCTCCATATGTGTGCCCTTCATAATTTCGGTCATCATCCTTTGAATTTCTTGTAAGGCTAGTCTAGCGCACACCCAGATCAATAGCATCATGGATTTGATCAATCATTCTGTAATCCTTGGTATCATGGGTCATAGAGGTATAAATCTTACAATAGCAAGAAACATTCTTGCGGATCGCATCTTTGGAGTAGAGGGAATCTACTTGCATCATGATCCCCATGGAAAATCTCATAGTCTACCGATATAGCACACACCGACTTCCAAGGGAAACTATCCTTTCCATGCCCCTCCACTTAGCAATCATACACCAAAGCCCACCATGAACCTCATGCGACCGAGTTTGCGAGATAGCTTCTCCAACCGCTTGGCCATTGAATAATTTGAGCCTCCGGAAAAGGATAACACTAGTGTCAATGCTCCCAACAGCTTTAGCATGCAGGGTAGCTTCCAATGCCTCACGCAAGTCTGTGGAAGTCTTATGCAACAAATCCCTTCTAAATGGTGTTATCAATCCTTCAAAAAACCATTGAGCATGTTTAGAAGGATGAATGTCATAAGATAGTTTTGACAGAGAGTCTTGAAATGTGAGTCATACTCCTGACATTCTCTCTGTCATTCCCTGTTGGATTTACTTCATATTGTTGATGCTTTTCTACTCAAACTCGGGATATAAAACTCTGCTAAGAAGGTGTTCTTCAATGTGGTGTATTCTACCACCTGTCTCGATGGGGGTCATACTTCATATACCAACTATGTGTGTGCCCTTGTAACATTGTTGCAAACTGACTTTCCTTCTACTCGGGGGTAGAAATTCCTTTTGTCTTGTAGTAGTTCGCACTTTGCACATGCTCAAGCATCTTGAATACCCCTATAGTATGGTAAGTGTAAATAAGTCTAAAAAACACTTAAGGAGGTTCCCGGGGTCCTTGTCCTCCCGATCTAGAGCCTTGGTTCCCTCCGGTGTTTCCTCCTCCTTCGATCCACTAGATCCACTAGGTCTTATTCCTCCCGACACACCGATCCACCTCATGTAGTGAGAAAAGGATCGAAGTGGTCATGCCCGGGGTCCCACTAAACTACGCACCGATGGTTTGTGATATTTTCCCACTACCAGTTGTATGTCCCACGCCACTCCCAGATGCGATACCCAATCCTTGCATACTTACACCTTGTCTAAAGATTCCCTAAATACAGGAATGGCTTATGCAACCATGGATGTTCCAAACAAGAAATTATATCTCCTGAGTGCAGATCGGTCACTCCCACTGATACTAACTGGGTTAACAATACTTCTCCATTGATCTGGAAAACTAAGTGCCAGGGGTTGGTCACCAGGTGGGTTCAGATGCATGCCGACAAACTCTCATCAAAGATGAAGGGACCTCTCTCCCATGCTTTCCAAGATGGGGTAACACAAACTTCTCAGGCTCCATGTCCTTTGCGTGAACCTCAACTCCTTCCCGCAACATCTTCCTCTATAGATCCATCACACTTGCAACCTCATGTTGTCTAGTCATCTCCCTTTCATGAGCTTCACTATACTTGAGTGATCTCTCCTCCCTTTTATTTTCAGCCACAATGTCACCCTCTTCTTCCACCCTAGCTTCCTCTCCCAAAGGCTCGAGATAAGCTTAGCCGACTATGGGAAATGCTTCTAAGCTCAAAGTAATGACCAAGAGCTTCATAGCCGCAGGGAATAACACGTAAAAATGATCCTCAAGGATCCCTAAGAAATTTGAACTCGGAAACCTATGGGTAGGAATACGTAGAAATGGTGTATTCAAGAGTATAACTGGTCAACACTCTCTTCCATTAGTGATCAATAGCACGCGTCCAAGTCAGATCTACATCATGCAGCCTTATACACATGATCTATAGTACTAGCTTGATCTGGATGCGTATGCTGAAATCCATTCATATAGTTCTACTAGGAAGCAACAAAATAATGTCTCATACAACTCATGGTATAGGTTCTCTTCTACCCATCTACATGCATCAAACTCAGGTCCAATGTTGAATCTCTGAGAAAACATGTCCTCCGTTTACTTGAACCATGTTTCCACACTTTCCAAGGTTAGGCATTCTATCATCACACATCACAGGGACAAAGATGCATGCCATTTCTCACAACAACTTCAAAAGAGGTCCCAACAATGAAACCAAGATATATTCATATTTCATACCCGTAGACTAATAGTCTAATCCCATGCACATCACGCCTATCATCCAATGGGTGCTTTGGTACTCACCTAAGGCACACACGGGTGCTTTGAGTCTCTCCTTTATGTGATTTTCATGAGAATGCATCATCTTAGGACAAATAATCAAATGTAGGATAGAAAAGAACTATACAACATTCTTAAGAACTTAGAACGAGTTATCATCTCATTGTATGTAGAAAAGAGAAATAATAAACAACATATGGAGATGGTTCATACAAAAGGGAAATGCATAAGTATTATACTCCTGAACACATAGATGATTTATAAAAGAGCATTATATTCATACTAATAGAGTCAATAACCCACATTACATCCCTTGAGGTCATAACAGATCCTCATATAACTATGCAGAGCCAAGTCATGCATCAGAGATATATTGTGCTTCATCTTATTACAAAGAAGAATGAAAACCCATCCTCTTAAATGCACCATCACTCACAGAGCTATCCTAATCCCTAACCCATAACATCCCTCATCTGTTTCTAGGGCTTTGCCTCCCTTTTCTTCTCTTTTACCTTCTATATACTTCTTCTACCGAGCGCTTGTATTTATAGCCTTAAGAACCACCACTATGCCTTCTAGAAATTATAGATCGATCACCAAGTGTTGAAGTGTTCCTCCATGGAAGTATGCCTTCACAGATCTAAGCTCTCCACTCCTTGTAATGATGTCTTCTCGGGACCTTCCATCGCATGCCTAGAATATTCCCTTTTTGATCCCACAATTACTGTGGATAACACCTTATCCACAAGGGTCATGCTTTTCATGTGCTTCCTAGGAAAATAATTGCATGACACACATCGGATATTTTTGAAAGAATGGCTATGGAGCGCTTTGCATGGATGTGGGATAAATATAGAATTGCGACTGATAGTTAACTAGGAGAGATCTATTATTAGCGCACTTGCATGTGTGGTTGTAATTATAAGGGCACATGGCTATTTTCAACATGCGACCTATTTTAGGAATAGATAAGCGGTGAAGGGAAAGTCCCCACCCTTATAGATATGTGATGAAATACGTAGTATAAGATAGAGATAAATATATATATAGAACTAGATTACTGTGAGAGTATATTGTCAATACTGTTATGCGCATAAGCATATAATGCCATTATTGTAAGAAGCCTCTGTTTATTCCTATGTTTTTATATAATTAAGTGTATTAGTTGAATCAAAGTATTAATCCTAAGTATAATGATTTCTTACGTCCTGATTTCATCATGATTATCATTTAGTTTGTTGTTCTCTAGAACTAGTTTTGTACATACATTGTAGAATGATGTATTAATTATGGATCTGAATGCATTAAGTCTTCATAATGCTAACATCCTATAACAACAACCCTAAAGAGGGACCTAGTACCTTTGCACACTTCAAGTGAGTTCTCGGTATAGGCCGAGTGATGTGCTAATGTGGCTTGGTTTTTACTAATGAATTCTAGGCTGCATCATTGGTTCCGTTGCCGGGACCTCTTTTTCAGTTGTTTTCAGGATGGTTCACGATGAAGACATACCGATTGACCCTAGAAAGTGTTGAGGAGTGGATACATGACCTAGAAGAAGAATACGCATAGAGGTTTAGCACTGGATCTAGAGTTTGATGCACGTATGTGGGTGGAGAAGAATCTGTATGACTGTTTGTATGAAATCTTTTTCACTATTTTTCCAAAGAAAATTATATGAGTGGCTGGTTGCTTATGCATCTAAATGAAATTGGAGGTATCGCACACTTGTCTTGACACAAGAAGAATTTCAGACCCTGTATGATTCCGAGCTGATTTGGACTCACGTTGTGGATACGTGGTTCCATGGTGTTTTGAACAGTTATATCTTAGAATACTCAATTTCCACTTATTTGTGCCCAAAGGTAGCTGAATTCCAGTTTTTACGATATCCAAGGGGAACTTACCTGCAAGGCATTCCACTGGCGATCAAATTTTTGATGGTAACCCTGAACTTGGAGAGTAAACCAATGGCTAACTAAACCCCACCATGCGTAGGGGCAGGAGCAAGCTTGGTGAAAGATGGAAGACCTAGTGGCAGAGAGGTAGAGAGAGGAAAGGAGGCTTAAGTATAATGAGGCGCACGAGAGGGAGGTAGAGAAGTAGCGGGAGGTTACAGAGTGAATGGCATTGTGGAGAGAGATAGTTCGGGAAGGATTTTAAGTTCATGTTGAAGACGTGGAACCTGAGCATCAGGAACTCCCCCATTTAGAAAAGCATGATAGGGAACCCTCCTCGACCTCACGCAAAAGTGCACCAAAGATAAATGACCTAGGCCACGGGCGCACATTTGAATCCACCTAACAACGTTTCCCTTGTACTTGGTCTTCCAGTACCTAGTGCAAATAGTTAGCAAGCTAATTGAAGTAGTGGGAGAGCAGGAATGAGTCATATAAGAAGCACAACAATGGCAGTGCAAATGGATTTGTTGTTATATGGGAGTACCTTTTCGGGTGTATCATCCGCATAGAATTCAGCACAAATTTTGGACTCGCTTCGGGAGTAGTAACACTTCACAGATTTTTTGGGGTACAATTTAGTACTACTTGTTGGGACACGGGAAGTAAATCTTTTGTCCGACCCCAACTACGAGTTCGGGATCAAGAGGTATAGGTGGCTCTATCTCCGGTAGATCTGGTGGTTTTGGAGGTAGAGGAAACACAAGAGGTTCTGGATCGGTGGGCAAGCTCTGTCAAACCCCAAAATATTTGCATGGAGATGTCTCTTCATTTCCTAGAGTATAGGGGCATAGAGGATGTGGCTGAACACGTACACATGTGTGAAATCCGTGGTGTGCAAAAATAATCAAATCTTCTGAGTATAGGGCAAGCCAATTTTCTACAACGTTACAAGGGTGCGTACACAGCTGGTACATAAAGTTTGACCATGATTAGACTTGCGTAGACTATACAGCTTTAAAAGATGTTTTCCTCAAATAATTTCATATCCCAAAGTTTGAGAAAAAGAGTATAAGCGCGCTTAAGGATATTAAGCAAGGCACTACTAAGAGTGTTAGAGAGTATTATGATCATTTTAAAATGATGTTATTCAAGCTTTCTTATGATATTCATGCAAGCCAAAGATGACCAATGGTTCGTTGGAGGCCTGATTACACCTTTTAGAAGGGCACTATCACATAAAATATACACTCATTCATGAGAAGCACTTGAAGCAGATTTACACACTAAGGCAGTTGGAAGTATAGACACTGGGGTAAGCCCATTTTTAGAGGCAAAAATTGTAGCTATGGAAAAGCAGTTGGAGAAGCTATCAGCAAATTCAACACATGAGACGTGCACAGGGATTTGGTGCACATATTGTGAAGTGGAAGGTCACACAAAGGATAGTTGTCCCCGCAGATCTGTGAGCTCGTTGCTGTTAGACTATGAGATATGCCATTTAAATACGATGCTGCTAGCTACTACCCATTCACGTAATGCGTGATAAGGAAGAAAATTTCATGCTACTGTAAAATCTACAGGTCCATAACTCATGACATGGAAGACTTTTGGTTGACTAGTCAGATCCATGACTCTATAGATATTGGTGTATGACAGACATGAGTTTCAAATAACTCTAAAGGCAAGAACGAGGATCAGGATCAAGATCACAATCATGCGCACTATGATCAGAATGAAGGACGTTTTAAAGGTGATCGTGGAAGAGGATGAGGATACTATGGTGGATTTAGAGGATGAGGCCATGGTGGCAGCCGAGGCGAGTTCCCTCGCAGAACATGTTATACATGCAGATATGTTGACCACTACAGGTGTGAATGTCCTCAGAATATTACATGTTCTTTTTGTGGAAATAATCATAGTTATGAGGAATTCTGGGACTTATATGAGCATCTTAGCAAGCAGCATAAATAAGAAAAAAAAGGCACGGGGATGGTTAGGATACAACGCGCTATGGAAAATCAGTGGATGCCTAAGTTAGAACCAGAATCTGAGGCGTTGCAAGTAAGGATCACTACCCGCGCCCGAAGCAACAAGCGCTAAAGAGGTATTAATACAAAGGCCTACCATCACTAAGGAGGAGGTTTTACATGCACAGTACCCAGATCCTGCCCATCAGAAGGAGGTTTATCAGAAACCATGGAAGTACTCAAAAATCTTCAGGGTGAAATACAATATTTAAAGGAGAAATCATGAAAGATGGAGCAAAATAAAGCATCAGAGATGGTCCAAACTGATATGGATGACTTGAGAGAAGTGTGCAAAATGTTGCGCCAGGAGAATATCATTCCACTATTAGGGAATTGGTTAAAGGGAAACACTCCATGTGCAAGTACTAAGACTGGATGGTAGATCCTACATGCGAATCTTCCCCCTCATAGCCTAGATTATGACAAGGAAGTAACTCTAATGCTATTGTGGATGGGTGGCTATAGAGTAATATATTGATTTATACGACACGAAGTCAATGTTATTACTATGTATTGTTATGAGGTTACACACGTGCTTGGTATATTTTGATATATTGCTTGGTATGTCTTTTACATATGGGTTCTCTGGGCATCATCAGTCGGGATTTCCTAGGAGGATTAGGAAAAGACTAATTTTACTATTGAATGGGGTAGTTTTACCTATATTGTGATGCCTTTTGGACTGAAAAATGTGCCCAATGTATTTTTGCGCATAGTTGTTTAGGCGTTTAAAGATTTTATTCACAACTTCTTGCAGGTTTATTTAGATGATTGGACGGTGTATGGACTTGTTAAGGATCATTGTGACAATTTGTGCTTAATGTTTGAAAGATGTAGACAGTTGAGTATCTCTTTGAACATCAAGAAGTGCATATTTGCTACACCATTTGGAATACTATTAGGACACATAATCTGTAAGGAAGGTTTGTTGGTTGATCCAGCTAAGGTTGCAGTCATTATAGGCCTGAAAGAGCCTACCAATCAGTGAGGTGCACGGATTCTTGGGTCACACGGGGTATTATAGAAAATTCATAAAGGGATATGCCAATTTTTTACAGCTTTGGAGGAGTTACTAAAAGGAAAAGGTACGTTCTCTTGGGAGACCCACAACAATGCGCATTTGAAACATTGAAAAAGAAACTTACTACCGCACCTATTTTGTGCTTTCCTTTGTTGGACCAACCATTTCATGTACATATGGATGACTCTAGCAGAGACATTGGCATGGTGTTGGCTCATCCTAGAGAAGGGATTATATATCATCCTATATGTTTTGCTAGTAGAAATTTGACTCCTGCAGAGTAGAATTACACCACTACAAAGCACGAAGCTTTGTCGATGATGTATGCGCTACATAAATTCGATGACAATATCTGCTAGCTACACCGTTTGTCTTTTATGCGAGATCACATGGCATTGAAGTATTTGGTAAACAAGCCCATTTTACAGGGGTGCATATGCATATGTATACTCTTATTTCAAGAGTTTGATTTTACAATTGTGGTAAAACCAGGGAAAAGTAATTTTGGACCAGACCATTTATCCAAAATACAGTCAGGAGAAGAAGCACAGGCCATTGAAGATACCATGTCCAATGCACAATTATATAGGTTACAACACATGCCATTAGATTTAGAGGACATTGTTGTCTTTCTACGAACAAGTATGGCACCAAAAGGAATGAAATCCTTAGAGAAGAAACAACTTGCTATACACGCGACACCATATATGTTAATTAACAAAGTGACTGCATACAAATTAGGGTCGGATGAAGTATTGCGATGTTGTGTAATGGAACATGAGCACACAAATATAATGGAGGAAGCTCATGGTGGTATTGTAGAGTTGCCACTATGTAGCTAACGCCACTGTCGCAAGATTCTACTCACTTTGGATTATGGTGGGAGACCCTGTACAAAGATTGTAAAGCATATTGCGAGGCTTGTGATCACTGTCGGTGTATTGGGAAACCAGGAAAATGAGATGAAATTCTGTAAGACCTATTACTAGTGCGAACCATTTTGAAAAATGGGCTATTGATTTTGTGGGTCCTATTTCACCACCACACATATAATGGATCACTCTATATCATCACTTGCATAGACTATCTCGACAAGGTGGGCGTAGTAGTGCCTATAAAATATTTTACAACGAATACAACAGCCAAGTTTCTATGGGAAAATATTATTAAAAGGTACGGATGTCCTTTGAATTTGACCAAGTGATAGGGGCACAATTCTTTGAATGAGACAATCATAATCTTATTGGATGAATTCATGATTGCACACCATAAGACAACACCTAATCATCCTCGAGTTAATGGAACTCTATGAGGCTTTCAACAAAATTTTGAGCCATACATTGACAAAAACATGTGATGTTGGAAGAAAGGATTGGGATGATAAAGTGTTTATAGTAATTTGGGCATATTGAACAACATATAAAAGGTTGAACAAAGCCACAACATTTCGAGTTAGTGTTTGGCGCAAAAGTAGTTCTTCTTTATAGAATTCATGCTACCTTCTTTTTGTATTGCGTGCGCTAAAGGTTTAGTTGATGAACAAGCATTAGAAGAATGGATTGAAAAGTTAATCAAGTTGGATGAGCAACGAGAAATAGCCCGTTAGAGTCAAAAAAAGAAAAGGCCGGGTAGAAATCATGACATGACAAGAACATTAGGGATAAAAAATTTGAGATTGGAAAGATGGTGCTCCTTTATGATTCTAAGTTTTTACGCCATCCAGGGAAAAATCAAGTTACATTAGCTGCGGCCATATGTTATCACTCACATACTCGAAACAGCGCTTGTCAATTAGAGGCGCTTGATGGAATATGGTTACCCGAGTACTTCAACAGAGTAGGTTGAACCTCTACTATAAATAAGTCTTCTTGGTATTTATAATAAGGCAATATTGCCATTTAGATTAGGTTTTCAATTCTGCATTTCCTTAATGTATTTCCTTCTTCGTTGCTATGCTTTGTCAATTTAGTTGGTGTTTTCATGTAATAAAGTGTGTTTGCACGCCAGAAGCTAATTATTATTTGAAGAATTTTTAGGCACACAAGACTGCACATACCATTAGTGTGGGGTAGTTATTGATGTCCAAGTACAAGACTGTTGAAAATAAGTACACATGAAAGGAACAAACTGCTACGGGTGTTATTCAAGTTGGGGAATTGAAAAAAAGATTGCTTCTGGAAATAAGGACCATAGGGGGATATGAATGAAGAAACAAGTATAATGTGAGGTAAGCAGGGGCCATGAGAACTACCAAGGGAAGGGGTAGTGACGAGGTATTCAGGCACATGGAGGCACGTTGAAGAGAAGTCCATGGCTAAAAGGTAGGAAGGCGCGCTAGAAGGTTATAGCTTGGGCACGAAGATGTGCCACACATAAAGAATGAAAAATGGTTGTTTAATGAGAGGATTGTTGGTAGGTGAAGGAGAAATAAATGCACTAAATTTTGAAAATCTATATAAGGATGGGATGTGAGTTCATTTTTACAGTTGCAATTGTGAGAATTTGAAAAGAGCTAAGTGTAAATGAGCCGACTAGATCATGTGGAGGTGCGAAGAGTGTGAAACAAGACATGGAGAGAAGATTTGTGCACAGGAGAAGCTTGTGTCCCCATAGGTGAAGGGTTTGAGTGATGCAGACGCATTATGAAAGAGCTAGGGCATGCGATTTTCACTAGGGCATGGAGATTCAAACTAGGGTTTGAATTCTACATTTACGAAGATAGAAAGGAGATATTTTCAAAATGGCACCAAAGAAAGCACCCGCAACAAGAGTAAAAGGGAAGAAGAAGGTTAAAGTGGAAGAAGAAATTTCTCCCGAGAGTAATTTCTCATAAATGTAGTATCCAGAGGGCGTGATTGTGGGACAATAATGGGATTCCCACATCCATAAATGTAAGATCATTGATTACCACCATCACACACTAGATAATAAGGAGTTAGATGCGTTGTTGAGCACGAAAACAAACAAGTGCACAACAGAAGACATGCCAGTGTACGATGATGCTGGAGAGAAGCTCCTAAAGAAAATTGGAGTCTACCAGTTGTACAAGCTGCCATACTTTGGGAAATATGAACCATTGTATCGATGGTTGATGAGCAAAATGCATGAGCACTTCTTCTACTTCGCGGGACAGAGGGTTAGAATCATAGCTGCCTCAATTTCAATAGTGACGGGACTAAGGGCCTCATGAGTAGATCGGAGAGTGATTTAAAAAATAAAGCTATGATCTTGGAGACAAGGGAGGAGCTAGGATATACGAAGGTTCTGCATGGCATGGACATTGATAAATTGAGGAAGTACCAAGTAGTACAGAAGCTACCCATACATGTCACAAAGTTAAATGACCAAGAAAGGTGCTCACGGTGAATACAATGTGGCTGCACCTTGCAAGAAAGATGTCTCAAGGGATGGTCTAAAATATCGTGGATCACATAGCAAAGACAATCATTGAAGAAGAAGTGCGGTGATAGAATCGCTTTGACAATATTTTATTGTCTTTGGTGTTTATGGAGATTGGAGTGCCCGATGGGCTAAAATAAAAGATCTGGGAGTACCCCACAAAATAAATCTTTGGCTGAAACATTTGATAAATACTTATGTGAAGGGACCATGAGTGGACCATTTAAGCAGAGGGTGGAGATGTGGTATGACAAGATCCGCACGGTTGTTGAAGAGGAGTGGCGCATACCCAAGTAGTTACCTTCAGTGATGGGTAAGGTAGTACGGTTGCGGTCCATTGGCGAGGAAATTTTTCAGGTGGACAAACTTGTGGATTCCTTGCCAATGCTCTAGGAATATAAGTCCCTCTACTTAACCGATGTAGCTTCCATATATGCATGCACGTGAAAAGGTGGATTTCTGTGGTGGCCTTTTGGTGGGGATCCAACAGGGGCACTCCACTGACCCTGCGGCAAATGCTTACAGTTATCTGCAAGGGGGAATTTTCTATGAAGGTGGGAAAGGGAGTGAGAAGAGAGGTAGGAGAACTAATGTTGCAGGTAGAAAATTAGATTCCTGCACGCACTAGTTAGAAATTTCAACACATGCATTCATGAGAAGAAACAACTCTACAAATGGAAACAAGATGAGATAATATTGCGAACTCAAAGTTTCTAAAATATCCTCATCAAAGAGGCTACAAAATCCTTCTTCTTGTATTGATGCTTAAATAGAAGTTGTACATAATGAGGGAATGGAAGAAATTTGAGAATGGAGGAAATTAGAAGAAAATGGCTATCTCCTTTGCTTTCTCTAAGTACAATGCACTCCTGAGTTTACAAGATCAATTGCCAGCCTTATACAATGGCGTGAAGAAGCCATTAAATCTCCTCTAAGAAACGGTTACAACTTCTTCTTTTTTAGCAAGAAACAGTTTACAATTTCTTTTCAATCATTCGCATCCATTAAGATTCTTGATTCATGAAGAAACATCAATGGCGAGAAAAACTAGACTTTTCATAATGCAATCGTTACACTCGTTTTGCAACTTTGAATTCAAACCGTTCATCTTGAATTTGAAAATTTAAACTAGATTCATCCACGTGGGAGAAGTTTACTGAAGCGGGCATGGAGGATTCCTTTTGCATTTTGTGACTTTATAGAGATTTGGCATTTTGGAACATTTTGGCCCACTCACCCACTTTTGATATGGTCTTGACACGTGGCCTCATTTGAGTGGAGATAGATTCGCGGGCCACTTTTATAATTTTACCTTTTTTTATTGTGGGCTCAAAAACACAAATTACTCTATAGGCCCACCTCCCTGCTTTGACCTTCGATGCGGGCTTAATATTTGACTTTCTCCCTTATAGCATGATCGGGGTTGCAGGTCACTTTATGAATTTTAGCCCTTTTGGAAACAAGGCTCAAATTCTCAAATTGCTCCTCTGGCCTGCCTCCAATTAGATATGTCCATGTACCCATGGATAATTGGGCCAAAATTTGACAAGGAAGAAAGCGCCCGTCATTCATGCCTATGGAAAAATGTAGAGAAGAAGAAAAATCCACCATTTTGTGCTCGTTTTTCAAATTTCTTTCACAAACCAAGGAATTGAAAACAATACAAGGTTTGATGATCCATGACCATGAAAATATTGACAATTTCATTTAAAGGAGGACAACAATAAAATTTTCATGCGTCCAGATAGGAAAATGAAAAATTCATCAAAAAGTGTAGAATGGAGAGTTTAAACAACTTCAAAGCATGAATTTCTCTATATTTTTGGGCTTCCAACTTTACTTGAACACTTCTGGAGGGCATGAGCTCAAAATATTTGAATTTGAATTAGAAAATGAGGGGGGGATTTTGAGGGTGACAACAGTTGGCTCTATCTTGGGGACATGACATGGACTTAACATAGTGAAGACATGACATGGGAATCAAAATCTCAATCTCTAGACCTTGTAATTCATTGACCAGTGCCTTATCCATTGGGCCTTGCAAATTCATGCATAACTTTGAGAAAGAAATATTAGAAGAAGGAAACACACAAACACACAATGGGAAGGAAACACATGACACACAACAGAAGGGGAAACAAAACCACACAACGAAAGGGAAACACACCTAGAAATCACCTATGGTACAAGGTGGGGGACAACCCACTTTCACTGATGATACAATTTCAAGTATTTCCCACTCTGAGGTAATTCTAACGGTTTTCCATCCAAATATGAGAGAAGAAAATTGTTCTCACCGCAAGCTTCACGAATCTGGAATGGGCCGAGCCATAATGAATCAAACTTTCCATGGATTCCTTTTTGTTCTCTTCTCTTGTCCCATAGCAGGATGAAGTCTCCAACTTTGAATTCACTTGCCTTGGCCTTCTTATCAAATATATTCTTTACTTTCAATTGGTGTTCCTTAATGCGATCCACCACTTGAGTCTCTTTTCTTCCACTTCTCAAGAAATAGGATCCTCTTGTCAATGCAATCCTTGTACTGACCATCTTCTATTGCCTGTAGCAGCTTGAGAACTGGCTTCTCGATCACGAGAGGGATTTCTACTTTGACTCCATACAGTAGTTGGAATGGTGACATACTTATTGCCTTCTTGGGAGTGATCCTATTTGCCCATAATGTGTCGTACAACCTTTTGTGCCAATTCCTTTGATTCTCGTCTACAAGCTTGGAAAATGGTCACAATGTTCTTGTTTCTTGATTCAACCTATCCGTTTCCTTGTGGATAGTAGTTAGAAGAATGAGCTAGGGAGATTCCGTAGCTATAACAAAACTTGGTCAGCTCTCTTGAAGAGAAATAGGTAGCATTATCTGCTATCAATCTTTTGTGGCACTCTGAACGGACTATGATATTCTCCTTGATGAAGTTGCATATTGTTTCAGTGTTGGCTTGTTTGGCTGGAATGGCTTCCACCCATTTGGTGAAGTAGTCTATTGTTGTGAGTACATAGGTGTGCCCCACACTTGAGTGAGGGTTTAGAACACTAATGAATTCCAGCCCCCACTGTTGAAATGGTTCTTCAATAACCACAAGCCTGAGTGGTAATGCAACGAGTTGTGGTCTTCCAATGAACTGTTGGCATGATTTGCATTTAGAAACCCAATCTCGAGTGTCTACGAAGATGATGGGCCAATAATACCTTCCTCGGAGGATCTTATATGTAGTGACCATTGCTGAAAAAACCCACCACATGTTTGGTCATTGTATGCTTCAAGCAACGTTTCTTGTTGCTCTTTATCTACGCACCTAAGGAAATAACCATCCAGGCCTCTTTTGTAAAGCACATGATTCCAGATTACAAATTTAGCTGCCTTCAGCTTGAGTGTTCTCCTTTTCTTGTAATCAAGATGGGAAGGGCATTCTCCATAAGTCAGGTAATAGGCAATATCAGCATACTACTCATCAGTAGTGGTGACAAAGAGAACTTGTGGGTTGTCTTTTGAACAAGTTGAGCAAGCACAATTTTCTTCGTCATGTTGAACTTTGAGTGTTTCATCTTCAACAATCAACTTACACAAGCCATTTTCCCTTACTAGATTGGAGGGTCAAATCTCCAAGTCATATTCTTGAGTCTTTGCAATCCAATATCCTCTCTTAGCTCTGGGATCTTACCGTGTCAAGATGGATTTGATTACACTGTCAGGGACCATCACCATCGTATGGGAATTGAGGATGTAAAAACTGAATTTTTTTACAGCCTTGACCACTGCAAAGGCATGCTTCTCCAATTGTCTATATTTTAGCTCATGCTTTTTCAAAGGACAACTCATGAAAGAAATAGGTGCTTCCATGCCTTCATCATTTTTCGAATGAGGAGGGTAGAGAGTGTATGTATGTTCGATGCATAATAATGCATGATAAATTCTTTGTTAAAATTTGGAGATAAAAGAGTCAAAGCCTTGGTAATGGATTTCTTGATCTCTTCAAATGATGTGTTCCCTTCATTGTTCCATTTGAATTTTTCTTGTTGTTTCATCATGGAAGTGATGTGCTTCGTCAACTCAACAAACTCGTGCACAAAACGACTAAGAAACTTCACCTTTACGAAGAATGAATGAAATCCTTTCTTACTTGTGGGAAGGGATAATGCTTGAAGGGATCTAACGCTCGCAAGATAAATGTGTGCTCCATGTTTGTTCACAATGTTCCCGAATAACTTGCCTTCGTGACTCCAAAAATGCACTTTTCTAGATTTAGTGATATGCCATGTTTCCTACACCTTGCAAGTACATGTTCCAAGTGATAGATATGACCTCCCCTCTTCTTTGAAAATACAATGAGATCGTAAAGATATATGACAATGCAATGCTTCATATCTTTGAAGGCCAAATCCATCTCCCTTTGGAATGTAGCTCATGCATTGATTAGGCCAAAAAGCATTCTGCTGTAAGCAAAAGTGCCCCAAGGTGTTGTAAAGTCTATCTTGGTGCGGTCCTCTTCTGCCACTTTGATTTGATTATATCCTGAGAATCCATCAAGTAATGAAAGTATTTCAGATCTAGTGACTACTTGCGGGATATGGTCCATGATAGGAAGAGGATAATTTTCCTTTACTGATGCTTGGTTCAGGTTACAAAAATCTACACATATCCTTATTTCACCATTCTTATTCCGCACTGGCACAATGTTAGCTACCCACATTGAATGGTGGTTGGGAAATATGATCCTTGCATTGAGCATCTTCATTACCTCCTCCTTGATGGTATTAACAATCTTTCGGTTGTACGGCCTTTGTTTTTCGCCTTAAGGGTTTAACACCCCTTGAAAAAGGAATTGAGTGATGCATTTCCTTTGGTTGAAAGGATTTGAGTTCATCATAAGAATAGGCCAAGACATCTCGAGTATTTCTTGAGTAATGCAACAAACCTTCTTTATTCGTCAAGCGAGAAACATTCCAATATTGACCATCCTTGGCTCCTCCGGGGTACTAATGTTTTCTTTATTAAAATCATCTTGGGCACCGAGAAGATTGCTTTTCTCTCTCTTGAATGAATCTGTCATGTTTGTCAAAGAGGTCTTCTAATGAGACTAGGCCTTTGGGAATTTTTTTCCCTTTCAATTTGGTTACTCCTCATCATCAATCCCTTCATTTCCTTCTTTCTCTTCTTTGTGCTAGAATTTTGTTATCATCATTGAAGACTTGCCATGATTTGCATTATCTGTACACTAGGCCTCGAATACCATTTCAATGGTCACTTTGTATTTACCAAAAGAAGGATGAGGTGTCACTAGGGAAGCCGGCACTATAAGAGAATCATCCTTTTCATTCTGCTCCTTGGAATAGCTTTAATGGAAAATGCATCAAAAGATTCAATGCAATCCCACACTGCTTTACGTAATGCCGATTCTTGGATTCTTCACCTGATATTGTTGGCGGACTGCTTTACTATAACCTCTGCATCACCTTGGCATATCAGTTTCTTGATTCCCATGTCCTCTACTACACTCATGCCTAAGAGTAGTGCTTCATACTCTGCGGTGTTATTTGTATTATTAAATTGCAACTTATAGGCAAATGGGCACAACTCATTAGAAGGAGAGTATAATACTACACCAGCTCCCGATCCCGCACCGGAATGACTACCATAAAATTCCATTGTCCAAATTTGATCTCCTATTCCTCCATGAGAAGTGGCAAGTTCTCCTCTCTTTTTATGTGAGGAAGTAGTTTCCTAGCCCACGATCTTGAAAGAGAATGTTTGCTTTCGGATCATCAAACTTTCGTATCTGTGAACTTCATCTTTCTTACTTGGTAGAACTTATTTATCTCACCTTTTACTTTGGGATAGTTTCAGATGACCAATCCATTTTTATCTCCCCACCCAAGTCTCTCAGAAACTCCTACTCAATAGCATGCCAAAGGATGTTGGGATGTCTCTTTACCCGATGGCTAGGAGCACCTTCTTGTATGAAAAATCAGCTAGTACTACCTGTGCATCTTTGATTCTTCCTACCAATGGTACTTGTTTGGATTCCATTGAGTAGCAGGTATCATTTATCTGGATCAAGGTGAGGTCTAGAGCATTTGAAACTTTGGCTGCATCACATTGTCTAAGGCTCCGGAATCTATGATACAATTATTTAGCTAGAAGCCTTTAATGAGGAGTGATAGGTAGAAAGGTTCAACCCTGTTGGTTTTGGAGGCACTGAGGGCTATCATGTTTTGGGAAGGTGGTGTGGATGGTGTGGGTAGTAAGCCTTTAGAATTATGACTTGAGGATACAGGGTTACCACCACGAACTGTATTAATGAACCTGTCAAACTAGGAAGGGTGTGTTTGTAGGTATTCTATTTCTGAGAGCCAAACTTTGGTTTTGCTTGCATGTTCCACAAATTCAAATGGGGTTATGGTGAGCGAGGAAGAGGTTATGGAAATAGAGGAAGATTTACATGGTAGAGGCTTTGCTAATTTGGGTGTTGAGTTCTCCTTTTCAGGTGTAGCAGTTGGCTTGGAAGGGGGTGAGGGTGTAGATTTTGATTGAACCTTAGATGTTTTTGTAGGAACAACATTTAAAGGAGAATTGTTATTAGCAACTTTTGAGCTGGGAGAAGAATTAGATGACTTACTTGGCATAGTAGCATGATCCCTAATAACCAGTGAGTCTGGTTTTTCTTTGGCCAACTCCATAGAAGGTGGTAATGGTGATCCTCTCTAATGATTTTATTTTGTGTGACCTCTGGAGGAGAATCTTCTTTATTATTTTTATCCTTTACCACAACCATTGAGGATGAAGCACCTTTCTTGGGTTGTGCAGTGAAAACATCGCATGAGAAACTTGGAGCTTCTTCATCATCCTCATCTTCATCATCAACATACTCAATTAGGCCATTGTGTATATCAACTTCCTCACCTCAAGATAGTTTTCATAGTCTTCCATATTTTCTTCTTCGCCATCAATTTATACTTCCTCCTCTCGGCTCTTTGGTGTCATAGATGGCATTGATTGGTGGTGCTTCAAGAGAAATCCGACAAGGAGGTGGATAAATCCTTGGCTGTTTGGAGGGTTTGGTCTCCTTGAAGCATTCTCGCATTGTGATATGAGATAACTACTTCTTCAAGGCAACCAAGTCATTCGCCATTTTTGGGAACATCGATCTGTGGTGATAGAGTTTGAATTCGACTCTTTTTCCCATTGGGGCCTTTCACCTTTCCATAAAGGATTAGATCATCATCAATTTCTATTGTGTGAAGTCTTGCGCTTGCCTCAATGTTTTTGGTTGGGCTATTCTAGGAAGAAAACTACTTCGATGGCAAAGAACGATGAAAGACCTCTTCAAATTATTTTCGAGAGGCACCACATCTTCAAGGATCCTTCTTATCACTCTATCATATCTTGCTATGAAGTCCCTCATTGACTTAGAGGTTTCTTGCTTCATTTGTACCAATTAGACAAAAAGATCCTGAAAATCTTATGTGCTCTTGAACCCGTGTTCGAATGCACTTATTATATCATCCCAATAGGGACAGACCTCGGGGGTAGTAAGTATAACCATTTAGTCACCTTTTCTTGAAGTGACTCCACAAAGAGTCGGCCGAGACGTATTCATCCTCAACACCCAACACATCATAAGCGGTGATAAATACTACTACATGCTCTTCGGGGAGTTGAGAACCATCCCCTAAATTTTGGGAAGTTTTTCCTCGAGCCTCTTGGTAGCTCATGGAGTGGTTGAACAAGAACCAAGTGGGTGGTGTTTCCTCCCCATGGTACATTAGTCCTACAGCCTCATGATCATGTTCATGCTCACGATCCCCCATTCTATTTATTTTTCTATCTTTTAACCTTACTAAGGTCAGGGCTTTTGTTGCTACTCTTTCATCTTCCTTGGCTTGAAGTCTCTCGATTTCTTTGAGTTGAGCTCTTATTTCTTCATCAACTCTCACCTCTCTTTCTCTAGCTTCTTCTTCGGTCTCTACGTTGGTGAAATATTCAATGTTCTCATTGATGTATGAAAATTCACCATCCAAAGGATTGACAATGCTTAGGTTCTCAACATGACTAGTTGCTTGAGAAGGAGGCCTTTGATTCCGAGTAGCTCTTGTCTCCTTCAAGTTCCTCAAAAATGGGATCAGTTTTTCCTCCTTATCTTTGTTTCCAGAGTGTATCCTCTATCTCTTAGCTTGAAAATCTATGCTCTTCTTTGTGGTGCTAGAATTTGTCTTTGCCTCTCCAATTCAGCATCGTGTTCTTCTTCAAGGTCCAGAATTTTTGGCAATGAAGTAATGATTGCACTTTGTCTATTATGCCGATAGATTCCCTCAAATCAAGTAATGTCTTCTTCGATGTGGAAGAGAAATTCGGGTCTTTTATGATTTCTGAAATAGCCATGATTTGAATCCATGTGGCTCATGTAGCCATTCAAATTTAAGAAATTTTCTCTTTTTTGAATTTTTAATTTTTTGACCTTACGGTTGCATTCAGGTGTAGATGCTGCTAAATCTGCCCCACGGTGGGTGCCAAAAACTATTGGTGAGGAAATTTTTTGGGTGGAAAAACTTGTGGATTCCTTGCCAATGCTCTAGGAATCTAAGTCCCTCTACTTAACTAGTGCACACACCTATATGCATGCATGCGCGTGAAAAGGTGGATTTCTGTGGTGGCCTTTCAGCCTGGGGATCCAACAGGGGCACTCCATTGACCCTGCGGAAAATGCTTGCAGTTATCTGCAAGGGGGAATTTTCTATGAAGGTGGGAAAGGGAGTGAGAAGAGAGGTAGGAGAACTAATGTTGCATAGGTAGAAAATCAGATTCCTGCACGCACTAGTTAGAAATTTCAACACATGCATTCATGAGAAGAAACAACTCTGCAAATGGCAACAAGATGAGATAAGATTGCAAACTCAAATTTTTTAAAATCTTCTCATCAAAGAGGCTAAAAATCCTTCTTCTTGTATTGATGCTTAAATAGAAATTGTACATAATGAGGGAATGGAATAAATTTGAGAATGGAGGAAATTAGTAGAAAATGGCCATCTCCTTTTTCTTTCTCTAAGTACAATGCACTCCTAAGTTTACAAGATCAATTACCAACCCCTATTGATGGCGTGAAGAAGCTATTAAATATCCTCCATAAACAATTCTGATGTCTTCTTTGTTAGCAAGAAAACAGATTTACAATTTCTTTTCAATCATTCACGTCCGTTCGATTCTTGATTCGTGAAGAAACACCAATGGTGAGAAAAACCATGCTTTTCATAATGCACTAAGCCGTTACACTCATTTTGCAACTTTGAATTTGAACCGTTCATCTTACCTTTGAAAATTTAAACCAGATTCATCCACGTGGGAGAAATTTACTGGAGTGGGTGTGGAGGATTCCTTTTGCATTTTGTGACTTTATAGAGATTTGGCATTTTGGAACATTTTGGCCCTCTCACCTTTGATTTTGATATGGTCTTGTCACATGGCCTCATTTGAGTGGAGATAGAGTCACGAGCCACTTTTATAATTTTACCTTTTTTTACTACGGGCTCAAAAACATAAATTGCTCCGCAAGCCCGCCTCCCTACTTTGACCTTCGATGCGGGATTAATATTTGACTTTCTCCCTTATAGCATGATCAAGGTTGCGGGTCACTTTATGAATTTTAGCCCTTTTGGAAACAAGGCTCAAATTTCTCTGTGACCTACCTCCAATTAGATATGTCCACGTACTCATGGATAATTGGGCCAAAATTTGATGGGGAAGAAAGCACCTGTCATTCGTGGCTATGGAAAAATGTAGAGAAGAAGAAAACTCCACCATTTTGTGCCCGATTTTCAAATTTCTTTCACAAACCAAGGAATTGAAACAATACAAGGTTCGACGATCCATGGCCATGAAAATATTGAAAATTTCATTCAAAGGAGGACAATAATAAAATTTTCACGCGTCCAGACAGGAAAATGGAAAATTCATCAAAAAGTGCAGACTGGAGAGTTTAAACAACTTCAAAGCATGAATTTCTCTATCTTTTCGGGCTTCCAACTTTACTTGAACACTTCTAGAGGGCGTGAGCTCAAAATATTCAAATTTGAATTAGAAAATGAGGGGGATTTCGAGGGTGACAACAAGGTCTACCAACACTTTTGCATCACGTGATTTGTGATGAAGGACGGAGCTTGGAGCCCTTAGTGCAAACTATCATATACCTACACAAAGATGTTACTTATAGGCATCGGTTCATGCATTCATAGATGCACACCACCTAAAATTTGTTGCAGATAAGGTAGATTGTGATTACCATACCCTACGAAAAACATATGTATATCTAGGATAGACTTCCTACATTGAGACGCTTATCTCATATGCAATAAACATGAAGCTGGTAAGCTTGGCAGTAGGAGACATTGGAGTAGCACTTGTGTTTCTTCAACTCAAACCAAAGATGGAGGACAAAAAATGTGTGGAAAATGAGTTCGCACTTCTAGGGCCGCCTAAGGGTAAGCATATAATAGAAAATGTTCCAACTCCACAGCCTACATAGACTATAGTGGTGGATGAAGAGGAAGAGGAGTGAGAAGATAGTGGTGGCCCCGGGCATAGAGGACAAAGGCAACCTTCACACAAGGTAGAAATAGAGTGCGTGACTATGCCAACTCGGGAGTATGAAGGAGAAGATGAGGATCGAATGCGGACAAGTAGAGTGCCGCTTGAAAAGGGTATTTAGGAGAAAATGAACCCAAGGTGCTCATATTACACGAAATTGTAGGGTACTACACCACCGAAACGATGTTGCACATACCCCGATGATGATACAGGTCTCCTTGCAAGGTGTTCGGGATCCGAAAAAGCTTGCCAAGTGTACGTTTGTATCCCACATGCCCCGCTCGGCCTCTGCATGCTTTGTTTTTCCATTTTCCCCCTTTTTTCTTGCATTTTGGTCTTCAGTGATGAAACCGCCGCCCTACCTAGGCGGCGGTCGTGTGACCACCGCCCGGGACGAGCGAAGTCCAGTAATCACCGCCACGCATGGGCGGCGGTCCTATACGCATTTTCCAAATTCTTCCGACGATTTCGTCAAACGTAAATCTTTAATTTTACACACTTTCTTCAACCACTTTGGCTTGCATTAATGTTTTTGGTTCCCTAGTAATAGTGTTTTCCCTTTGTTTATAGTAAAAGAGTTCAATTGGGAGTTACCCTCTGGTAATTGCATTTGTTATAAATAGCTAGCTTGTTTTCAAACAAATGGCCCCTCACCTTCTCAATTCTCTTATTCAGTCTTTGAATTTCTTGCTTAGAATTCTATCAGTTTCATGTTTTTCCTCCATTGTTGGTCTTTTAGAGGTCATTTGATCTTCTTGTTTCAGTCTTGCTTCATTGTTGTGCCATACAATCAACTTAGCATAGAATAGTTTCATTTCTAGATTAAAATCCATTAAAGTTGCAGGTTTTGTTTTGTCACAAGGATAGATTCTAAAATCTCTTAGCACATTTGTGTTGTATTCCCGTAATAAATCCCACTAGGAATTGCATAGTCAAGCTCTGTTCACTTGCTGCTATCCCTCTCCTACTCACATTGTATTTGGTCTATATCCAAAGCTGCCATTGTTCGAATACCATCTTCTGTTGATACTATCATATACACGCTTTTCTAGATTCACGAGAACACGAAGGAACGAGGAGATCACACTAAGGGGATGAAATCACACACAATTGGATTTACCACTATTATGTAAATGCCAGGTTTGAGCTATCAAAGTTCTAGTTACAACGTATCAAATAGAGTAGTGAATTATTTTATTTCAGTTAAAATTTCACTCTCGATATCACCAGGGAAGCTATGGGGATTGATAGTTTCTGAGAAACTGTGATTCATTCCTCACTTCTGAGGTAGGATCGAGAGCCTTTCAATTTAATATAATTATTTTCTTAGATATTTAGGATAAAATCACAACTGCATAAGCAAATAGCCACACCAAGCTACTTTGTTTTTTTTAAATTATGATTAGATTAGTTGTTCATTTTTCTAAATATACTAGAATAACTTGCTTTTAATTTCATTAAAATACGTCATCGAAAATACAAAAAATAGAAGAATTCTTGCATAGTGTAAATACTTCTTTCATAATCAATTTATTAATTTTAGTTAAAAGTTGAATCATTTTGTATGACAATCACAGGACCTAGAGAGCCTAGAGAATATATATTTGAACCCATAGTGCCTCAACCAAATCTACCCACAACATTAGCTGATATAGATCAAGACCTTAGGATATAGGTCTTTCGAGCAACATAAAACCTACAAGCAATTAGTGAACAACTAAGAGGTTTAAACATCGAAGATGATAAGGCATACACATTTTGGTCAAATCATCCTAACTATAGACTGCCTTGATAAAATATCCGAATGACCGTACAAGGATTCGAAAGAGAACAAGTATTTGGTTATGATCCTTTAGTTCCACAACCTCGACGTAGAGACCTCCTTGTGACATAGATACTAGCTTATGCATTCAAGTTGCCGTAACACCTAATGTATTACGAAAAATCACAACTTCTAGTTCTAAACATAGAGGCTGAAAAGGCGTATGATTATTGATAGTCGGAAGAAGGGATTGATTCTTCACATGACCATAACAGTCCACAACAACTTCGAACTCACGGTTGTGATCCCCAAGTCCCACAACCCAACGGGGCAAAAATCGATTAAGTATTGACACTGGCTTACGAACGCTGGTATTTAGATCCTCACCACTCCCGCCGATATTATAACACAGTTCTCCATATTAAATATAGAATCCAATCAATCTAATATTTTCTAGGCTAGACCAGAAAATCACCCATAGTTCACTACAAATCCACTAAGCCTCCTATCACCATTTTCATGACCTTGTCTAGAGATATATACGAAGCTCCCACATGTCACTTCCCACGTATCCAACAACCAAGAAATAGGATCTCGGTAGAGCTCGACATTGATTGGAGCCTCCAAATAACCATTATATCCAAATGAACCATTACACCAATTCAAGTTAGGAGGGCCTTCTTCACCTTAGATTCACAGATTCCATTATTACATATTGAGGATATAAGATTACCCGATTAGCTTGTCTGTATCTATTCATATTCAACATTCACCAGCTGTCTCAGTGCATGACCTCGGGAGGTCGGGTACGAGGAAGAGGTACTTGTAGATTCCCATGCTCGCATGTCACTTTTCCATCGTATACAAAATTGGTGAACCCGACGTGAATAAAAAATTCTTCCTCTTTTATTTTCATTTCTTTCATCCACCTTCGCTCTTTCCCATTATTCTCGGGTATTCATATACCCCCGAATATGTCGGGATACGATGCATATGGCAGACCTCTCTCAGGTCTCAAACAAACTATAGTCAAACAAATAGACAACCATCACCCTCACTTTCTGCATGGGCTGATAACTATTCAAGTAATTACTTGTCATCTCAAACTCCCCTCACAAAAACTAGTTCTAGTTCTTCATTCCGAATCGAGGAGTTTGATCAGCTTGCACAAACACAACAACCAGAGCCCCGTGCTCTAATAATATGACATGTTTACTGGAGAATCCACTTCATCTCCTCGGGTCTTGTTCAGACCACATATCAATAGACAGTCAGACCCACTCCCCTTTTTGGATGAGGAGTACTTAGCACGCTTTGCTAAAAGTGAACAACGTTTCCAAAATATGTATCCACCTATAGGGAGTTTACAAATACAATCTGATACCCTATTCCAAGAAAACACCCCCATTCCTCCACCTATGGGAAATACCCTCGGTGAAGCTTGGCAGGGTAATGATCAATTCATAGTAGGGTATCACACCCCTTTACAACCTCAAGGTATACAACAAACACCCATTAAGGCAAAGCACTGTGTCTTCACCAATAGAGGTCATTTCAGCCTTAGTTGAAAAGGTTAGAGGGTTGGAACTTGCTCAAGCAAACCAAAATTCATATTTTGGGCAAGCAGGAATCCCCAACCCTCCGCATCACCCCAGTCAAGTTGACCTCCTTACAGAACAAGCACATTAGGCATGCCTCCTCAAAATCCTTATAATTACCCACAACAAACACCAACTAGGACCACGTTTTCAAACACCGCTCCAGTTGAAAACATGACACCTCCCGGCTTGGCACCAAACAACCCATACCAGAACAATGCTCCTCCTTACTTAAACATTTATTCAAAGTCACCACAAGGAGACATGTTCTCTTCTCCCGGATGTTCATTCAACCACAGGGATTCCCTTATGTCCCTACAAATGCATATGCTATGCCATATCAACAACCCATTCCACCTCCACCCCCTCAACAAGCACCATCGATGGTCGAGGCCTATGCGGTAGGGACTTATTCAGAATATTTAAAAGAGCCCCTAGACTTCACCATACGAAGTGTTATGCTTCCAAGACCTCTTCCCGATTTACCCAAATACAAAGGGGAAGGGGATCCAAATGCACACATTAAGGCCTATGCCATAGCCATACGGGAGTTACTCCCTTGGGACGGGGTTGTTGCTAAAATATTCCCTAAGACCTTAGAGGGTATTGCCCTTGATTGGTATTACAAAATACCTGAAGCCTCGATACACTCATTTAAACAACTCATGTCAGAGTTCATCAAAGCTTTTGACATGAACAAATTGTTAAGAATAGGAATCAGGGAATTCTTGCATATTAAACAAGAACATAATGAATCCACTGCTCATTTTATTCAAAGATGGCATACGGTTCTCTACTCATCAAAAGTGCTCCAAACATGGATCAAATGGAACTATGTGATTTATTCCTTAATTCTCTCAATAGAGAGATAAAGGAAGAAGTCCAGAAGTTCCCACTAAGAACTTACGATGAAGTACTCGAGAGTGCTCTCCAAATCGACCAAGCAGTGATAGATAGTGGTCAGTAAGACATATGGGACAAATGGGAAATTAACCACTCCCAATCAAAACACCGCAGCCTATCCTAATACCGGAACGCTAATCAAGGACCTAAGATCCTTAACAAGAACCACGGAGTTACAATAGATGGGGTAACTGACCAAGTTAAAAGGGAAAACATTGTAAACATTTCACCACCTGTTAATAATCAACAAAATAACAATTTTACTCCAACAATCAATGCGGTGGATTTTAATCATCCACCACGACAACAACAACAACAAATGATGAAAATCCAAACACAAGGTCCAAATCAAAACCCAACTGATATCAGAGTCAAAACCAAAGGCAACAACCTCAAAATTTTAACTCTAACAACCAACAACCTTATCAGAATTTTGGGCCACAACAGGTTTTAAATCAACAACCTCGAAATTATAATCCCAATTTATATTGTGGCTTCCACAAGATTCAAGGCCACGATACTAGGACTTGTCATGACTACAATAAATTCATGCAACGATTTTCCAAAAGATCAAAAACAACTCTTTATAGATATGTTTTTAGCAAAATTCTGTAGTACCCACACCAAACACTTATACGGGGTAATTTCCCTCAAAATGCACCCCTCAAGATCTTTAATGATCCACTCCCAAACCATTCTAACAATAACAGCTAGATCCTAATGGAACAAACAAGGGTGTTATAATAGGAAACAATGATCATGAAGCTTCAACTTCATTAAATCCACCAATCACCCCAACTAGGAACTCGACCCCAAACTAAGATAGTTGGTTTGGTAGAGTTAGACACCGAGCTACCCGTAGAAACCATAACAAGAACACGGATTATTCTTCTCAACCTACTCCAAGTTATCCATTGGAACCAGACAACAATCAACAAATGTTGGTAAAACCCATAGGCGCCTATGATTTAATTAATGACTTAACTAAAACCTTCTCTCACATCTCCTTTTGGATTTGTTAAAGAACTCTCCCACCCACAGGGCTGCCCTCTTAGAAGCATTAGGCCTTGGTCATTTAATCAACATCACTCCTCCTCCGAAACACAAGTAAACCATGTAGACTTTGACATTTATCCTCCGGGGCAGCTAGATAGGGATACTAAATTTATATTTGATATAAGAAAAATGCCAACAGATGCTGAGATTACATGAAGAGGCAACCCAACTTTACATTTACAAGTATGGGTTTACAATAATTATGTTAAACGTGCAATGGTTGATGATGGGGCAGCAGTTAACATAGTCCCCTTCACTTTTCTTCAAAAGTTAGGATATGGAGAGACAAATTGTTCCACAACACGAAATACGCTAAGAGGATATGATAGCCTCAAGGCCACTTCGATTGGAACCATAGTTTTACCAATCACTTTAGGACCCAAGACGGTCCTCACCGAAGTTTTATATTATAGATCGGGAAACCAACTATAATATGATCCTTGGTCAGCCATGGATACACCGCATGAAGGCAATCCCTTCCACGTTATTCCAAGAAATAAGATTTCTACACTTAGGGAAAATATTTGTGGCACAAGGTGACCCAAAACCCTTCGATATACACCTAGCTGATTTGAAGAAAAGACCAGTGTTCACTCCGAGTTTGAACTCCCAAAAATCAACTCATCAAACCAATTAATTCAAAACCAAAAGAAGAGTTGATACCCACCACAGAGTTAGAAATTACAAATCCAGCCGAGGACATTCCAACACTCAAAAATGAGACCAATGTTATAAAAATAGTGTCACTAGGGACTACCACAAAAATTGTCGAGTTGCTAGAGAAAGACTTACCTATTCTCCTACCATTTGATTCTATGGGTATGGGACACACCCTGGGAATTGCTTCTCTTCCATCAGATGAAATTTTTATGGTAGAAGTAACCGAAGCAAAGGAAATAGATACGACAGATATCCCAACATCCATTTTTCCAAGCAAGTATTGACTCTCCACTTCGATGGAGCTAGATGTCACTTTGGAGCTGGGGCGGAGTAATCTTTACTTCACCCGAGGGAAAGATCCTACCTTTCACCTTTAAATTAAACTTTGAATGTACAAACAATGGGGCTGAGTACGAAGCTCTCCTCCTTGGCCTCATCCTAGCCAAAAGAATGGGTGTCGATAACATTAGAGTGCTAGGAGACTCACAACTAGTTGCAAACCAAGTCTCTGAGGTATATGAAACTAGGGCTGAACATTTACAACTCTATAAAACAACAATATTAGATCTAAGCAAGGGATTTAACTTCATATCAATTGAAGCAATCCCACGAGAGCAGAACCTTCTCGCAGACTCAATAACAACCTCAGCTTCCCATTTCACCCCAAACAATGAGTTGAAGATACAAATTTCACAGTATCACTTCATACCAAACCATTAGTGCGTAAAATACCAACAAACTCACTCCTAACTCATGGAGAAGCTGAGGATGATTTTTCTATCATGGATCACTTTGACGATGATAGAGTCACTCTCGAATATCTAAACACCTATGCGGAGCTACACCTTGCTCACCGTATAGTTGATCTTTCCCTAATACCACATTCCTCTTCCTATTTTGGAAATCCCATGGTAGAGTCTCCTCCATAAAAGGATCTCGATATCTATGAGATAGAAAATGGAGAAAGCTTGGAACTACCTCCAGCCCCACCTAAATTTGAAGAAGGTAACGCTTCTTTAATAGAAGAAACCATTGACATAAACATTGGAACGGAGGAAGAACCAAAAATTTTGAAGTTGGGATCCTCGTTAACTCCGGAGGAGATAGAAATACACACCCAAATCCTCAAAGAACATCAAAAGGCTTTCACATTTAACTATAAAGAAATGACGGGCATTACACCACATGTCGCGTACATAATCTTGTCACTAAACCAGATGCAAAACCAATTAAATAGAAGTCAAGACCAATGAAGCCAAAAGTGGCTCTCATGGTAAAAGAGGAAGTAATAAAACTTCTCCAAGTGGGATTCATCAAGCCCATTGACTATTCACAATGGGTATCTAATATCGTCCCTGTCTCTATCTAAAAAGAATGGGAAGATACATTTGCATAGATTTTCGGGATATTAACAAAGCTTGTCCCAAGGATGACTTCCCATTACCATCCATTGACGTTATCGTTGATGCAACAACTGGATTTGAACTATTGTTCCTCATGGATGGGTTCTCAGGGTATAATCAGATTAAAATATCTGAACAGGATCAAGCCAAAACTACATTCATAACTCCCTGGGGAACTTATTGCTACGTTGTCATGCCATTTGGTCTTAAGAACACCGATGCGCTACATATCAATGGGCAATGACATATATATTCCATGATCTTATCCATAAAATTGTGGAATCCTATGTGGATGACTTGTTGGCCAAGGCCAAGAAATGTTGTGATCATCCAGAAGTGCTCCGTATCATCCTCTCACGATTAATTGAATATGGCATCACATTAAACCCAGAGAAGTGCGTGTTTGGTGTGACAGGAGGCAAACTTCTGGGCTACATTATATCTTCACGAGGGATTGATGTTGATCCAACCAAAATACGGGTTGTTCTCAAATGATCCCACCATCGATGAGTCTCTGAATCGGTCATTTCTTGGGAAACTCAATGCAATCCGAAGGTTCATCCCAGATTTAAGTTTTTCCATTCATCCAATCAACAATCTATTAAAGAAAGATTATAACATTGATTGGACTGAAGAATGCAACGAGGCCTTCGAAGCAGTTAAACACTTCTTGTTGTCTCCACCCACACTAATGCCTCCCAAACCAGACCACCCTTTGATCCTATACTCACGAGCCACTCATGTCTCACTAGCCTATGCTGGCTCAAGAAGACAATGATAAATGAGAACGTGTGGTCTATTTCATTAGCCAACGTTGCTCGATTATGAAACACGTTACACACAGTAGAGAGAGAGAATGCCTTGCCATAGTCTTTGCAACAAAATGTTTAAGACATTACATGTTAAACCAAGAAACAAGGGTCATTGTAAAGACAGATCATTTACGAACATTTCTCACGCAAGGATCTTTATCTAAAAAGGTTGGATGTTTCATAACCTTAATGGGTGAATTTGAGTTGACATTCGTAAACCAAAAATCCATTAAGGGACAAATCATTGCAGATTGGTTAGCTGACAATCCACTAGATGGAGGTGATCTGGTAAATCTGACTTTCCTGATGAGTGTGTATACTTCATCAAAACCAGGCCCCCATCTCTACATGTCCCTGGTACACTGATATCATCAATTTTATCATAGACCATACATACCCTGAAGGTGCCACATCACAACAAAGAAGGTGTTATGCATTATTATTACCACTAAATATGTTGTTTTAGAATAGTACTCTATCGTAAAGCCTTCACGACACATGCTTCTAAGATGCATCGACACATAAGAATCCAAAAGATTCTTCATGAATCCCATAAAGGGATATGTGGAGGCCACTTCGGTGGTCACGCCACCACTCACAAAATACATCGATGGGCTATTTTTGGCCCACTTCGAGCATGACGTAGTGGAATTTGTACGTAAGTAAGTGCCACAAATGCCAAGAATTCTCTCACGAGATTCACATGCCAGCACAATCCCTGCAACCAATAGTGACCCCATGGCCCTTCTCCACATGGGGTCTGGACTTGATAGGGAAATTCTCTCCCTCATCAACCGATGGCCATAATTTTATAATTACAGCCACGGAATATTTTACCAAATGGGTGGAGGCCATGCCTCTCACCACCGTACAGTTCGTTAGTAATTGCCAAATTCATTCTAAACCAAATTATCTACAGGTATGGTGTCCCACAAGTCATTATCTCAGATAATGGCACGTCCTTTAAAAATGACGAAGTCCATGAGTTATGTAGAAAATTCAAGATAAACCATCACACGGCCTCTCTTTACTACCCTCAAGCCAATGGGCAAGCCAAAGCGACAAACAAAATGTTAAAGGCTATTCTCCTCAAAATAGTCAAGGAGAACAAGTGAGATTGGCATTTAAAACTATATCCATCTTTGTGGGCCCATCAAACCTCAATAAGAACACCAACAGGAGCAACCCCTTTCTCATTGGTATTCGGGGTAGAAGTAGTTCTCCCACTTGAGGTTGAAATACCCAGGCTCTCTCATCTCATTACAAGGGATTCTGATGAAGAAGCTTATAGGAGGCACCTCTCTCAACTAGAAAGCCTTGACGAGGCCAAAGCAAATGCCAAACAATGGCACAGAGAGCCTATGCCGACCGGATGTGCCGGCAAGTATAATAACAAAAAGGTCTATGAGTGAGAAATATATGAGGGAGATCTAGTTCTAAGACTAGACAACCGGATCGATAAGAAAACCGGCGAAGGAAGGAAGTTCCGCCCAAGTGGTTGGGCCCATACCGAGTCATGAAGGACTACGGAAATGGTGCGTATCTTTTGTGCACACTAGAAGGTGAGGAATTCAATGAAACTATCAATTCCTTGCATCTTAAATGGTTTTACGCATAAACATCAAAATCACCACTTGTACATTATAGCTACCTACATTGCATTAGTCATTTAGTTGTTTCATTTTGTCCACTCATTTCATAAAAATGGTAGTCCAGAACTTACTCTTAAGCAATTTATTACAAATTTATGAAAATATTGGCAAAAGCATTCAAAACACATCTCTTCAAACATCATCAAGTATTTTCAAATCTTCTCATCAAGTTTGACAGACAAGTATTGATGAAAACCATACCAAGGCCTGCATACTTGGTTTTGCTCTTTCTTTCTACTAGGTGAAGTTGTCCTTACCTACGGTCTATTCTAGAAGCTTCTTGGTGTCACATCTATCCCTCTTAAATCTCTTTGAAAGAAAGGATATCCCAAAGTCATAGATCAGAAATGTCAAAATCAAATGGAATCAAAAGCACCAAGCAAACAAAATATTTTATTTTACACACTTCTTTGCCCCATCAACCTTCGGTGATAAGCCCACATCTCTTACTGGTGGTGTGAGGTTGGGAAAGGAAAGAAGTGCCCTTACTCACCTATATCTTGCCTTTGGTGACAAACCCATGCTTCTTACTAGTGGCATGAGGCAGGGTGTGGGGGGTCCATTCACACAAATTAACAAATCTTGGTATGCTAAAAGCACAAATCAAATTCTATTAAGAGAAAACAAATGTCCAAATTCCAAAGAGATCAAATCCTCAAAACCAGATTTTGTCAACCAAGTTTCCATTTATGAATCTAAGTCTAGATAAACTAGAAAGTAAGTGGCCTTCTAAGCTTGGTGGTAGCTCTGAGTAGGGTAGTGTGTAGGTCTAAGTTTGGTTTCTATTACTGGTTTGTCTGTCTCTCATCATTCCATTCAATCAAACTCATACAACTTGTGCCCTTCCTAACTCTTGGTGTTGAGCCCTCGCATCTTACTAGTTGCGTGGAATTGGGATTGGGGCAAGTTCATCTCTTTATCACTATACATTCATCACGTTTTTCCAACATAAGAAGAAATTACAAACATTTCCCAAAGAGTTCAAAATTTCAAAGCTACCATATGTTTATATCATCTCATATCAACATTACAAAAAATACAAAAAAGAAAACATTCTACTCAACATTTGTTATCATTTTTGTCATCCATCGCATACATACATTAAAAAGCATGAAAACAAAATACTCTAAAAACATCTAGTAGACATGTGGAAACAAGTCACAAAATTCTAGGCACCAAGAGTCTAGATCCAAAAAGATATATATATATATATATATATATATATATATATATAAGTTTCATATACAATGCCATCATGCACTAGGCATGGTCAAAATGCTCAATGAGCCCGAAAAGTACAAAAACACTCATATAGATATCCAACAAATACTACAAAAATGGCCTCTCAATCCCTATGGGATCCCTCAAAGGGCACACGACCACGTCTAGGACTCCGGCTACGCCGGCACTCCAAATGCACTGAGGGCTCACGGTCACGGCCAGTAGCTACCATCTCACTATGAGAATGACTCCTCCTCATCAAGCACTCGGTCATCCTATATCCAACTACCTCAGCATGGAGAGAAGTCATGATCTTCACCCACATGCCAGATAGAGGAAAAACATCGGTATGCCTACCAGCTACTGAAGGCTCCCCCACATCCACAGATAGCTCAACACGAGTCTTCTCCGAGGGGAGCAACAAGGTATCTATGCATACTCTGGTGAATCAAGTCTCGCCACTCATCAACAATCACTACAAATAAAGGAGAAAAACAAGTTAGAAAATGATCAAAGATAAAACCAAGAGTAAACAAAACAAAAAGAAATAACAACTAAGACAATTCTAACTAAAACAAATGTCAAGAGAAGAGTGACAACTCACTCGGATCTCCAGGCCTCCAAGAAGGATCTCTAGGATCCGCGCCTACCACTGATGCCGCCACTGACTGGTGTCCCTCTCCCACATCTGGGGCAATGTGACGGCCTGCAATGGACTCACCATCTCCACCTAAGTCCTGAGAGAGCAACTCCTCTGAGACCAGAGTCACCCTCTCTGCGCTCCGCTCCGCCCTCTCGGCCCGTAGGATCTCCTGAGTATCATGCCACTCAGGATCACTATCATCCCCCCCACCCATCTCACTGATCTCCATCTCCTCTGTCTCCTCCTCTGTCTCTCCCCCTAGTGAACTCCTCAGACTCGAGTCCACGTCAATGGGCTCATCACTGCTATGGGCGGGACCGTGGCAAATCCAAAGTAAAGGTGCCTGAGGAGCACCGCTCTCCCTCGAGCACGTACTACCCTCCTAGCCACAATGGGAACACCGGGAGTAACAATAGTCCAACCCCGGCCTCTAGGACCTCCCCGAGCCTCACGAATAGATCTATACACTGGCCCCACCGAGGAAACATGTCAATATAGGGGAGGCCAAACTGTTGTGGTACTCTATCAAAGGGGTGGATCTCCAACTTCCCCCCCTACCAACTAACTAGTAGTCTGACAAGCAATCAATGTAACAGTCTCCTCTCCCCATACCCCTGCCATGGCCTGATAAGGAGTGGCCTCCATGTCTGCAGTGGTCAAAGAGGCCACTGGCTGGTGGGGTGCTCTAAGAACTATCATCCCCGTCCACCTCGCTGCCCTGACGGCCCCGGATCCTCTACCTCTACACCTCTCCCATATGGGGTGATATGCTCATACACCCAACTCATGACAAGAGTCGGGTGGCTCAATGACTGTCCCTGTAATCGACTACCCTATATAAATCATGGTAGGTAGTCCCGAGGATGTCTACTCCCCAAGCATAGACACATGTCCATGGCCCTCAATCTGTGTAATAATGGGGGCCCAACAATATAAGAGGGTGTCCCCTCCCTTGTCCCCAATCAATCTCTCGAAGCAAGGATGCCCATGATGGCCTTGCAGAGCACAGAATGTCTGACTCAATAATGGAGTGATCCTCACTCCCTTCTTCGATCCCATCGATACAACTACATCCCCCATGTAGGTGGCCCACTGAACCACCTGAGATCTCGATACTATTGTCTTAAGAGACAAGCCACCGCCCAAGGATCGGAACCCCAAGTATACGGTAAACATCCTCCAGGTGATGGTCCACTCACCCCTAACTCCTGGCAATCGAAGGTGTTCTCGATCCGCATCCCAATATGAAAATAAGTCACATAGTATGTGACTAGCAGGTGCAACGTGAGGGACCTGTGCAATCCTCCAAATGCCAACCCTCTGAAGAGTATCTCGCTCTACCTGAGAGAGTGCCTCTAACACTGCTGGGAGCCAATCACACTCCCTCTCTCGGCTCCATCTAATATACTCTCCTTCTTCTATACACCCAAAAACACAAAAAAGGAGTGAGTTAGTATCAAAATCCAATTGGAAAGACTATTAAAAACATGTAAAAATGCTAAAATGCAAAAATAAGTAAAGTAAAGCATTGTTTTGGCTTTCTGTCATGAACCGCCACCCTGTGCAGAGCGGTGGTTCCATAACCACCACCTTCTAAGGTGGCGGTCCCCGCCACCACCGCCCCCCACAGTGGCGGTGGTCCTGTCCCAAAACACAAATGGCTCGAATACCTAAAAAATGCCCAAAAACAAGAAAATACACCATTTTAACTAAAAAAAACCTACCCTATGGGCCCCCCTAGAGACACATTTAAAACTAGTATTTTCAAAAATACCCCCCCAAGACAAAGATTTCATCATTTCCACATTTTAGGTTTAAAAACAATAAATTGAGAAGAACTAACCTGAGACTTCGCGGGTCGATGTTCCACTCTCGAGGCATGATCACTATCTCACCACGAACGTTTTGACTATACTCTCATCAAAAACCATCACCGTGGGTCCCAGAGCTCAAAAACTATCAAATCAATCCACAAATGAATAGTGAAATGAGTTCATTTTATATATATATATATTTTCTAAAATTGATTTTGAATGTCTTTCACAGGGTCGAAGCGCGACGAGGTAAGTTCTAAACCCCACATAGATGGTAAGTCCTCATTTCATATCAATTTTGTTTTATTTCTCAATTTATTTTATCTATCTGCACTTGAGTCCCCTTTTTTTTTTTACAGATAGCGGGATTTTGGATGGTGACTTTCCAACACACGGGCATGTCAGTATAACTCCTAACTCCCCATTTCGGGACCGCCATACTCGATCCACCATTTTACGCCTCTTCATGGCTAAGATGCTTCTCTCGAGGGGGCAATATGTACGTACCCAAAATTGTAGGGTACTACACCACCGAAAATGATGTTACACATACCCCAATGATGATACAGTCTCCTCAGCGTGTTCGGGATCCAAAAAAGCTCGCCAAGTATACGTTTGTATCCCGCATGCCCCGCTCGCCTCCGCATGCTTTTTTTTCCCTTTTCCCCCTTTTTTCTTGCATTTTTGTCTTCAGTGATGAAACCACCACCCTGCCTGGGCGGCGGTCCCGTGACCGCCACCTAGGATAGGGCGGCGGTCCCATAACCGCCACCACATAGGGCGGCGGTCCTGTACGCATTTTCCAGATTCTTCCGATGATCACGTCAAACGTAAATCTTCAATTTTACACACTTTCTTCAACCACTTTGGCTTGCATTAATGTTTTTGGTTCCCTAGTAATAGTGTTTTCCTTTGTTTATAGTAAAAGAGTTCAATTGGGAGTTACCCTCTGGTAAATGCATTTGCTATAAATAGCCAACTTGTTTTCAAACAAATGGCCCCTCACCTTCTCAATTCTCTTATTCAGTCTTTGAATTTCTTGCTTAGAATTCTATCAGTTTCATGTTTTGCCTCCATTGTTGGTCTTTTAGAGGTCATTCAATCTTCTTGTTTCAGTCTTGTTCATTGTTGTCCATACAATCAGTTTAGCATAGAATAGTTTCATTTCTAGATTAGAATCCATTAAAGTTATAGGTTTTGTTTTGTCACAAGGATAGATTCTAAAACTCTCAGTACACTTGTGTTGTATTCCCACAATAAATCCCACTAGGAATTGCATAGTCAAGCTCTGTTCACTTGCGCTATCCCTCTCCTACTCGCATTGTATTCGGTCTATATCCAAAGCTGCCATTGTTCGAATACCATCTTCTATTGATACTATCATATACACATGCTTTTCTGGATTCACGAGAACACAAAGGAATGAGGAGATCACACTAGGGGATGAAATCACACACAACTAGATTTACCACTATTCTGTAAAAATGCCAGTTTGAGCTATCAAAGTTCTAGTTACAACATATCAAATAGAGTAGTGAATTATTTTATTTCAGTTAAAAGTTTGCTCGATATCACCAGGGAAGTTGTGGGGATTGATAGTTTCTAAGAAACTATGATTCATTCCTCACTTCTGAGGTAGGATCGAGAGTCTTTCAATTTAAAATAATTAGTTGCTTAGATATTTAGGATAAAATCACAACTGCACAGGCAAATAGCCACACCAGGCTACTTTGTTTGTTTTAAATTTTTTTACTAGATTAGTTGTTCATTTTTCTAAATATACTAGAATAGTTGCTCTTTAATTTCATTAAAATACGTCATCGAAAATACAAAAATAGAAGAATGCTTGCATAGTGTAAATACTTCTTTCATAATCAGTTTATTAATTTTAGTTAAAAGTTGAATCATTTTGTATGACAATCACAGGACCTAGAGAGCCTAGAGAATATATATTTGAACCCATAGTGCCTCAACCAAATCTACCCACAACATTAGCTGATATAGATCAAGACCTTAGGATACAGGTCTTTCGAGCAACAACAAACCTACAAGCAATTAGTGAACAACTGAGAGGTTTAAATATCAAAGACGATAAGGCATACACATTTTGGTCAAATCATCCTAACTATAGACTGCCTTGATAAAATATCCGAATGACCGTATAAGGATTCAAAAGAGAACAAGTATTTGGTTGTGATCCTTTAGTTCCACAACCTGACACAGGAGACCTCCTCGTTGACATAGATACTAGCTTACGCATTCAAGTTGCCAGAACACCTGTAAGGTATTCTGAGAAAATCATACAACTTCTAGTTCTAAACATAGAGGCTGAAAAGGCATATGATTACTGGATAGTTGGAAGAAGGGATTGATTCTTCACATGACCATAACAGGTCCACAACAACCACGAACTCACGGTTGTGATCCCCAAGTCCCACAACCCAACGGGCCTACAAATCAATTAAGTATTGACACCGCTTACAAACGCTGGTATTTAGATCCTCACCACTCCCGCCATATATAACACAGTTCTCCGTATTAAATATAGAAGCCAATCAATCTAATATTTTCTGGGCTAGACCAGAAAATCACCCATAGTTCACTACAAATCCACTAAGCCTCCTATCACCATTTTCATGACCTTGTCTGGAGATATATACGAAGCTCCCACAGGTCACTTCCCACGTATCCAACAACCAAGAAACAGGATCTCAGTAGAGCTCAACATTGATTGGAGCCTCCGAACAGCCATTATATCCGAATGAACCATTACACCAATTCAAGTTAGGAGGGCCTTCTTCACCTTAGATTCACATATTCCATTTATGGATGGGAGCTAATGGATGAGGACATAACCACCATGCGCATAAGGAAACAACTATCTTGGTCAATGTAAACACATATGGAAAAACCAAACTTCGTCATCTGTGAAGAGTCCTATGTATCCATAAGATTGAGGAAGGCACCTCGGGCTAGACACATAACGGTAAAGCCTACTATTATTTCGGATGAACAAGTAATTCCTTGGTGAAGGTATCTACAGAGGTGAGGAAGAATATGGATAAAGCTACAACTATTAGGGCGTTGAAAGAAGAAACCAAGGCCAAAGATACGAGAGATAGCGCGCCTTTGACAAGAGAAGGAATTGGAACAAAGAAGAATACTATTTTCATCAGCATGGTAGAGGAAATTAGAGACAATATCTGAAAGAAAATACAAACTTAGAGCCCAAGGTGCCGAAAATTTTCCTTGAAAGAATGTATTATGTACAAACCTTGGTGGATTTGATGCTTGAGGATGGACCTATGTGCATGCCAGCCCCAAAAGATCCCGAGCAAGAAGAAGAGAAATCAAAGGTTTCGGTGAAGCGGAAGATTGCATCTTATGAGGAATTACTCCAAAGCTTATAGGAGGAGCTGAGAAAAGCGGACCGGGCATTGAACATTTGCACATCTCTCGAAGGTGGTCATCGGGATAAGCACCATGGTAGAGAACAATGAAGTCCTAAAAGTGATGAAGGATGACACAATTTGGGTCACGTAGAGAGGTTGGCATTGGTAAAACATGTTGGGAATAGGGGATGGTGGAATAGTGCTATGATTTAATAACGAGACAAAAGTATGCACATAGGATCAAACAATTTTCCCACTAAATCTACAAGAGTGGAAGTATAAACTAGATAATCCAAATCACACAAAAAGTACACACACATAACAAGCATGTATCGTGGTTCGCCCAATGTGGGCTACGTCCACCAAAGATAGAGATCTTGTATATATAATATAACAAGAGATTATAAACTAACTCTTCTACATAAGAGTACATGTATCTCTACAAGAGTATCTCCTCCTCCCAGATCTGTCTGAGTACACTAAACCATGCCTCCATACCACCACTTGTGTCTTCTCCAGATCTCTAACCGGATCTACCTGAGTGCACTACAACCGTGCCTCTCAAACATAACCAGATCTCACATACCTGAAGCTACCCTACATCTGCCATTGTGCAGCCAAGTTCTCACTGTATTGTGAATATGCAAACAAGACCTCTACAATATCTATATCTACATGGATCAACAATACAAGACTAGATCTATATAGATCTATAATACAAGATCTCACCAACATGTGGATCTACAAGAAGAAATGCTATGTGCTTTGCATACTATGCAAGCCATTACAATGAGACAATAAATATACAAAGGAAATACAATAGCCTGCTATTTCCTTATGTCCATCTCCTCTCCATGGAGTCTCTATCTTCATGTAACCTGTTCCCTTTTTCTCTTCTTCTTCTTTGTCTTCATCCTCTCAATATCAGAGAAATCAAGGATCTAATCTGATCCTTCTCTTTTTCTTCATCCTACTTCTAAAACCTTAACTTTCATGCTTATATATAAATATATAAACTTAGGGCACCTTAGCTATGCAATTACATCCAATAGATTTGCTTTAAAACAAAATCTATATTTAAATCCCATGACTTAAAAATAAAACACATCACACAGTCGATGCGGTTAGACCTAACCGCGGCGGTTCCCACTTGCTCTGACCGATGTTTGTCCTGTCTGACCGATGATGGGTCACGGTTCCCACTTGCTCTGACCGAAGTCGGGCATGTCTGACCGATGACAGTTCTGGGTGACCATGTTGGTTCCCCCTTGACCGATGATGGGTTGCTGTATTTCCAGTCACTTTCCATTGCATGCTAACTGTGAAGTAATCTAGATCCACAACCTAACAAAACAAAAGTGTGATGCCCTTGCAAAAAGCAACACAGGGAACCCCATAAGGAAAGGTTATATGAGTTGGGGAAGGTTATAGCGCAGAAAATGGATCTGCTAGAGATAATAATGTCTCAATGTCCAACATAGTTATGGTGTTGCGGAATGAAAAGGGGGACATTGCCCAAGATGAGTTGGAGTCTATTGTGGTAGATATCCTAGAAAAAGCAAGAGTCACACTGAGTGAATGGCGGACACTAGAGGCTGAAATAAAGGAAGAGTATCCAAAACTCATTTTTCCAATTGAAGCAGAGGATACTGCTAAGTAATCATTCTTTTGTATAGAAAATTATTTACTATCTTTCATTTATATTCTTTCTCATTCTTTGAGCATTGAAGAGGTAACCATTTTCGGGGTGGGAATACAGTTAGTGTGGGGTAATGTTGAGTAGACAACGTATAAAACTTAGTAGAAGGCATATAGAAGATTTGACCAGAAAGAGTAGAGTGCATTCAAAGGCGTGGGAGGATCGGAAAGGAATCGTGCACGGAGGATAGAGACAGACTCGGGACTTAGCCATTTTCATGATTATGATCTATTTTTGGAAGATGGCGTGCGGAGCACACAAATGGGAAAAGACTTGTGTGACACACATCGACTATTTTGGAAGAATGGCTATGGAGCGCTTTGCATGGATGCGGGCTAAAGATAGAATTGTGACTGATAGTTAACTAGGAGAGATCTATTATTAGCGCACTTGCATGTGTGGATGTAATTGTAAAGGCACATGGCTATTTTTAGCATGTGACCTATTTTGGGAATAGATAAGTGGTGAAGGGAAAGTCCCCACCCTTATAAATATGTGATGAACTGTGTAGTATAAGATAGTGATAGAGATATATGTAGAACTGGATTACTATGAGAGTATCTCGATCTTATTACGCGCATAAGCCTATAATGTCATTATTATAAGAAGCTTATGTGTATTCTGTGTTTTTATATAATGAAGTGTATTGGCTGAATCAAAGTATTAATCTTGAGTATAATTGTCTCTTGCATGCTTGATTTCATCATGATTATCATTTAGTTTGTTGTTCTCTAGAACTAGGTCTGTACATGCATTGTAGAATGATGTATTAATTATGGATTTGAATGCATTAATTCTTCATCATGCTAACATCCTACAACAACAACCCTAAAGAGGGGCCTAGTACCTTTGTGCACTTTGGGTGAGCGCTCAGTCGAGGCTAAGTGATGTGCCAGTAGCGCGCTGGGTTTTTACTTGGTGAATTCTAAGCTACATCACAACTCTTCTTGCTAAGGAGTGAGCAAGACATGACTCCTTTTGTTCCAATCCTTCCATAAGTATGGGTAACAAAGGTTGTGGAGGTTCGTCATACTCATTTAACATTAGGGACATTATTATTTGCATAACATCCATTACTTCATGTGAATGTTCCTCATGTATAACATCAAAGAAAACCTCAAACATGTGCAAAATGAGGTCATTACAATCAAGATCTAACATTGGAATGCAAGACCTTACCTTAGCCATGTTCTTCAAGATCTTAACCCTCTTATCAAAGTGAGGGTTTGTGATGTCCCAAAGCTTTTGAAAGCTTCCAATCATGAGCTCATATACCTCCTCCATAGTAGTATCATCATATGGCAAACTTGGGGCTGCTATCTCGTGTGATCTCACTAATGCATGTGATGACCAAAAGTCTCACATCCGCCTCCTCATGTCTCAACAAACTAGATCTAGCCAAGTGTGTCACCAAAGGAGCTACAACTGAAAACATAGAGCTATAACCAGATTTCTCTATCAAACATAAACAACTCACTATCTCTTCAAGAGTGTGGAGCAATACACTCTTCTCAAATGAAATCTTTTTGAGCCGTTTCCCAAGCTTATAGAGCTTGGTTCTCAAACCTTCGTCATCGGCAATCTCCATAATCTGAAAACAATACCCACCGAAAAGAAGAAAACTACTCTAATTTACCTCAAACAAATTGTAATAATTTTGAAATATTTTTCCCAATCTAAATATGTCAAAACAGAAATTTTTCTAAATCTGAAAATGGGAGACTTACTATAAATAGTAAGTTCGTCACTATCCCTAGCTGAATTTAGAAAAATTGCATAACTTGCTCAAAACACCCCAGTTGCATGAAACTTTGGGGAATGGTAGATAATATTATGGAGCAAATTTTCCAAAAGGAATTTTCTAAAAATAATTGAAATTTGATTTTAAAACCCGAAATACCGTAGAAAAATATAGCAACTTCAAAAATCCATATCTTTGGCTAGGGAAGTCCAAAAGAGCTGAAATTTTGGATCTTGGGTCAAAAAAATATGAGGAACAATATCCCAAAACCATATTTTGCATAGCCAACACCAAACCCTAATTTTTCCCAAAAAATAGGTCGCCCAACACATTTAGGGCACCAATTCAACTCCAAAATTTATGAAATTAATTTCTCCTTATTCCTCCTTGTTTTTGCCACACAAACCCCCACAAGAGTAGAGGAAAGAAGCTCTGATACCACTGTAATATCCCCTTTTGGGATATTATCCAAATGTGCAAATTAATTTACTGAATCGACTCTAGAAGGACTAAACCCTCATAGTTCGACCTCAAATAATCCAATGTTAGATTCAATACAACCCAAAAAGGGTTGGAGTGAGCCAAGGTGGTGGATTAGATGGGAGAACCAGTTAGGAAATTAATCACTTCAAATATGAAATTAATTACAACAGTAATTAGTTAATAAATACACTAAATTGCTACAAAATTCAAAAATTAATAACTCCTTCACCATTCATTATTTTTCTATCAAACTCATGCCAAAAGATTCTTAATATTTTTAGCTTTCCAACAAGCTATAGATCACAATTTTTGGATAAGTGGAAGCCATGCAAATCAACCCACGAAATCAAAACGTGTAGATAAACCACGACACAACAAGCTGAAACTTGGAAAATTCATAACTTGCTCAATACTTCATCTTTTGCCATGAAATAAAGTGCAGACTAATCTATAATTCAAGAGCTTTCCAAAGATATAAAAATTTGAATTTTATGATAACTGAAACCCCTTCAAAACAACCCCCGAAATCCCAAACCCATTCGTAGGGTTAGAATAAATTGCACAAATAATTTCCAACACTTAATAACCCTTCAATATACTCAAAATAGCTGCCCAAACTTAGCAAAATGATCCAACACAGATCAAATTACAAATAAATCTTGTTCACCCTTAAAACATGCTAAAAGATGCCCTATTCAAGTCGCCATAGTTAGAATAAAACCAACAATAACCAACAAATCTAAAGCACCATAAAACCCTTCATAATATTCAATAACATGTAGATTTTACTCTCAATAAAATGTGCCAATACTCTAGACAAGTCGCCAAAGGTAGAAAGGGAATCACCAACAAGTAAATTTGGAAACCTCATGAAAATAATTCAATTGAATATCAAACCAACACAATAACTCCCACGCAAGAGAGAGAACATTAATGGGCATGCATCCCAACTCCAAGCATGGAGTGAAAATCAAATGATCAATTCAACATCCCCTCTAAAGAAATGTGACCTCCCTTTTATAGAACTAAGGGGTGCAATATCCAATAAAGACCGACCTTTCCCTTTTGGAGGGAAAACATAAACTCTCATTAAAATATTTAATAGTGAGACTATGTGCATTTTATTTATTTTTAATTAAATAAATAAAAGTAACTAACCTATGTGCACATTAAACTAACTAAAGCGACTACCACTTGTAGCGCTAGGCATGTCGAGGGGTTACAATGCAAATGAAAAATAAATATTAATAATGTCTCCAAAAAGGGACATTACAAGTGTTAAGTAGTGTGCTTCATATGTTAAGTTTATGCCCTTTGTTTGTTAATACCTTTGAAAATCCTTAAAGTGACTTGGTCTTTCGGGACATGGATCTAGAAACTATGCATGCTTGGAAATAGAGAGAGTTAGACTATTGAGCCTATTTTCAGGTGCTTTAGACCTATGTGGTGGCTGCTCTAAAGGATGTAAAACCTGTTATATGAAGATTTAAGAGATTTTTGAGTGTTTTACCGTTTATATTCGACATGAATGTTTATGATAATGATATGTGAGTTATAAAGTGCATTTGACTTATTTGTATAGGCTTATAAAGGTTAGATATTAACATTATGGACGACCTAGGGAAAATGAAACGACACAAAAAGATTTTTCAAATTATGAAAAGAACCGTTAGAAGAGAGGGTACATGTCCGTATAGGTCATCCCAGTTAGAGTACAATTTGGACATTTTCCGTACGGTTTCATATGGGGATTACCTCAAAAAAACCAAAGTTAGAGAATGATGCTCATGGATGGATTACTATTTTGGATAATTAATATCATATGAATGAGTGATAAAGAAGTGTGTAGAAATTAGAAAGTTATGCGAGTGAGATAATGGTGTGTCATGTAATCTAGAATGCAATAATTTGTCTTAGTATAGGGACAAAGGCAAACTTTCATTGACAAAAAAATATGTTGCCAAATTTAATTTCTACAACACCATTGAGACATGCCGAAAAATGCAATTTAAATTCTTGTTAAAACATAACTTCAATCCAATGAGGGCCTCAATGGATTCTAAATGAATCTATCGATGAGATCACTTACAACATTAGAAAAATAAGCGGTGAGAGGCGCCCAATATGACGGAGTTAGGATTCTAAACAACCGCACATTTTTAGGTTTTTATTTGTGAATTTCAAGGCATAACTTAGCATTTTATTATCTACATCTAAATTAGATCTAGTATTAGTGGGCTTAGCATCTATTTTCACATTCGACTTAATAAGATAACATGAATAACAAGGGAATTTAAGGACACGAAAAATACTAAACAATTTTTTTGGAAGAAGAGGAGGAGATTGGCTCCATAATCATTTTCCGAGCTAATAAAGTAATGAGCTTCATGTTGATACTAGATTATGCTACTATGATTGAAGAAATTAGAGTTGATCATTGGGCTATGGAAAATTTAAAACACTTTTTTCAAAAGTTCCAACATCCAAACCTAGTTGCTTCTTGTTTTTTTAGTTGAAAACAAACTATAGGAGAAATTCCCACATTTTATCTTCATACAGTCACGACAAAAAAATGTCAAGAATAGATGGAAAAATAGATAAGCACGTGAATAATTTGAAGGTTAATGGTTTTATTGGCGCCTACTCACTTAAATAATAGAACTCAAAGATACCAATATCGCTTTCCATCCCATCTCTCTGTGTGGGAGCTCTCGAGACTCGGATATTATTATGGTTATGGATGGATAGGAAATTAAAGGTTCTTCTTATAGTCTGAAAAGTGAGGATAGTGATGAGTGGATATAGTGATGATTATATTAAATTCAATTATATACAAATTCTTGTGCTTATTATAAAATATAGTTGTTTGATTTTTACTTAATAAAAGTAGAAAGTAGCTAGTTAAGAGTCGCAATGATTTTTTTTTTTCAATTAGTCATTTCTAAAATATAGTTTAGTTTTTTTATTTTGAAATGAAATTAAGTTATAAATCTCTCAATCTACTTGTTATTTTGATAGGTGCACATACTACCAAATGAAGGGTGGCCAACTCGATATATTATAGGAGTTTGATAAATTTAATTATGGTTTGTGTTGATTTACGATGTCATGGAATTTTTGATGATTTTTTCACTAGTACATCCCTCATAGTCTTGATAAACCCGGATGCGTGTGGTTCATTTGGTGGGTGGCTGCGTTGTACAAGATGTTTCGAGGCTTCCACAACAAGAAACACCACAAGGCATAAACGATGGTCTCGGAGCCAAAATATGTGTTAAAAAATATTTTATTGGATTTCAAAACCCCCTACACATATCTTAATGCAAGGCCTACCTAACTAGGTTTATACACCTATTCCAAGCATGCTTTCCCAAAGAGTGGCTTACAAACCATAGTCACAAGTAACCTCATTTCTCCCTACTTTTATCAACACATTAAGATATTTTTACCTTTCCCACATATTAAGAGGGAAAAATATTAATTTTCTTAGTAGGCGAGGCCAACTAAGCACCAACTACTACGAATAGTTGTTTCTTTCGTGTGGACCACTCAACTATATTGATGAATATATCTTTGATGCTTTTTAACAACAATATTTATATAAGTTCTTGGGGCGTTGAATATGTGTACACATGTTCATTGTTTAGAATCTTTGTTTGAATGTGTCTTCTTTTCCAATACATTTGCCACCTATATTTTATCAATTTAATATTTAAAATTTTCAATTTTTCTATGACCTTTATGTATGTGTGTCCAAATTAATGGTGATATACCATATTTGTTGTTGTAGCAAGTGTTCAACATGTTGAAATAGACCACCTTATGAGAAAATTATTCAAAACCGACTTGTAAGCCTTGGTTGCTTTTAAATCCTTGGTTAAATCTACCTCAACACGCACTTGTTTGTTGGGTTGAGATGAATAAAAATGGTATTTTTCAAAGTAGATAACCCACCTAATGCACTTAATAATATCCCGAATAAGGGCCCAGAGAGGGAGGGGAAGACTGGGTAGCTCGACCCAAATAAGGACCTTAACAAAAATTGGTCTTATACTTTAAAGTCTCGAGTCCAAGATGAGAGGACAAGAAGATGTGATGTATGCATGTAGTACGAGATATTCATTGGGTGGGTTTTTATTTGGAGCTTTATGTGGATTTATGTAGTTGAGAAAAACATATATGTTCTTATATTGCAATGCGTGTATAAAATGGTCATAGGGGGTGACATGCCAATAGGGTGTTCATCATTCATGCCACAACTTGAAGGTATCGGGTTTTGAGTGAAGGAAGTGAGATAATTTGAGCATTACCATAACGTAAAATGTGTTGTTTTGTAGGTTTGCTAAAGACTATTTGATTCAACTAGTTCACAATCAATCTCTCTATATCATCTTCCAAACCCCTTTAAATCAAGGGGTTTTGTTAGGTCATGTGATCCAAATATATTTAGTGTTATGTTGTTAGTGTTTTAAGGTGTCAATGTTAGTAAGATATTTCATCTCCTATGAGACACCCCATATAAAAATATAATGTTAGTCGTTAAGTAATAATGTTAAACTATAATATGTGAAATATTGTTAAATATTGACAAAGAAATGTAAATTTGGAAAGTGAATTAGATATATTGGGAAATATTTTTGACTTTAATAATGCAATTTTTTTATTTACATGTGTTCTTGATCCATTATTAGCATTACCCAAGTAATGTATATATTAAAATATATTTTACAAATTATTTATTGTTTTAATATGTTACTTGGGTACACAAGCTTCAATGCATTTCAAGTAGAAATTGGGAATAATGCAATTTCATGGAGTTCACGTGCCTTTAATTGCAATGTCTATTTATTTATTTCCATCAATTTGTAATATGCTAAGAGTTTTTGTAAAGAAAATTGTGTATTTTTGTATATACTTTTTGTAAATTTAGTTTGAGTTACTAATTAATATTTATTTATTTCCTTAAGAGGTTCCTAGTTGTAAATATGTAACACATAGAAAAAATATCATAGATTTTCATTCATGATATATCTTTCAAATTTCAAGTACCACAACATTCTACACATTGTCGGCCATAATATAACAAAATTTAAAATTCATTCAATTAAATCGGCCATTTTTGTTTGAGTGGAAAAATGGCCTTCATTTTTATATTAAAAATATGATAAAATTATGTAAACATGTGTCCTTGAGTCCTCCACATATCCTTAAAAAAAAAAATTCATCCACTTACTCCAATAATGATGGTTGGACACATTCTTTCATGTTATAATCATTAAAAAAGGATTGTTAAAATAAAATTGATGAAATTAATGTATAAAAGATGACTAAGTGAAAAAAGGTTCTTAAATTACATTCAAAATGCTACAAAATATATTTTTACACCATGATGAAATATCGATCGTTGAAGACTCTTGAATCATCAACCACGCTTGATGTCTTTTAAAAAAATCATTATCACACAAGGCCCCCTTTTGGCCACCTCATTACCTTTCACTTACCCTTATTGGATCACCAAGCCTCTTTCTCTAGCAGGTACTTCCAAGTTTACAAAAAGTATTGGTTTTCGGTCATGTATAGTAATCCTCTTGTTGGGATCTTTCCAAAGCTACCTATGGTAGATGCAAGAAGTTATTGAGAAAAATTTAATGGGAAAATTTTGAAGGAAATAAAGGTTTATATAGGGTATCTTGTGATATTTTTGATTGGCCTAAGGAAGTTGGGGTCCTTGGGATCATTAACATCAAACTTTAAGGTCATGCCCTAAGTGTCAAATATATCATCAAAATCTTAAAAGGGTCTAAGGCTTGGAATTTTTATCGATACATTGCATAACTCAAGGATCTCCTCTTAGTATAAAAGCTTGAGGTGAGCTTGATTTGGGGTGGGCTTGATTTGTAGAGTCTTCTTCTTACTCTTTTGTGATTTAAATTTTTTGGTGCTTTTCTAGTTGAAAGTGTATGAGAATCTTGGGAAATGCTCAAACCAACCTCATTTGACTTGGAGATAGTTTTAAAAATAACATGAACTCTTGATTCTTGTTTTCGCTTACTAGGTCTCTCATTTTTACATTTCATAATGTCCCTTTTCTATGGTCCCATGGATTAAGAGCTTTAGGATTTGTCAAAAGGGAATCACGTCCATCAATGAAATTTTCTACAATATTAATTTCTTCTATGTGGTTTTCATTAGATGTGCTTAAGGAAAATTCCATTACTCAAGAATGAGGATGTAGAGTCCATTTCTAAGATGAAAAAATCCATACTTGACGATTGTTTCTATAATTTATTGGTGTCATTTACGGTGCTCCTTGGTGGAGAGATTAGCATAGTTGAATTATTGCTACTCCATTTTTAGTACAAACACAAAGCTGGTTATTATTTTCTTGCCCATTGGTATATTTGTACGAAATTAACCCTCAATCAAGATATTGGAAATTAAGGTTCTTAGATGCTATTTAGGCTTGGAAGGTTTATCAAAAATTTAAATCCCATATTGAACCTAAATAATATCATTTTCTTAGGTGCATTTTGTACCAGGGTCTTCTAGTTACATATAGACCTAAGCATATGGGGATTCTAAATCTCAATTTCCCTATTTGCCATCATGATGAAAGATTTTTGGTTTTTTTCTGTTTAAGATGCTTGAAATGGATTCATAACATTTAAAAACCTTTTTGTCACAAATTTTTACCTAGAAAGTGGTTCTTCTTAGAGACTTGAAACCATGTTAGGTCTCAAAAAAAGAATTGGAAAATATTTCATGTTGATATTATTTTTCACACATGGAAATATATAAATCATATTTTTTAATAGTGAGGCTATGGAAAAACATTATGTTGTGTCTAATAAAGTTGCGATTATCAACTTATCTCTAGAATGCTTTGTTTCATATCTAAGTCCAAGCGAGAAGGTATTTCTTAGGGATGGAAAACATCTAGTCTCTTATGGACCACTAGGGGAGCACTCGTGTGCAATTTGTTGGGTTCCTTTGGAGTCTTCCCACCACCACTCTCCTTCTTAGGGTTGAGGCCGGTGTTTTTCGTCACTTGCTCTAGAAGAAAGAAAAGCTTCTCTCTCCATTCCCATCGGCATTTGCCCCTTTGAAGAAGAAGTGACGTGTTTGATCAATTCGAAGGAAGTGGTGGAAATGGTGGGATGTTCCTCCATTAGATAAGTTTCTATGGTTGAATGGTGTGAAAAGTTAGAATTGTGATACATTATACATTGTAGATTTTCAACAACTAGAATTAAGTGGTGGATTAATTATCACATGCATATATTTAACATTTTGTGGATGATACACAATCAAAGTTTAATGGTGTAGACTTTTTATAAAAAAATTTGAACACTAAAATCTACTTGGTAAGGAAAATTGGAATTTTGATACATTATATTTCAATTATGTAAACTATTGATAATTCTAGTTTCAAAACTCTTTTTTTTTTTTTTTTTTTTGAAAGATGGGAAAATGTCATTTCTCCACATTGAAATTTTAACAATGTTGATATTCCACAAATTTAATTTTGAATATTAGAAGCTATCCATTTAATGTAGATAATTCCCAGTTTTTCATAAAATAATTATTTTGTGGATAAATGAACCTTTCTAATAACGAGAAACAATAAACAACGCCAAAAAGAACCTAATTCAGATCAATAATTAATAAACACACAAATACTCTAAAAGATTGTAGTGGTTAACTTATTATATACCAAAATTAGGCTTTCATGTATATGCACATCAAAATAAACTTTATGCGACTTTTCTTCCATTTTCTCTTGCTTGACCTAATTTAACACTGGGAAAAAAACAAACACTTTTTGTAATTTTCATTGCTACGAACCTTTTAACTTTAAAATTTAAAATTACTCTAGGTTTATGTATTATTTTCAAAGAGTTTGGTATAAAAAAATATAATTTTGCTGTATGTATTAAAGCTTTGAAGAATAAATGAAGGCCATAAAATTTGCATTCCCGTATACATGATAAATTCGTACGAGTCACGACTATGCGGATTTTTGTAACTGTCTTGATATAGTTTAATTGCAGACTTGCCAGTGGCACATTACGGCCGACAATGGGTTGAATTTGACGGTCACCTATGTCTTTCAAACATTTTTGAGTGATGATAATATTTTAGTACGGTTTTTAAAAAATATAAAATAATATTATTTATAGTAATTACTGTATATTTATTTAATTGTTTTATATATATATATATATATATATATATATATATATATATATATATATATATATATTTTTATAATTTACGTATAAATATATATAAAAGTTGACACTTAAATTTTAAATATGTAAGTTATATGTGAGGGTTATTAGAAATATTTACAAGTATTTTACGGTTAAAATTACAAAAAAACATCTAACGACCATTAAATTATTAAATTATGAATTTCATCATATTAAATTTGAGGTTTATTTATATCTATCAAACAAATTTTAAGTGAGTAATTTTTAAATATTATTTTTAAAAATATGTTAAAAAATTAATATTATTTTAATTAAGAGGAATTGGCGAATATCCAACAATCTTATATAATAATATTATTATTACAAAAATATATTCATCTATAAAAAAGAAGTATTAATATAACATTATTAAAAATATAAAAACAACAATTTTAATAAATATTTGTGGGTGTATATATGTATATAAAGTTTATATTATAAATATAGAACTATCAAGTGAGGATGTTTTAAAAAATATTAAAAATGTGTAATTATGTCAATAGATGTTCTACAATGACAATAAGGGGTGGGATCTAATGGTGTGACTGTCACTTTTTATTCTTTGTATTGAATTTAATGTCTCTTAGAACATTACTTTTATTAAAAAAATGTGAGAAGTCAATAAAAATAATAATTATGTAGGAGTCAACTTTTCATCTATACATTAAATTTGACATTCATGTAATCCTCACTTCAATTTCATTTAAATCTTTGTTATAATGACAATGAAAGAGTGACATCTCATAGAGTGACCCTTTCAACTTTTATTCTCAAATATGAAATTTAATCATCATTTAATTTTTTTATAATGGGAAAGGCAATTAAAAATTATAATTGATATATTTTCCACATAAATATATTTACAGTATTTGTACAAATCGATTGGAAAATTTAAACATTAACCCCCACTGCCAAATTGGTCAATTAGAGAGAGTTCATTGGGAAAAAATCTAACATGTAGCGGTAGACAAATTTTTGTCGCTGACGAAGAGGCCATGAAAGCCGTACGGAACTCTCGCCGGAAGCTCTACAGACGCAACTATGTTTAACGTCGGCGACTGTGCGTCCATCACCACGAACTCGGAGACCCCTGTTCCTTCGTTGTGAGTATACGCCACCACATACCCTTCGTCCTCCCCCGCGTTTAAGTCGGTAGTGCGTGGCACGAAGAAGGGCTCGCTGCCAAAACATTCCTTCCCGTACATCCTCGACGCGACCACGCATTCTTCCGCCACTTCCCCGCTCTCATTCGCCTTCACAACTCCGGATATCTTTGGCATGGGCGCGCCCACTGACATGTACGCGTATCTATTCTTCTTCGTCATAAACTGAGGATTCACCACGCCGAACTCGAGGGATTTCGAAGAAACAGGCGTTCGGGAAACCTTACCAGTGCTTAAATTTATTCGGACTTTCTCCACCGTGGGATGCACCAGATGAGGCCTCTCGGCCCTCTCCAACACGTGCTCTACTGGGTAACAGTTTGCGGCGATGAGTACGATGTCGTCGTCGCCTTCGTCCCACGCGTTGAGTGAATGGAAGAAATTGAAGCCCGGCACCTCCACCCATTTCATGCCCGACTCGTTCGTCGCGTATCTCGGTAGGATCCCCAGCCTGGGGACTTTCCCCTTGTCGCAGCCGATGGGAGACCCCTCGCCCACAAGCATGTCCAACGGCTTCGCCACGATCTGCGTGTCCGGGAAAATGGCTTACTTCTTCTTGATGGCGAAGTCGTGAATAAACGAAAGCTGCCGCAGCGAATGGATCCCCACGTCGGCCTCTTTTTCCCCACTCGGCGCCACCCGGAAGTAGTTAAGAAACGGCGGTACCGGCCCGTAGCGGAAGGCAAACAATTCTCCCGTCTCGGGATCGATTTTTGGATGAGCCGTCATCCCCATGAACAATTTCCCGTCGAAATTGTAACGCCCGACTGTCTCGACGTCGCCATCGTGCGTGACCCTCACCACATACGGCAGATCGGACTCGCCCAGCGCCATTAACTTGTTGTCGAAATACAAGAGGCTGGTGTTCGCGAGCCCGTAGCCGTTGAGAGGATTAAATAGGCCGAGAGCAATTCTAGTTGCGAAAAGCGCTCCCCTGGCCATCCCGGCGATGCCGTTGAAGCCAGAGAAGACGTTGGGCATCACCGAGCTCCCCGCATTGTGTTCCTCAACGTATTTGTACGTGCGGACGAAGCGGCTGCAAAATGTAGCTCGGCCGTTGTTAATCCGGAGGGAGTGCAGCATTCCGTCCCCATCGAATTGATGGTAGGCGCGTCGCGGAAGGTGGCGGGGGTTGGGGCCATTGCGAATGTAGACGCCGTCGAGACACGCGGGGAGAGTTCCTCGGACCGATAGACACTCTGTCGGTGCGGTCTCCAGCACGGGGGCGAAGTTACCGGCCAAAACAAACCTCGGATCCACAGAGGGCCTCAACGGTTTCTCAATGAAGTTATCAATGAGCTCGTCTACAGCATTACAAAAAAGAGCAGCGAGAGGCCGATCTGAAGAATTCACGCTTCGAAACAACTGCACATTGACAGGCTTTTTGCTGGATTTCAAGGCATAGCTTGGCGTTTCATTCTCTACATCTAAAGGAGCTCTATTGTCGGTCAAGGTATTGGCAGCGGGTTTTGCATGTGTTTGCACATTAGACACTACCAGGCGACGCGGATAACGAGGGGCGTGCAAAACGCTAGACAGCTTGGTGGAAGAAGAGGAGGAGATTGACTCCATATTTGCTTGGCGAGCTACTTAATAAGCATAGGGATGATTCAGGCGTTTATTAGAGCAACGAGTTTCTTGCTCATCATAAGATTACGTTAACGGGGTTGATAACTTGGCCATAGCAAAATTTAAAACACTTCTATTATTCCAACTTTTAAATCTAATTGCTTCTTGTCTTTGGTTGAAAAATATCCCATAGAAGAAATTCGCACTATTTGTCTCCATTCGATCACTAGTTTCTCGTCTTTACGAGTTGACAAGGAAAGCTCAACAACGGACGCATAACTAGATAAGGGAAAGAAAATTTTGAAAGGTGGTGGTTGATTGGGGCCTTGTCAATTAAATAATAGGCAGTGGAAGATACCAATATCGTTTTCCATCCCACATGGGGACTTCAGCATTATTATTGTTCGAGTTGGATAAAATATCTTTTCAAGACCGAATCAAGAATGCTAAAGTCTCCCGCTATATAGATATAGATATATAGCAAACGAATTAATTATGGTATAGCTGTCATTTCTTAAAATACTTAATTTTACACTTCACATTAATTTTAAGTATAATTTTCTTGTTTTACATCAAAATAATTTTACATAAACTATGCCATACATATATTCATAAACACTACAATTCAAGGTTAAATAGATATTTTAAACAATAAAATCAAATTTAATTGCATAAAATAATGGTTTTCAAGTAATGTAAATAACAAGATAAGGTTTTAGAGTTACATTAATTTATCGCATTTTAAAGATAACCATAAAAAACAAATAATGCAAGTCCAAATGAGTTAAAGAAGACCCATAAAAATGAACACAAATTGCATTGGTATATAGTTCTATAAACTATCGGCGCTTAGGAATGTATGATTTCATGACGGTGTTCATCTTCTTGAGGGCTCCAAAAATGTGCTTATTATTATTTTAGATTTTAAATCTCTAGGAAGCCAATATTTTCCCTTAGAACTGAATAAAGCAATAATACCTTGCAAGAACAAAATAAAAAATGGATTTTTAATGACTCTTTCATATTTCTCTAGTATTATCATGCTTCTTAATGGGAATGCCCACTTCATTCAAACACACCACATGAATTATAATGCAAGTCAACATGCAATATAACATAATGCAAGTGTTGAACCCTTATCACTTTCATGACAAAATCAATACAACACAATTAATGTTAGATGTCATTCAAAATCCATAAATGATTGAATGTTGTTCGATATATGTACCTATAATTGCTTTTGACACATGGATGCATCTATATTATTCACATATATATCTAAAATATGCTATCACACATATTTATTTATAGATTTTGAATTCAAATTAGGACTTGTAGACACTAAAAATTGCACAAAGTGATTATTACATCATGCTTTTGTTAGGATTATATGTACACGAGTTTTGAAAAGCTGAAACAAGTTCTGGTGACATCATTCCTTCATTGATTTACTCTTTTTGCTTGATTGGTCTTAAAATATTTTTATCTTCCATCTTTGATTGGACTTTGATCCTTTATACAAACATCTCGACACCCTATTTACATTCTTTGATGTTATTTGAGCTTATTCTAGGAACATACAACAAGGTGAGGATCATATACACCACATTGTATGGTCTTGACCCCTTTATTTTACGATCATTTCACCCATATGGGCCCATGTGTCATTCTCTTATCTTTCATTTTGTATATTTTGGGTCGGCCTTTCCTGCCACTAAGGTCCTAATTTCAAGTAAGAACTCATATTTCTACAAGTCTAACCTAAGAATTTACCATCTAGCAATCATCTATCTATCTGTCATGCATCATGAGTTAGAAAAGGTAAGAAATACTTCGCATATTGCATACACAACATAAGAGGGCATAAATTTGCTTATTCTTGTCTGCACACAAGGGTTTGATTGGGATGAAGTAGTCTAGCTTTATTATTGGTGTGGAAAAAGGGGAAAGCTAGGAAAAGGGACATTTGCATGCACATTGGCACAAAGCACTAGGATAACTACATGGAGTCGAAATGTAGTGTAACACTAGGTGAAATCACAAAGGGGTTGTTGGACATTGTGTCTTGTTTTTGTCATTGATGTCAAAGGATGTCTAGGTGGCATAGGTGTCTCCATGAGGTTTCATTCATTAGCAAATATGAAGGTTTCTTGGTAGGTATGTTGAAAAAGCATGGTGTTTAGGTATAATTGCATGCCCTTGGTTTATTGTCAAACAAGATATGTGTTATAGGAGAGCTCCAAAGATTTTAAAAATATGGTATAAGGTCAATCATGGTCATAGAGATGTATCATAGGTTTGTGAGGGTATTTATGATGGTAAAAATTCAGCCTTAGTGTGATAGGTGGGTATTCAAGCCTAACTAGGCGTAATCCTAGACCTAGTGCTAGTAAATGAGATAGAAGCATGAAACATGAAGCAAAGAAGGTTAATGCAAAAATATGGAAGGTATTGTGACATTTTATATCATGTGTGGAATCTTTACAAGGCCATAAATTAGATGTATATAGCAGTTTTAAGGTTTTTAAGAAACAAGTCAATGAAGACAAGGTGAGAATGCATGGGAAAAACATGGTGCTTGGAGTGATTAAAAGGTTACTGAGAAAGAATGATCACTGAAAATCATGGAGAAGGAAATTACAAAGGTTTGAGAAATTTTTTAAGTCAAGGTTGTGAATAAAAAACAAGAAAAGTCATTTTTAGCCATATCGAGTTCCCAGTGTGCATTTTCCGATTCGAAGGTCACTTTCTTATGCTCACCGACTCGCGTGTATTTTACATGGGATTATATGCTCTTGATGGATGTTGGTTCATGGAACCAAGAAGGTATAACAATAATAATGAGATAGTTTGGTTGTCATAATTTTATGAACCATCGTTAACACTAAAACTATTGTGTTATGATTTCAAAACCCTATTTTGAAATCGACTTGAGAGAAAATGGTTGTACAAGCCCATAATTGATTCATTTTGCTAAAGTGATGTTTTAGGATGTAGAGGTATCCTCCATATTTCTATCAAGATGTATTTTAGAGGTCTTGGTTGTGTGTGGGCCCCACTCAAAAATGCTAGTTTATGGAGTTTTCGGTTTGTGGAAATTGTTTCCGTGAACCTAATGAATAATTTATCATTTATGGAATCCTGAGAGTTATAATACATGTACATGATAGTTTCAGATCATGGTTGAGGTCCTAGGATGCAAAGTGTGCCTTATCTTTGAAGACTAGTTTTAGGATAAAATGGTAGTTTCGGGGTAGTCTCTTGCGAGGACATTTTGATGCATCTAATGTATGAATTATGGTTGTATGAGTAAATGGTATGTATATGAGATCAAGTTATTTCTAGTGATATATAATAATTGCATGGTTGAGGTCATCTAATGTGGTATTGAGCCTCATCTTTGAGGTCTAGGTTTGGTGCACAAGAACAAACATGTTCTTGGGATGGTTTCATGGCTTGAGGTGATGATGAATATATTTACACATATGGTGGATACATGAGGTATATTATGATTTTCTTGAAGTGGTTCAAGGTTTTTGATGAGCAAGTAGGCTCAAAGAGGTTTGGTTACAGCGAGATGGAGTTTTCATACAATTAGGCCTATTGGAGGCCTAATAAAGATATTTGGGCGTGATGGTGATATGAGTGACCTATAAGGTCTTTTAGATGATGCACTCATGATATTTTTGTTATGTTTTGATGATTTATTATCTATGAAGGATTAACTACATGATATGGATGAATAAGACAAGTATATAAGCCAATTTAGAAGGCTCATTTGTGTGTGTTAGAGAGATGAGAGTGTAGCAAATTTTGGAAGGATGCATGAGCAGGATATGAGGGAAGAATTGAATAGGATGAGGAATTTAAAATGATTAATGGTGATACTATGATGTTAATCTTTAGATGGTGAGCTTGAATAAGGTTATCTATACATGACCTAGTTGGAGAAGAAGACCTAGTTTGTTTACATGAGGATGAGTGAGCTAGATGAGAGTGTGAGAGTGTTATGAGAGTTCAAGAATAGATAAAGGAAGATGTATGAGAATTTTGATAAGGAAATAGAAGAAGTAGCTATAAATAATTATACCTAATCATCATATGATGATGCATGTTTCGAAAAAAGAAGGTGTGTTTGAGAGGGGTTTTGAGTGAGAGGAGATGAACTAGTGATTATAATAGCTTGTTGGAGAAACAATTACTCATGTTATATTCATCTTCAGGTGGATGAGTTGGTGCTTGGTCATCTTAGGGGGTTGTATCCTTTTTGTGGGGTTGGTTCCTCACTAAACTAGGGGTTGGTGCTCTTTTTGAAGTTGGTGCTTTATTAAATTCATTTATATTGAGTAATATATGCAAATATTTAGTGGGTTTTCTTCCCTTGAGGGTTTCCCACTTTAAATCTAGTGTTCATGTGTTCTCTCTTGTTTCATATGTTCTATCTTCTTGTGGATGGTTGCATCACACCTAATAAACTCACAATGGTTTATGAACGATAAATGGATACATTAAATGATGAATTCATGTTATTATAAATGAAGTAAAAAAATTTATATGACTGATTCACCCTCCCCCTCTCAATCATTGTGCTTCCAAAAATTGGTATCATAGCAAGGTCATTTTGAAGAAAATTTAACCACTTGAAGGAGATTATTGAAGCAAAACAATGGGAAAATCATCATATATTGAAACAAATTTGATGTGTTTAAGAAAGAATAATGAAATTATGGATTCATTGGTCCATGGATTACAAGAACAGTCGAGTTGTATGGAGCTTGAACATAATCAAGTCATCAAAAAGTTGGAGTCCCAAGTTAGGAGTGTTACGAAGCCTAAAAAGAAAAGAAGAATAATTTTGCAAGCTCAAGTTTTAAGTAAAAACCCTAATGGTAAAATAAGTATATTGCATCATGTATGAAGATGAGATGAGATCCTTGAAATCAAATTGGAGCAATCATATAGTAGATTGAAGATATGTGAAAGTTTGGAGAAGAGTTGTGTTGATAACATGCCAGGTATAACTTCTTATGAAGATATGAATAAGAACAAGAAGATAGATTCAAAGAGATCTAACCCTGTTAGCCAGCCAAATGTAATAAGGTATGGTTATCCCTTTAATGGTTATTGTTATGATTGTCATGAATTTGGTCATAGAGCTAGAGAGTGCAAGAGAAGTCCTTAAGGAATAATGAGTATTTATGGAATTATGAAAACTCCTTCAAAGGTCAGTTTCATTCATGTTGTGAATATGGCCATAAGGATATGGATTGTAGTTGGGATCTAAGCTCATATCTATCAAAAGGAAATAATAGTATCTTATTTTATAACTATAGTAAACTAGGTCATATAGCAAGATTTTGTCATTTTGAGTCTTCCAAACTTGAAGAAAGAAGTTTGATGCATCTAAAAGCTGTAAGAATTTTCAAGTACAAAAATGTGTTTTTTAAGAGGTCTTCCAAAGAGGAGCCAAACACAACAAAGGAAATCAAGAATTCTAGCCTTATAGATACAATCAAAGAAGATTCAAGAATAGTCAAATTTGTCAAGAAGAGTGATCATGCCAATGAAGAAGAAGAGGAACCTAAACCTATCAAGGTGATTTTGAAATCCAATCATGCATATAAGGAAAGAGTGATAGTCGAAGTATGAATCGATTAGTCAATAAGAAAAATGGACATGTGTGTCAAGACCGATGAGGATCATGTGTGTTTTTGAGGAGTTCAGTCAAAAGAAGAAAAGAATGAGGATGTTATAATCAAACTTGAAAAACCAACCAAGAAGAACAAGAGGACCTCAAAGGTTAACTACAAGATAGATGAAATGAAGGTGGAGACTTTGGGTTATTTTGATGAATTCATATTGTCTAGTGACCTAAGAAGCATGTAGTGTCTTCATTAGGCTTCATGAAGACATTCATTAATCATAGAAGCATATGTATGCTCTTCCAAGAAATCTACAACGCATGTGTATTATTTATGGATTCATATTGGACTCATTGTTGTTTTGTATGGATTTCATTATGGAAGAATGGTATATTTTGAAGCTTGACTTTTACGTTAGTCGTTGTATGAAGGCCCAATAGGGGTAAGTAGGTCGTCATGAAATATTCATGGATTCATATGATCTTAAGTAAGACATCAAATGAGTAAGATATGTACTTGGTGTTTGATGTGTTCTAAAAGTTGCATTGAAGTTGTAGGTGTGATCTAAGGTGTTGATAGCTTTGGTACACGATCAAAAGATATGGTCATGGTATTGTTATGTATTGAAGGGACTATGAAGGATTGCAGGAGTTTAAAATTACAATAAAAATGAAAGATGTTACTTGAGTTCATCATTCAGATCTGTGAGCTATGATTTGTTATATCTTGATCCAAATCATGTGTTATGTTTTCAGTGTATGACATCAAAAGAGTTATGAAACCTAGGGATACAACCGTGTAAAAGAAAGATTAGGTACGTAAATCAAGTAATAAGAGTTAGAGTTGAAGAATATTATCTAGGTCTGTATTAGCATATTCAAATGAGGTATGGTGAGAAATTAACAAAACATCAAGTCAATTTTTTGTCTACATGTCGGATATAAGGGATCTTTAAAGTGTGCATTTTTCAATAAAGATTGACAATACAGGAAAGAGTTAAGGTGTGTTTATCATCTCATGAAGTATGAAGAAACTAAAAAGGTTGAGACAATTGTGTAAAGGTATGTCACTCATGTTGAAAACCTAATAAAGTTGATTAAATTATGATTTATTTTCCACCAGTCATGATGATCTACACTTGAAGGTATGGTTTGTGCATTGGTTTGTTTATATGAGTGCTTTAATAAGTGAAAAATCATGGTGAAAGTATTGATAGCTGAAGTTCATGAATTCAAGGGGTTGTTGGATGTTTGTGAGATCTCAAGAGTGTGGTTTAAGGTCTTATTCAGGTCTATATCAGTCCATTTCACTTGATCATGTATGTATGTTATGATTCAAGGTATCACTCAGTCCGAGATGCTTGTGATAGTTAAATAAGGGTTTGTAGGATGTTCATTTAGTATTGAAAGGATTGAATAAGTATATATTCATAAAACAATTATTTTTGTTGAAAATTGAAACTATTATATACATGATTAATTCATGAAGGTGTGTTATTGAGGTATGGAAACCTAACTAGTACTATATAGGTGTGTTCTTAAAAACATGACAAGATAGACGCAAGTGAAATGAAGGCTTTTATGACATAGAAGATTGATCCAAATGTTATGTGCTCCCTAAGCCTAAAAGAAGTATGAAAAATGTGCATGTGGGTATTTGAAGGCACTCTTGTGTTTGATTGTCTAGTCAAATATGTTTAAATTTGGGTTTGAAGATTGGTCAAGAAGGTTTTTGTAGTTCTTGACTCATTAAGATGGTTTGAAGAGATTTATATGGGTTATAAATGAGTGTTGTAAGTTAGGTTAACAAAAATGGTTATCTCTTGGTGTCGGTGGTTTCTTGAAATCTAGTGTATATGTTCTAAGGATTCATTGTATGAACTCTCATTGGAGTCTTAAGAGGTATGAAGACCTGCGAGAGGAATATTGTATGCTCAAAAAGTTTCCCACTTTTGCAAATTACTGTGTGAATGTTCTAAGAAGACTACATGAGATATGGTGTAACAAGATAGCATGTGAAGTCTTGAAAGAGTTCTCTAAGTTAATGATAGCTTGAAGATTTTTATGGTTTCTTGTGCAAGTCCAACATATTCAATTTTGGTTGATGATCACTTCCACACAGTATGAGTTTGCAAATTTGTAGAAGTTAAATATGAAATGATATCTTTATATGGCTTGAAGTGATCCATGTCAATTTGAGGATAGTGTTATGACCTTGGTAAAGGTGTGGAATCGAGTATGATCAAAGGTGAATCTCATTTTTACAAGATAGTATGGAGTTTTGAAGTCTGAGAGAGGTTGAAATATGAAAAGATGATTGAATGACACAAAGATATGTTTTCGGTTTGAATTTGAGTAGCTAGATGTGATAAAATCATTCCACAAGGTTTCTAATATTATAGAGTGCATGATCGAAGGGGAGTTAGTTCCATGATTTCAAGTAATGACAATGAGGTATATGTAGTAGGTTGTATATAATGTCTAGGAGTTGTGTTTGGTCTTGAAAGTATCCTAAGCAATGAGTAGGTATGGTGTCTCTTAAAGATGCTTTAGATTCTTGATAAGCCTTGTATTCCCAAATGTGAACAAATTTGGGCATGGGCATTATTTTACGCTATTGAAGGAGCTAGTACAATTGTGTAAGACTATCAAAATGATCTACTAAAGGAAAACAATGTATGTTTTGACTTATTCCTTATCGGTTAGATACTATTATGGTCTTGTTAAAGGTGATAAGTTCATTGAAGAAACCTTAAGGTTAGTAAGCGGGATAGTAGGTCCAAAATATGGATAAAGCACCTTAAATAATCCATCATCATGGAAATATGTGAGGGATAGGACTTAGTGACTATAGGTCGATCTCGAGGTGAGACAAGCAATTATTAATGAAGGATAAGAAAGATTGTTTGAAAGGATTAGCACATAATTATAAGTATCAAGGAAATCGGGAAGCAATTGAACATGTATGAGAAACATTAAAAGGTATAAGTTTGAAATAGATTCGAGAGAGCATAGTTTCCGGGGAGTCATGTATGATCATTATCCAAGATGAAGTTCTGAGAAGCATGTGAGTGGTTGTTTTCTTGATCGGTATGGTGTGTACTCTCTCAAGGGAGGCTGTGAGAATGAGGTTTGCAACTACTATAGCAATTCCTAGGACAACTATGGTCCAGTGAGGAAATATCTATTTGATGAGTTATATTGGTTTAGGGGGAGTTGTGTGAAGTATTTGAATATGTTGTATGCAAGTCCATATGTTGCTTTGTTGTGGTCAAGAAAGTGAGTACACAAACCAAGATATTGCAAGTAAGTATTTTATGCTTTGTTGGTTTTGTTCCATGTCAATTTTTCTTAGTTTCATTTTTCATAGATGTCAAAGAGGGAGAGTATGCTCGAAAACAAGAAGTTAGATGTATGTAGATGTTTGCATGCTTGGTTGCCATCAATGTTTTGAAGATAGCTCTCATCGATGAAAAATGGGGAGATTGTTGGAAATTGTGTCTTGTTTTTTTCATTGATGTTAAAGGGTGTCTAGGTGGAATAGGTATCTCCATGAGGTGTCGTTCATTAGTAAACATGAAGGTTGATTGGTAGTATACTAAAAATCATGTTGTCTAGGTATAATTACATGCTCTTGGTGCATTGTCATGCAATATGTGTTGTAGGAGAGTTACAAAGGTTTTAAAACCATGGTATAAGGTAAATCATGGTCAAAGAGATGTATAAAAGGTGCACGAGGTTTTCATGATGGTAAACAAGTCGGTCTCGGTGTGATATGTGGTAATTTAAGCATAAACTAGGCCCAATGCTAGACCTAGTGCTAGTAGATAAGATCATGGAATCATGAAGCATGGAGCATAGTAGGTTAATGAAAGCATACGGAAGGCATTATGAAATTCTCTATCAGGTATAAAAATCCATAACTTAGATGTATAGAGTAGGTTTAAGGTCCTTAAGGAGCAAGTCATGAAACAAGGTGAGAATGCATGGGAAAACATGGTGCTTGAGTGGTTAAAAGGTTTATGAGAAAGTATAATCATTGGAAATCATAGAAAGGACATTACAGAGGGCTTTTGAAAAATTTTAAGTCAAGGTTGTGAAGACGAAGAAAGAAAAGTCATTTTTATCCATATTGAGTTCTCAGTATGCATTTTCCGGTTCGAAGGTCGCTTTCTTATGCTCACCCACTCGTGTGTGTTTTTCATGGGATTTTGTGATCTTGAGGGATGTTGGGGCATAGAATCAAGAAGGTATAAAAAGAATAATGAGGTATTTTTGTTGTCATAAATTAATGAACCATCATTAACACTAAAATATCTTTGTTATGATTTCAAAACCCTAGTTTGAAAGTGACTTGAGAGAAAATGGTTATACAAGCTTAGAATTGATTCCTTTTGATAATGTGATGATTTGATGATGTAGAAGACTCATCCAGTTTATGTCAAGATGTATTTTATAGGTCTTGGTTATGTGTGGGCCCCACTTAAAAATGCTAGTTTTTAGAGTTTTTCGGTTTGTGGAAAAACTTTCGAGTGAACCTAATGACTAAGTTATCATTTATGGAATACTGAGATTTTTACTACATTTTCATGATAGTTTAATATCATGATTGAGCTCTAGGATGCAAATTATTCCCTATCTTTGAACATCGGTTTGGGGAATAAAATGGTAGTTTGAGGTAATCTACTTATAGAGATATTTTGAGGCATCTAATGTCCGAATTATGGATATATGAGTACATGTTAATGTAGTTGAGATCAAGATATTTCCAGTGATATATAATAAATGCATGGTTGAGGTCATCTGATGTGGTATTAAGCCTCATCTTTGAGGTCTAGGGTTTGGTGCACAAGAACAAACATGTTCTTGGGATGGTTTCATGGCTTGAGGTGATGATGAAAATATTTATAGGTATGGTGGATGCACGATGAGGTATTTTATGATGATCCTAAAGTGATTCAAGGTTTTGGTGATGGGAAAGTATGCTCAAATAGGTTTGGTTTTGGCGAGATGACTTTTTGGTGCAGTTAGGCCTATTGGAGATCTAATGAAGATATTTGGGCATGATGGTGATATGAATGACCCATCCGGATGAGGGGTGAAAAGGTACATTTACCAACTAAATTAATTAATGTAAAGTTAACCATTATAACATAAACATCATAAATAAATTAAATAAACACATTGAACACATAACACAACATGTAACGTGGAAAACTCCTAAATGGGTTAAAACCACAGAATAAATCCACTATAGAGAAAATTTTACATATACTAGTCTAGTAAATCCCTCCTCACTTCCATTCCTTGTAATTTTACCAGGATCACCATAATTAATCGTGATATATCCTGAATATGACCTATGGTCATATTTATATAACCCAACGGGTTATGACCTTCTTAAGTGAAGGAGCACACCTCCCAAATTTAATTAGTTGATTAATTAAATTAACCAACCATAATATGAAGTTTATATTCACATAATATGAATATAGTTTATTTAAATATAAACTATATATTATGATGTACTTAATATTATGGTTCTAACACCCCCCCCCTAATATTAAGTGGGGATCCATATTCCAACATTACCTGTTTATACAATAGGATTTACAGATCCATAAACCCTAAAGGTTTAGGCTAGCACATGTATTTTTGAGAATGAATCTCATCGCTTCTCGTGGAAAGATTCTTATACCGCATCTCTAGGAGCCTTTTATAACACAAGGACCTCCTTTACAAATAGATGCACACTGGACTATATTTTCACATAAACTCTATCAGTTTACATGTAAATTCTATCAATTTACTTTAGATCATACACGATATTTTACAATGTTTTTAAACCAAAATAGAAAAATAGATGAGAAGGATTCAATCAACTAGTCCATCGTTAGGAGGTGACATTGCCATATACACTCCCCCTCAATGGAAACTCTGAAAGGCCAATCATTGCACACACTTGCAGTATTTTACAACACACAATGTCTTGTAAACATATCTTGATATAATCTTCAGTATGGAAGAATTAGAGATCTACGTTACCATAGAGAACCTTCTCTCGAATAACACGGATATGAACTTCATATGTGTCATTTTTGATGTTGGACTAGATTCTTTATCAAGAGTAATACCACTCTGACCACCACATGGAGAGGAATACTTCCTTTAGTTTCCATGTGTATCTCTTCCAACAGCCACTTCAGCCACATGGCTTCTTTTCTTCTTCCATTGTACTTCTTTGCCTCAGTAGAAGAAATGGAGAATGTTGGTTGCTTTTTTTGTTCAAGAATTAGTTTCCTTCACCAAAAAAATTGAACACATATCCAATATTTTTATATCTAACACAACATCAGCATGGTTAGAGTTAAAATATCCATATAGACATCATAATGAACATATAAATCTAAATCATTTATTGATTTCACTTTTAACCATCTGTAAAATTTAAACACTAGTTGTATAACAACTAATAATATGCTTAATAATTAACCATGTTAAAAAACATGTTGAAAATTTTCAACATACCATCCTTGTAAAATATGTATTAGATGCATCAGTATGGACACCTCTCAATACAAACACAACGCGTCCCCAAGTGTTATTCGATATGCATATAATAATATTTTAGTTTCACATACTAAGAAATGTTTTATAAAAACACATATATCTTCATTATTTTATTGTAAGCCTTTACAAATAAGATAAGACTTGATAACATATTAGATAATCAAATTATACAAGAATAATCACACTATTCACTTTGAAAACACAATCCTTAACAATGGATACTTCCCATGGATTTTTCTTCAAACAATGATCATGTAATAACTTTTCAATACATTTCAAAAAATTTAAGCCTATACATATCATATATGATCATTTTTTCATGCTCGATTTTTGAATAAACTATAAAAAAATGTAGCATTTTTTTAAAAGCACATATAAGCCATTTTTGTATGTTTTCATTGTTGTAGTTACTTCTAATTCATTTTTTAACCCATCTAAGTTTAAACAAAGAAAAAAACCAAATCCTTTTTCAACAATATAAAAAAAAATACTATTCATTTAGAAGTAATTTATAAAGCTATTATATTAGCACTATGATTATTCTCATTATCTAGATTTATAAATGATTTATTCCATTTATGATTTTTGAAATTTGACTTGTTTTTAAATTTACAATTCTCTTTCTTATGTCTAAATTTTCCATAGTTATGACATTTACCATCAAAACTAACTTTTAAGTTTCCTAGTTTCTTGTTTTTATTAGTTTTAAAAGTTGATATTTGATTCTTGTTAATCTAGAAGGTTTACCTTTTTATTTTTGAGAAAGAAGTGCCTGTGTGGCATTTTATTTTGAATCAAAATTAGTCATAACCTACTCTTCTTGAACCAGAGAGCACTAAGGGTTTGAAAATTTGGAATGTCTTGTTCTGATTGATATTTTGAATTCAAAATTGAAATGAAATTTCTAAATTTCTCATGAATATTCAATTGAATAATAAAATAAAGTAATTTATCTTGAATCAAATTACTGTCACATCCATCTAACTATGAATTAATATTTTTATTTTTTCTAAATAATTTATCACTTTTTCATCTCCCTTCATGGGAGTTTTCATAAACTCTAAAATTAATTTAATAATTTTTGATAAATGCGTACCTTCATGCATCGATTCTAATTGATCTCAAGCCTCACTCGGACTCTCTCTTGATTTCCGATATGAAACAAATAATCATCTTACATGCTTCACAAAATAATGGACATCACCTCTTGTACTTTTTGTTGATACGTGGCAACATTATCAATGATTGCATGTCTTCCGATAGGAGCTCTCTCGATTCCATTCATAACTTCCCATAATTTGCGAGCCATGAATTCTACTTTCAATCAAATCTTCCAAATGTTGTATTTATTTCCATTTAACATATGAGATTTATCAATTGAAAATTGATTAGACCCCATTTTTGCGTAAAATAGAGATTAAAAATGTCTAATAAAACAAGGATTAAATTAAGAGTTTTATAGAAATTCCCCTTGTCATATTTTAACCCTAGTAATCCATCACGATCAATTTACGCCAAAAAAAGGTCTTGTTTATTAAATAGTCTATACACAAATATGTTAGAATGATATCAAAAAATTAAATTGAAATGTAAGTGATTTTTTAAAGTTTTGTAATAAAATGTAGACGAAAAAACTTGTCTTCGTATAAGAATATATCATTAAAAAGTGATAATTTTACTATTTTTACAAAAACAATGATTTTTATAATTTTTTCAAATAAACAAATTTAATATATACAATTTTTAAGAAAAATGAAAAATGAATTTGTTTTTGGGGTTCTTGCCCCTTTAGGTGATATTTTCTTATCAACTTGGTGAGCTCGTTATAATGCAAGGTTATTCATATAGTGTGGGTGAGCTATTTATTCAACTCGGTGAGTTGATTATTGCTTTTGGTGAGCTCATATCACATTGGGAAAGTATTGGTTGTTCCACATTATTCCCGACCATTCAACGTGGCATTCCACATTACCATCCCATAAACATGACATGAATTTTCTAAACCACCACAAAATTAACACGCCATCTCGAAGCCCTTACAACTCGGGCCTTATATGAATAAAATGCACAAAAACATTATTGCGTGGCCCATGCCACAATTTAATCAGTCGGTTAAGCCTTTATAAAGGCTTTAATAAATTTTCCACCCACATATGTGGGATTAACTATACCCACCGCCCACATTACAATGGAGACCCATGTGGAAAAGGGGGGAAGGAATCCACATGAGAGAGGAAAGGAGGGTCCCGCGAGGGACACATGGAGCAAGGCACACAGGAGGTTGCGTGAGCAGCAAAAAGCCTCATTTGGCACATTGATAGGAGGGGGCGGTTTGGAGGGGCCACCCCCATAAATTTAATTATAATATTTTTATTATATGCCTTTTTAATAAGCCTTCGACATATTTTTTGGTAGGTTTTAAGTTATAGGTTTATATATAATTAGTTTATATAAACCATAGTTATAATATATATATATATATAATGTATATATAGTATTTTAACTATATAATATTTTAAAAAATAAATATTTCAAAACATAAATAATTTTAAACTTATACACAATAATGTATACTTTTTATTATACTATAGTTTAACCTATGTAAACATATAATATCTATTAAACCAAAATGACACCCTTATTAAGGGGCCCCAAATGACATGGACAGATAAAAGATTTAAATGAATTTTACCCCCAAAGGTGTTGCAATGAATTTTGAATCCACATGAAAAAAATTACTTGGGGATTTACAAAGGATATAAACATTTTCACTCTTCTAATGAAAAAAATTGAAATCCCTATTTTCATGGAGCTTGTCTCCTCTCTCATTTTACCTTGAATTTTAACTTTCCCTTCTTGATTTCTCATATTTAAATTATCCTCCACAAATTTTCAAAACTATAGAAATGTAATGAAATATTTGACATAAATTTATAGCCCTTACCTTAGTTTCCAGGGGCTTGGTAACTCCCGAAGTTAAATTATTTTCACGCAGTTGAATGTACAAAATGCTTTTTCACACCCATGCAATATTCATCCAATCTAACCATGCGGAAAGGCAAGGGGGGTTAAATAATTTAACTATTTTACATTCCCAACCATTACAACCTTAGGTTACATTAGGATTAAATTTAATTTATTAATCCCGCTCTAATACCATGTCGGGACGAGGGGTGAAAAGGTACATTTACCAACTAAATTAATTAATGTAAAGTTAACCATTATAACATACACATCATAAGTAAATTAAATAAAAAAATAACACAACATGTAACGTGGAAAACCCCTAAATGGGTAAAAACCATGGAATAAATCCACTATTGAGACAATTTTACATCTACCAGTCCAATAATTCCCTTCTCACTTCTATTCCCTATATTTTTACTAGGATCACCCGAATTAATCATGATATATCCTGAATATGACCTATGGTCATATTTAAATAACCCAAAGGGTTATGACCTTCTTAAGTGACAAGGCACACCTCCTCGATTTAATTAGTTGATTAATTAAATTAACCAACCCCTAATATAAAGTTTATATTTAAATAATATGAATATAGTTTATTTAAATATAAACCATATATTATGATGATCCTTTAGATGATGCCCTCATGATGTTTTTATTATATTTTGATGATATATTCTCTATGAAGGCCTACCTACATGATATAGATGAACAAGACAAGTATATAAGACAATTTAGAAGGATCATTTGTGTGTGTTAGAGAGATGAGAGTGTCAAATTTTTGGAAGGAAGCATGAGAAGGATATGATGATAGAATTGAAGTGGACGAGGCCCTAAAAATGATGAAGGATTCTATTGTGATTCTAATTTGAATATGGCGAGCTTGGAGAAGGTTATCTATACACAACTTAGTTGGAGAAGAAGACCTATTTTGTGTACATGAGGATGAGGGATCTAGATGAGAGTGTGAGAGTGCTATGAGGGGTCAAGAAAAAGGAAACAAAGAGGTATGATAATCTTAGCAAGGAAGAGAATGAGATACATGTCATTATACCTAATCAACATATGATGTTGTATGTTTGATCAAAGAATAAGAAGGTGTGTTTGAGAGGGGTTTTGAATGAGAGGAGCTGAACTAGTGATCACTATCAATTGTTGGAAAAAAAGTAATCAAGTTATCTTAATCTTCGGTGGCTAAGTTAGTGCTTTATCATCTTAGGGGGTTAGTGCTCCTTGTAGGGTTGGTGCCCTACTAAACTAGGATTAGTGCTCCTTGTGATGTTGGAACTTCAATAAATTCCTTTGTGTTGAGTAATATATACAAAGGTTGAGTGGATTTTATTCCCTTGATGGTTTCCCACTTTAAATCTAGTGTTCATGTGCTCTCTCTTGTTTCATATGTTCTATCTTCTTGTGGATGGTTGTATCACACCTAATAAACTCACAATGGTTTATGAATGCTGAATGAATAATTTAAATGATGAATGCATGTTATGATAAATGAAGTAAAATTTTTGTATGATTGATTCACCCTCTCTCAATCACTTTGCTTCAAAAAGGGTGACCCTCGAGGTCAGCCTGACTCAAAAAATTGCATTTGTTTTACCTAATGTTTGCTTCAAGTGCATTATAGGATGGTTAGGGTTTTTTTGTAGGTCCAGTGGTGAATCCAAGGGTTTGATGTGACACTAAATATTCTCAAAGGTGATTAAAATTGAAACAAAGTGACATTGATTTTTTTAGAACCCCATTTTCTACATGGCAAAACCATACAATAAGGTTGGGTTGTGTTGTATAATCCTACCTTAGTAGCAAGGTCTTAACTAAGAAGGTGTAGAAGAAAAAAACATGTTTTGCACAATTCCCATGGTCTATTATAGTTCCGGATCTCATCTTGGCACAACCAAGCTGTCATCCGAACCAACTAAGTGATTCTTTCCATCTTGTTTATACTTTAGATTTCTTACATCTCCCATTTAAAATGATTGGTATGTTGTGTATGCCTTATCTAATCTGAAATATAATTCTAAATATACTTATAACATTAGTTTCTATATTATTTGTTGGGAATTTTGTGTTATTATTATCATTAATTTCAATTCCATTTATTTTAAAGGGTGTCATGAGGTCATATGAGTCTCCATGAGGTGTAATAAAGGTCAATTATGAAGATTGATTAGTAGTGACAAGATTTGGTAAGTTGTCATGTTATCTTGGCATGGTTCTAGCTTGCATAGTCATGGTATGAGTTCTATAGAGTTGAGTGAAGGTTTTCATGGGTTTGTCATGGTTTTTATGATGTGTCAAGAGTGTCTAAGAGTCAGTATGAGGTCATCATGGTTAGGTCATTCTAGGATTATTCCTAGTCCTCAAACATGTGGTATGACATGGAGGTATGATTTTTGGTGCTAATTAGTCATGGTGAATCATGGTAGCAGTATTGTGACTCTTTATATGAAGTGTACAAGGATTATTATGTCAGATTTAAGAGGTATAGTGCATGTATGAGGTCTTTGGGAAGAAAACAAGAAAAATAACACATGTACGTGAGATTGATTGGAAATTTTCAGACCTATTTGAGCTATATGGTGAGTATGGATAGTTATAGGATGTTTTCATGATGCTTCATGATAATTTTCAAGTCATTTTAAAGAAGGAATTGCAAGGTATGTCATTTTTGGTAAAATAAGGCATTCGGAGTGTGTTTTTAAGGTAATAGTTGAAATTATGGTGCTTGTTGTGGGTTGTGTGATTTGCATTGGGACCTGAGATATTTTGCATAAATTTTTAGGTAATTTATGAAGTTTTAGCAAAAACAATGAAGTGGTTTGATTGTCTAGTTTTTATGAATGATCGTTAAGAAGATAAGTTGTTTTGAAACCCTAGCTAAACCCTAGCTAAAAGTGACTTGGAGGAAATTGAGTATATTGATCCTTTTTTTATTGATTTTTCAAAAGTGATGATTAGATGTTGTAGAGGACTCCTCCATATTTCCAGAAAGGTAAATTATAGCATGTGACTATATGTGGGCCCCACCTCGAAAATGCATGTTTCTTAAGAAGTTTAGTTTGAAGAAAAGTTTCCCAAATAAGGTATAAAATAAATTGACATTATTTTTATCCTAGGAATTTTTGTACATGTCCATGCTAGTTTCAGATTTTTGTTGAGATTTTAAATGAAAAAGTGTGGCCTATTTATAAAGACTTATTTTTGGGGTAGTTTTGAGATATTTGTGGTAAAAGTGGAATTTCAAGAGCTATATGTAGATTTAAGACTTGGTTCAAGTTTTTTTATGATCCTGGTTCAAATATATTTCCAATGATATATCAAACTTGTGTTTTTGATAAAGGATGGAGGATGCCTAGTTAAGCAGGGTCTTAAGTAGCTTCATGCGGTTGGTCATTGTTTTAAGTTTCTTCATGCTTGTTGAAGGTTTTGAGTGCTTATAAAAATTTCTAAGGTTGTTCCATATTTTGGTAAAGCTTGGAAGTGTTTTTGGAGGTGATGGAGCAAGTTGACCTCAAGGCTAGTTCTTGAGTCCTAGAAGGCTAAATGAGTAGTTTCAGAGATGGACCTAGTTGAAGGCATTCTACTTGGAGTTAGAAGGAAATGTAATATGTTTTGGAAAAAGGATTCATAGATATTTATAATGGTATATGGTATTTTTCATTATGATGAGATTTTATGGGTCATCCACTTCAATTTATGAAGAATAAGGTTGATTGTTTCTCGGGACGTAATTGGTTTGGATAGAAGATGGAGGTAGAAGATGCATGTGATGGATTAGTTGATGATTTATATCAGTTGAGAGTGAATATGGATGAATTTTATTCATATTGAAGGAATTTAGAGTTCTTGAAAGTGACATAAAGGGTATAAACTTGTTGTGTTTATAAAACCGCTTTCTAGGTAGCTCAGTTTGGTTAAGAGGAAAGTTGGTGTGGTTTGCATGCATGAATGTTTCATGAGCTCTAGAAAGCATGTATGTGATGTAAAGGTAAAATAATTTCATTGATTGGTTACATGCTATACTTTAGGTGTTCCGGGGTGATATTGAGGCCTAAAGGTGAAGACTGCTGGTTCTAGAGACAACTATTTTAAGAAGGATATGAGCCTTCTTAAGAAAGCTATGAAGAATTTGATTGGTGAAAGATAATTAACGAAAAATTGTGATTTTTTTAATTTCATATTTGACATGTGTGATGAATTTTTGAGCTTGAATAATCATGGTTATGAGGTTTGTGGTTTTTAATCATCCAGGTGATGGAATTTTGAGCTTGTTTTGAGCTTGTTTGGTGCATTTGAGCATGATTGACCTACATGGGTCCATTATGAATGTTTTTTTTTTTTTTAAAGTTTTTTTGTCAATATAAATATATAGGACTGACCTCTCATGAGTTAATGAGTTGAGAAGCATATTTAAGTGTTTATTTAGTCCATTTTTGAACTAGTTGAACAAAGAGGGAAAATGCGACCTAGGTAAGAGTTTGAAAGTGGATCAAGGGAAATTAATCAAAGATGAAGATGTGTGAAAATATATAAAGAAGGTTATAGGGATTAAATTCAAGATATTTAAGCCAAATCAGGCCATGAGTGTTCAAGATAGAGAAAGTTGAAGAAATGAGTGTTTGAACAAGGTTTTAAAGGAGTTTGGAGATGAATCTTGTGATCATCATCGATGAGTTGTTGTAGCATATATACAAAGTGATTTTATTACCAAAATATATTATGATGATTCATATTCATATGATTCTCTTTTTTATTAACATCAATAATGGTTTAGGGGTTGGTTCCTCACTAAAGAAATCTCTTGTGATGTGTAATATTCACTTGAGTCTTTGTTTTGAGTAATATCGGAAATTTTTAGTGGGTTTTATTCCCTTGAGGGTTTTCCATTTAAGTTTGGTGTTCTTATCAAGATCAAATGCCTCTAGCTTTAGCTAATGTAAATGAGTTGTTTTCCAAGATCTCTAAGGAGTCAAGATGTCATTTTGAAAGTAAGGCCTTAGCCTTGTATTTATAGATTTCTGTTTGGGAAGATGTGGAATTCTAGTGCATGTGGGAAAAAGGTAAGTCCAAAAATAATTTTTTGATTAGGAGTGGATAAACATGCTTTTAGAGAGATACATTGGATTAGGCTAGTTAAGCTTGATTATAGGTGATTAGTGACTCATGAGAGTTGGGAGGGGCTTGATTAATCACATGTGTTTGATTAATAGCCCGGAAGCTTCTAGAAGTGATCCGAGGGAAGTAGGGAGAGTTTGAATGGTTAAAAAGTGATTTTTTAGCTAATAAAAGGGGTTATTAGCCAAATTAGTTTATTATAGAGGAATTACGACCAAAAGAGTGTCATGAATGGGCATCCGAGAATGGAGTGAAGAATGGTTAATTAACAAAGTGTCATTAATTAATCAAATTGAAGGAAACACTAGGTGTAAAAGTGATTAAGAAACCTTAAAGTTAGCCATTTAACCTACCTTGAAGAAAATATGTTAGAATTTTTTTAGAAAATCCTTTGTACAATGAAATTCTCCAAGGCCGAAATTTGAAATTTTCAATCTTCGGACTTCAAAGATTTTTCTTTTCGAGTTTTATTGCTTTGGATTCAAGATTGCTTTTTTATCTCTCCAAAGTCCAAACCCCAAAAGTCTAAAATTTTGGACTTTCGGGCTTTTGGGTTTTGAAAATTTTGGCCCCATTTTGTTTAAATCCCTCTCGGACTTCTGAAGTCTGAAATTTTGAAAGTTTGAAATTTCAGACTTTTAGGCTTTCGGGTTTTGGAATTCTCCGAGTCATTTTTAGGATTTTTACTTTAAAACTTCCAAAGTCCAAAGTCCAAAGTCTAAATTTTTAGACTTTCGGGTTTCGGTTTTGAATTTTCCATTACCAATTCATTTTTTTCGTCTCCCAATCTCCAAAGTCCAAACCCCAAAATTCTGAATTTTGCTTTCAGGTTTCAGACTTTCAGAGGTCCTCCATGTAATTAATTTTTCACCTACCTCCGTATGGATCAGATTTCTGCCATTAATATCAGGTTTTCTATTTAAACTCAATTTTTTACTCATCATTTTTACCTGACACATTTTCTCTGACATTCTGTTTTTTGTACTTTGCGACATCTTTTTCAAGGTATGGTAATTTGTTTATTTTCTTTTTGGTTTAAGGTCTTTTTCTTTGTTTCCTTCTCATTTTGTTTTCTTTTGGTCTCCTCTCTGTATTTTTTGAAATGTCACCCCCTTTGTTCACCATGTTTTGCATTTCGAGTTTTCTTCAGGTATTCAGAGTTGTTTCAAAGGATCTTCTCGAGTCTCCCATACTTCTTCTCAATTCTCATTTTTCAGAGTTTGGGAGTTAGTATTGTTCGGAAAAGTCCTTTTCCTTTTCTTTTTTTTCAGAAAAAAAAACCACTTTTCAGAGATTTTCGAGATTTCAATTTGGGAAACTAGTTTAGAGATATCTTTTAGAGATTTCAATTTGAGAAACTTTTTTTTTTCAAAATTTTTTTGAAAAATTGTTTTTTGAAAAATTTTTCGAATTTTTCAAAGATTTATTTCAAACTTCACTTCAAGATTCCAGCTTTGGTGATTCTTTTTAGAAACTTTTCAGATTTTGAGACTTTTTAAAACTTTTAGTTTGAGACTTTTTCTTTTAGTTTTTATAATTTCTCCAACTTCAGCTTCAAACATAGGGCTTGATGTTTGCTTCCACTTCAAAGGGAAAAGAGAAGATGAAGTACTCATTTCTTGGGGTTTCTCCTCACTCCTACCTATCTTCCGACTTAGGGAATATAGGGACACCGACCTAGGAAAATTGATTTTCTAGATTTTTGGGAAAGATTAAAGGCTCCAAATAAGAAATCATGGATGCAGGCCATCTACGACAGTGGGCTTTCCCTTGCTTCTAGTTTTCCCACATCCATGCATTGCCCAGAGTTTGTTTTAGCTAAAGAACCCACTTTGACAAAGACTCCATGTCAGTTAGAGATAGTGATGATAAGGTGGTAATCCATTTGGACCCAAACTTCTTCAAGATCTTCTTAAACTTCCCGATGTTCAAGATTACGCCACAATTTTTCCCAGAGTTAGTAGTGGAACATTGGGACAAGAAAGAGGAAGTATGCTCAAAGATCATGATGAAAAATTATCTGGCCAAGAGCTTCACCAAATTACCCAAAACTATGCATCGGTCAGATTTTATTCAGGAGGTCAATGATCTTATTGTGCTACTAAGAAGAGTTTTAGTCTTCCTTCTACAAAGGAATTCCAGAATGGATGTTTTTGTACATCGCGACCATCAAGAAGAATGATGAGTTTATCCGATGGGGGAGCATATTAGTAGCTCCATTTTCTATCAATTGGGTAGAGTGTCAGATATGAAGACTTTCTACATGACATCCTTCCTGGTGTATGTATGTTGCTATATGGGATTTTTTTTGTTTGAATACTAGGGGTGTTCATAACACTTCCCAAATATATGAATTTTATCCCCAACTCACTCTAGATGAGGGAAGTAGGCATTTCCATAGAGTCAACGATGCTTTCTTTTTTTCATCCTCTATCATTTTGACAAAGAACTATATAATCGAGGATTTCTGATGAAGCTTTCAAAGAAGTGTGGGAATGGGGAGAAATCTACTTTCAGTTTCCTACATTCACCTATATCCAGATTCTAGGTTTCATAGGTGCCCCAAGAAAATTTCCAAGGTGCCCCACTAACAAATGGATTCTATTGGAATTAGTTTGGTAGTTATTGGATTATCATCGAATCCAAAATAAGTGTCACAAAGCGGGAATGCATTTCCCTATTTTGATTGGTAGGTACTCTTGCCCAAATATTCACAAGGCTAAAAATGTTGATGCAAAAATGGCCGAGGTAACCCTATGGACCTTTCATCCATGGACTAATTTTGATTATTGGGGTAAGTTTGGGGAAATAGTCACCAAAGTGCCCACGTGCCCCAATTGGAAGATATCTGATTCATTTTCGGATGAATACATCATGCATGGACAAAGGATTATGAAAGATTGACCCTTGATGAGGTTCGGCAAATTTGGTTTGGCCGATGTGCCAAAGGACATGCAAGATAATGATGAGGTTTTGGATTCATCATACAAATGATAATGTTTCCAATCAACCACTGCCATGGATTGATTGGTATGTGGAAGAATGCAGCAATACAAAGGAGAGGGCATGGGACCCATTTTAAAGAGGACTTTCAGTTGGTTGGCCACCTTGGGAATCTCACCCAAAGGGGAAAATCAACCTACAAATACAGGAGCTATACCAACAATAAGCCAACCAACACCCACTAAGGGAAAAAGGTCGACTCAAAAGGCTCCTACAATCCCAAAGAAGATTTCATTTGTTGTTGGCTCATCTCTCTCCAAGGCTTCTACTCCCAAGACACATCTCCTGTAGTGCCTGTGACAAAGTGGTTGAAGTCAATGACTCTCCTAGTATCTTCCAAGATCCATCACATCATCTTCTTCCTCCATTATCACTTCCAACATCAGTTCCTTCCACTTCCACAATCATTTCTTCCTTCCCATCCCCTTCTATGGCCCAAGTATTCTCATCACTTCTAGTTCTATCAGCTGGGAAAATATTGGGTCACCCATTTCCTCTTCACTTCCTTTAACACTTCCATTTTCTTCAATCATACCCCCTAGCATCATTCTATCAACTCCTATGGTTGTCCTTACATCCACACCATCCATCATTACTACTTTTTCTCAAATACTAGCCAGGTTTCTAGTGATCTTGTTTTACCAATGTTTCAGGTATTGGATCTGTTGCTCCATCTTCATCAACTTTAGCCATACTAGAATGGTTGTTTAGGAAAACTCCCAAGAAAAAGAAGAAGGTTCCTCTGGGAGATGTTATAGATCTCAAGCATATTGGAGCATATGCCCAAGAGACAAGCCAAGAGACCAAGAACCATGTCAAGTCTGATAGTTAACCCATCTAGAGAATGGTGATAGAAGTTTCCACCCCCAGTTGAGGGAAAACTAAAGAAACAATCACAACTGTGGATTACCGATTTCAAAATTCTCATTGGGGAAGGCTACTCATGAAGGAGCCAAGCAAGATGTGCACACTTGCTCTTGGGGCCTTTTGGAGAAATATGACAAAGATAAGGCCACCAAGGATGAGCTCAAAGCCAAGGTCAAGTAACTCACTACACTATACACAAAAGTAACCCAACCCACTCCATCCACTAAAGTCTCAACTACTACGGCTATGACGATTTCATCTACAATCGATGATATTTCTTATCACGAGCTCGAGAAGCTAGGCCAGAAAGGGAGATCAATGAGTGGATGGATGGAGAGAATTTTGTAGGAAGCCAATCCTTTAATCAAGGAAGCAGTTGAGATATATAATGATCTGACAGGTTGTAAAAACCACCATTTCCAAGATGGATGAGGCCTTTTCTAAAGATAATAATAATCTAAATTTAAATTTGGCAACATGGAGTGAGATCAGAGAAGAAGATCCCGACTTGCTTCTTCAGGAAGAGGTGATCGATGATGTCTCAAAATTATTTGAATATCAAAAGGCCATGGAATTCTGGTGTCAAGTATTGTAGGATTTGATTAAGAAGTTGGAGGAGAAATGAGTGGAAATCACAGATGCCCTGAATGACATCTCAGAGGAGTTTGATATTGCCAATTGCAAATTCTTCAATGAAAATATCGATGCTCTTCCTAAGGATCAGATTAAGGGAAATTTCAAGGATTTGGTGAAGCGTGATGATGAGGTCACCAAAACTTTCAATAGTGACTCCATTGACCGATTGGTCTTGTGCCAAAATTTCATAGGGAGACTAAAGAAAGTTACAAATAAACTTCAAAGATTTCCAGCCAGGATCACAAAAGAGATCGAGATAGTAGATGTAGTGAATCACTATGCATGTGGGCCTAGAGATGAAGAAATTCAGGGATTATCAAGCGCTTCATTGAGTACAAGCACCGAATGGCTGTGTGGGAAGGAGGAGGAAGCAATAAAATTGTAGGTGAGGAAGGTGTAGCTAAACCAGGCCAAAGCTGAGTGGCCATGAAAGGAAAAATCCAAGCTCTGATCGGTCAAAGTTGTAGGGTTGACTGAGTCAAACCCTTGTAACAAATTTTCTATTTTCATGGGAGCATGTTCCCTTAATTTAATGACATTTCTATTTTTAGAAAAATGTTAGTTAAGGGCCCAACTTGTAATGGCTCAGCCTAAGAACTTATAAATAGTTGAATGCTTCAAGTTAGTAGATATAGATTATTTTTTGGAGGAGTTTCTCTTCAAGCTTGGAAGAGTGCTTCAGAGATTCTAAGAAACCTTTTAATTATATTCAGTTACACCTTGCTATTGAAAATCTGATTTATTGTGTTGAATGGTTAATCAATGTTTACTTTGTGAATTTACAATTCCTTAGTGAGAGTGATTATCTTACCTTTATTTCAGGTTATCTATTTCATGTTGTGAAGGAATAATACTACTATCTTTTATGTCAGTTGTGAAAACCTTATTTTCCTTCTGTATTAATTTTATGTCATTATTATCCCTAGTTGTAGAAATAGATGTTTGATATATGCATGTGTGGTTTCCTCATGATAAATTAATTGTGTGTTGAATCCGATTTGATCTACCCTTATGTACACTCAAGTTTAACAAAGGAACGTCTACCCCTAGTTTGTGGTATTTTGTACCCTTTCTAGTTGTGATAGGTGAAGGTGGTCAATGATGCAAGCATCACTCCCACATTAACCCTTCCAGATGTTAAACATCCCTTAATTTGGTGCATCACCACCCTTAGTATAGTTTCATTTCTAAAAATCCTTTCCTTAAAACTCATGAAGATGTTAGCTTAGGATTAGATGGTTATTTTATTACACTAGGAGTAGTAAAGCATTTAGTTTAGGAAGAGGAAGCCGGCCTTCTCTGAGGTTCACCTCAAGCCCAAGTCCCATAGCTTGAGAGGTGATCCCATGTGTCCCAATCACACCGAATGTCCTGTTCACATTTTGGCCATTCGAGGGGTGCAGTGATTTGGTGACAATATTTTTGGCATGCCCGATGGGATAAAGTTGGTACTTCTCTTCTCATTCCATTAACTTAAAAGTACCTGACGACTCCATCTCTCTGGATTTCAAAGTTTAGTACAATCAACTTATGTGAAGAATTCACACAAGAGCTTCTTCAAGGTAGGAAAATTATAAACATACAAAGATTTCCTTGTCTCCCCCAAGGAGAAGAGGAAGAAACCTTTCAGCAGCACTAACCACCACTTTACCTCATAGAGGGCATTCAACTCCTCCTGAAGGACATTTTCCTCCACCGAGACACAACCAAATTTTGAACGTCATGGCAAAGCCAATGCTTGTCCTCCTTTCAATGCTAGCAGTACTTTGTTGTTAGCACAAAGAGACACCATACCGAAAACTTCCTTTAAAAATTTTACCATTTTACACTGGGAGACTAATGTTTCACCTCGAGAGCACATACTAGATGTAGCTAGCATTTGTGTGGTACACATATATTATAGAAGATAACGTGGCAGTTTGAATCCTTGCTACTTCATTCAAAGGTAGAGCACTTCAATGGTTCTGGAGTTTAACTTGCTGGATCTGTTACCACTTGGAATGAGTTAGGCACAAAGTTTTGTAAGTAGTTCAAGGAAAAAAGTGATAATCTCTCGCTTGTAGAACAATTCCATACTATCAAGCGGTCCCCTCAAGAGTATATGAGTGATTTCAACCTCTATTTTGACAAGACTTGGAAATGGATCCCAACACTCATAAGGCCATCTCCAGAGAGTGCATTTCTATATTACTTATGGGCATTGAATAGTGATGTAGCCATCATGATTCAATCCATGGGGGTACCATTATCCCTGATGCTTATGAAATTATCATAAGAGCTGAAAATTTCTTGATTCAAGCAGGTAAAATTGCTCCTAGACCTCCCATACCTATGTTTTAGAGCTTGCAGGAAAACAACCAGTCATTTCCCCAGTTCCAAGAAGCTTCTAGTCCGACAACTACATGCATCCAATCCCTCAAATGATCTGGCTGAGGTAAAGTCATTGTTACAAAATTTTGGAATGAACTCATAGCAATGAAGAGGTAGTAATCCCAGTATGCTCACCCCTTTCAACCCCAATATCAGATGAGCCATCCTCCATTCCAAGGAAATGGTCAGTCACAAAATCAGGCCACAAGCCAAGCTGTGAATGTAAAACCTTTGAACTTTTGGAATCTTCTACGCTACGCAGTTCTTCCAAAGCTATAGTCCCAGTCCAAAACAACCTCATCCAAGACTATGAATGGTGCTACCCTTGTTCTCAACCCCATAATCAGAATCTCTACCCAAATGGAGTTTTAAGTCAAGCCCTTATGGTCCAAAGCATATCCGCTCTACCTGAATCATCTTCTGACCATCCACTCCCGAAAGTCAAGACCAACCTCTCTGATGAAACCACACTACTAAATTGGCAAGCAGAAGACTTTTGTGGTTTGAATATTGATGCCTCCACTATAACATCCAACACATGTTCCAAGAAAAGGGCAATAGATCCATAGTCTTCCAATACTGATCAGGCATCTACTTCTCATCCCCCAACACAAATACCGGATGATAAAGGCATGAGAAAGAAATCATCAAAAGTATCCATAGATCAGTCTACAAAGAAAGATGGGACTTCAAGTATCACAATGCCCAATAAGCATTTTCCAAAAGAGGACCCCAATGCCCCAAAAGGCATTAGCAAAGTGGGAGTGATTCCATTCAACATCATGGAGCAAATGAAGAAGACCAATTTGAGTGTCACAATGTGGGATGCACTCTCGATTCCTTCTCAGAGGAACTTGCTACGGGAGGCTTTGAACAACTTTGGCACTACTAATAGATCATCAGGTCAAGAAGTAGTAGTGGAAACCAGCTTATGCCAACCCAAAACAAAAATATATGCTAAGCCCAACAAACCTCCACCATTCTATATCTCGCTGATTATTGGTGACCATTTGGTACACAATTGTATGATCGATTCTGAGCCAACAGTTCCATGTATGCCCAAGCAGGTCACATGATGTACTACAAATTCCATATACTCCAATTTTAAGAGGGGTTGTTCAACTAGATGGTACTGTAGTCCAAACTATGGGGGTCATTAAGGGGCTTCAACTTACTATCCATGCATGTCCTAGCTTGACATTCACACAGGACATATCCATCATCATTGATCTTCCTCCCCTCTTTGCCATTTTCTTATCATGAGGATTTCACCACAAAAATGGGTGGTTATTTGTCATCGACTTGGTCACATATGATCCTGAGGACCCGATATGGGACTAAGGTAACTATAAGGGTAGAACCAATCTATCACAATCACGTGGAACCTTACACAGCCAAACCCATAAATGGTAACTATGCCATTTGTGACCCCAAAGATGAGGATGCAGATCATGAGCCAACTACTCTCGTAGAAGAGGTTCTAGATATACAATTCTCGATGAGGTGAGTATAGATCATCAATATGACCCTTATGCTGATTTATTGGCAAATGAAGAATCTAGTCTGTTGTTTTTGGAAGAGACTGGATTAGGTACATATTGCATTCATGAAGAAGATGCCATCATACCTCAACTTGTTAAGGCATCAAGTGATACAAATGGACTGTGGAAGATGTTCTTTGATGGCTCATGAAGTAAAAATGGATCTGGTGTAGGGGTTATGTTAATTTCTCTAGAAGGAAACAAATATTTCTCTTCCTTTCGGTTGTAGTTCAGTTGCACTAATAATGTTGCTGAATATGAAGCTCTTATACAAGGAATTCAGCTAGCCCAAAGAAGAGGAATCCAAACCTTGACCATCTTTGGTGATAGTGAATTGGTTGTGCACCAAGTTACAACCCATAGTGCATCAAAAAATGATCTACTAGAGGTCATATAAAAATCGGTTTGGGATCTTGATAGAATATTTCAGGCTTTTGGAATTCATGCAATTCCTAGGAAGCAAAATCAAGATGTTGACAGTTGGCTACTATTGGCTCCCTCAATACGATGTACCTATGGACATCATGAAAGAAGAGTAGTAAAAAAGTCAAAATGGTGGTCCATCCCATAGTACTAGATAATGTGAGTAGTTGGTAGGTGTTCGATAGTGATCAAAAATTGTTCTCTTCCTACAACAAGAAGCAGAGTTCACTGCCAAACATCAAGATAAACTCAAAATTCTTACGGCGATCAAATTATATAGCTGAAAGGAAACAAGCTACCAAAAGGCCTGGTTACATTGGAATCCATCTTCAATTCGGATGATCAAGCCAAGCAGAGCACTAATATGGTGGTCAAGGAGGAGGATTTTGAAGAGGTCGAGGTGGCAAGTGAAAAGGTTTTAAAAATTGGTAAGGTATGCACTACTCAAGAGAAGAAATCTTTCATCGAATTATGTCAGGAATACCATGATATTTTCACATGGAGCTACAAGGACTTGCATGGTTTCGATCCCAGCTTAGCTCAACATACTATTGAACTGGATCCAAACTCCAAGCCAGTTCATCAAAAAATAGAGGCCAATCAATCCCAAAATTGAGCCATTGATGAGGAAAGAGCTAACCAAGCTTATCGAGGCCTCATATAATTTTTCCCATCAAGCATTCTTCATGGGTAGCCAATCTGGTGCCCATAAGGAAAAAGAATGGTGAAATTCAGTTGTGCGTAGATTTCAGGGATCTGAACCACGCCTCATTGAAGGATCACTACCCTCTCCCATCAATGGAGAAAATCCTCCAAATAATGGTAGGGGCTCAAATATTTTCTTTTCTTGATGGATATTCAGGATATAATCAGATTCTGGTTCAAGAATCTGATCAATTCAAAATGGCTTTCACCACCAAATGGGGCACATACGCTTACAACAAGATGCCTTTTGGGTTATCTAATGTAGGGGATACCTTTCAGAGAGCCATGGATATGGCATTTAGAGGACTCATCAATGATATGATCTTGGTTTACCTTGATGATATCACTGTCTACTCCAAACATGTTGAGGATCATATCACTCATCTAAGAAAAGTTTTTCAAGGTGTAGAGAATTTGGTGTCTCACTAAACCCTAAGAAGTGCATTTTCACAGTGCAGAAGGAAAGTTTTTGGGGCATATTGTTTCAACAGAGGGGTTGTCTATCGACCTAGCTAGGATTCATTCAATTATGTCCTTATCCCTCCCAAGTCATAAAAAGGTCTCCAAAGTTTTTTAGGAACTATAAATTTTGTGAGAGATTCATTCCTTAGTTTGCAACATTGGAAAAACCACTAATGGCCATGCTTAAAAAGAATATTCCATTTTCATGGATGAAGGAAGGAAGAGAAAGCTTTGAAGCCATCAAGACAACTATTCCCAAGCTCCTATGCACTGGTGAATCCCTGATTTGATAGGATTTCATTCTTTATGCTTTCACAGTCAGAAAGTATTTCAGAATCCTCACCCAACATAATGATGACCTGATGGAGCAGCCCATTTCCTTTTTCAATCAGTCTCTTAAGGAATATGAACTCAAATATTCCTTCATCAAAAAATAGGTCTTTGTAGTCATTCGAGCCCTAAAGAAGTTTAGGCATATGTTGTCTAACAACAAAGTCCATTTAATGGTTTCTCATCCTAGACATCAAAGAATTTTTGTTGAATAAAGAGATGAATGAGAAACGCGCTGGGTGGATTACAAAAGTAATGGAGTATGACGTACACATCAAGGTCACTAAGCTTATCAGGGGAAAAGGGTTATGTCAAGTAGTGGCTGCGGACATGGAGACCAAAGATACGAAGATGTCATGCTTCTGAATGTTGATGAAGGAAATGATCAGATTGATTGGTCAACTAAGATGCAAAAATTTCCTTCTTTTGGGGATATACCCTCCAAACATGGATAAAGTCCAAAGACATACTTTCCATCTTCAGTCTATTCCATATGTCATGATAGATAATGTTCTCTTCCGAAAGGATTTAAATGGTGTTCTTCTATGTCGCGCATCAAGCCAGAACATGTGAACAAGGTATTAGAGGAATTCCACAATGGCCTATCCAGAGGACATTACTCTACACGAACAACCACCACCAAGATCATGCGAGCTGGTTATTACTAGCCATACTTGTTCAAAGACTCTCATATCTGGGTGAGGAAATGTAAGGAGTGTGCTCTTTTCATAGGAAAATAGAGACTGACAACTCTCCCATTACATCCCATTCAGGTGGATCAACCCTTCATTCAATGGGGATTAGATTTCATCGGGATGATCAATCCTCCATCCAAAGGGGACATAAATGGGTCCTTACTGCAATAGATTATTTCACTCACTGGACAAAGGTAGTGGCCCTAAAGGAAAGTAATGAAAAGGTTGTTCTAGATTTTCTAGAAAATTTGATGACAAGGTTTGGTGTTCCTTTTACTATTATCTCAAACAATGCTATGTCTTTCCTCGGATGAAGATAAGTGAATGGGCCATCAAGAATGGAGTCTACCTCAAGACTTCATCTAACTATTACCCACAGGGGAACGGGTTGGCCAATCCAAAGTAATAAGAATCTCATAAGAATCATCAAGCACACAATGGAGGCCAATAAAAGAACCTGACATACACAACTCAAGATTGCCCTATGGGCTGATCGGATAACACCTAAAAAATGGCCATCGGGGTTTCTCCTTTCATGCTTGTATATGGAAGGGAAGTGAAACTTCCACTTTCCTTGGAGATGCCTTCCTTGGACTTGGCTTATCGGCTTGAAGTTATGGAGGATGATGCCTTAACAGTGAGGTTTTCTGAACTCATGGAGCTGGAGGAAATTCAAACACAACCATGAATACATTGACAAAACATCAGGCTCAAGTTAAGAAATCCTTTGACAAGAAATCCTCTGATAGGCTATTATTTCAGGAGGGAGATTTGGTTCTAAAATGGGACGAAGATCGCACCAAACCCGGCAGGCACGCCAAGTTTGATGCTCTCTAGAGTGGGCCCTATGTTATTACAAGTTGCAAAGAGGTGAATTCATTTCACCTATCCAGACTCAATGGAGAAGAATTTCCCATTCATGTGAATGGGATACACCTCAAATCTTGCTTTTGAGGATGTTCCACCCTGTACAGTGTTCTTTGTCTTTTCCTCCAAGTGCTCTGCACATTGTTTTTTTTCTTTTTTTTTTTTGTTTTTTCTGTTTTAGTTTTTTTTTTTAGACTCCTTTTCCCAATGTTTTTCTTAAGGCTACTAGTCTGAAAGCTTAGCAGAAAGCATTCCCTGAGGTCACCAAAAATGTTAACCATTTAACCTACCTTGAAGAAAAATATGTTAGACAAATTTTTTTAGAAAATCCTTGTACAATGAAATTCTCCAAGGCCAAAATCTAAAATTTTCAATCTTCGACTTCAGAGATTTTTTTTTTTTTAGATTTTTTGTTCAGATTTGAGATTGTTTTTTTTATTCTCCAAGTCAAACCCTAAAAGTCCAAAATTTTGACTTTCGAGTTTTGGTTTTCAAACTTTTGGCCCCATTTTGTTTAAATCCCTCTCGACTTCCAAAGTCTGAAATTCTAAAAGTCTAAAATTTCAGACTTTTGAGATTTTAGGTTTTTGGAATTCTCCGAGTTGTTTTTAGGATTTTTACTTTAAAAACTTCCAAAGTTCGAAAGTCCAAAAGTTTGAATTTTCAGACTTTCAAGTTTTCAGGTTTCGAATTTTCCATTACCAATTCATTTTTTTCATCTCCCAATCTCCAAAGTCCAAAACCCCAAAATTATGAATTTTGGGCTTTCGGGTTTCAACTTTCGAAGGTCCTCCATGCAATTAATTTTCACCTACCTCCATACGGATCAGATTTCTACCATTAATATCGGGTTTTCTATTTAAACTCATTTTTTACTCATCATTTTTACTTGACACATTTTCTCTGACATTCCATTTCTTGTACTTTACGACGTCTTTTTCAAGGTATGGTAATTTTTTTATTTTCTTTTGGTTTAAGGTCTTTTTCTTTGTTTCCTTCTCATTTTGTTTTCTCTTTGGTCTCCCTCTGTGTTTTTTTTGAAATGTCACCCCTTTGTTCACCATGTTTCACATTTTGAGTTTTCTTTAGGTATTCAGAGTTTTTCAAGGATCTTCTCGAGTCTCCCATACTTCTTCTCAATTCTCATTTTTTAGAATTTTGGGAGTTAGTATTATTCGGAAAAAAAAAAAAATTTTTCGTAGAAAAAATTTTCAAAACTTTCAGAAATTTCGATTTTCAGAAAACTTTTTTTCGGAATTTTTGGAGATTTCTTTTTTGAACTTTTGGAAACTTTTTTTTCAGAGATTTTTTTTCGGAAAATTTTTCGGGAAAAATTTTTTGAGAAAATTTTCAGAGAATTTTTTTTTGGAAAAATTTTTGAGATTTTTGAGAAAATTTTTTAGACTTCTTCGAAACTTTTAGACTTTGGAGATTTCTTCATTCGGTGATTCTTTTTGAACTTTTTAGTTTGGGACTTTTTTAAGTTTTTTCTTTTAGTTTTTCATAATTTCTCCAACTTCGGCTTCCAAACACAAGGCTTGATGTCTGCTTCCACTTCAAAGGGAAAAGAGAAGATGAAGTACTCATTTCTTGGGTTTCTCCTCACTCCTTCCTATCTTCCGACTTAGGGAATATAGGGGACACTAACCTAGGACAAATTGATTTTCCAGATTTCTGGGAAAGATTAAAGGCTCCAAACAAGAAATCATGGATGCAGGCCATCTACGACAGTGGGCTTGCCCTTACTGCCGGTTTTCCCACATCCATGCATTTCCCAGAATTTGTTTTAGCTCAGCAGCAACCCACTTTGACAAAGACTCCATGTCATTCAGAGATAGTGATGATAAGGTGGTAATCCATTTGGACCTAGACTTCTTTGAAGATCTACTTAAACTTCCCGACGTTCAAGATTATGCCACAATTTTGCCAGAGTTAGTAGTGGAACATTGGGACAAGAAAGAGGAAGTATGCTCAAAGATCATGATGAAAACTTATCTGGCCAAGAGCTTTCACCAAACTACCCAAAACTATGCATCGGTTAGATTTTATTCAGAGGTCAGTGATCTTATTGTGTTACTAAGTAGAGTTTCAGGTCTTCCTTCTACAAAGGAATTCCAGGAATGGATGTTTTTATACATCATGACCATCAAGAAGAACGATGAGTTTATCCGATGGGGGAGCATATTAGTAGCTCCATTTGCTATCAATTGGGTAGAGTGTCAAATATAAAGACTTTCTACATGACATCCTTCCTGGTGTATGTTGTTGCTGCTATGGGAGATTTTACTGGTTTGAATACTAGGGTGTTTGTAACACTTCCCAAATATATGACTTTTATCCCCAACTCACTCTGGATGAGGGAAGTAGCATTTCCAGTAGAGTCAACGATGCTTTCTTTGTTGTCATCCTCTATCATTTTGACAAAGAACTATATAATCGAAGGATTTCCATGAAGCTTTCAAAGAAGTGTGGGAATGGGGAGCAATCTACTTTCAGTTTCCTACATTCACCTATATCCAAATTCTGGGTTTCATAGGTGCCCCAAGAAAATTTCCAAGGTGCCCCACTGACAAATGGATTCTATTGGAATTAGTTCGATAGTTATTGGATTATCATCAAATCCAAAATAAGCATCACAAAGTGGGAATGCATTTCCCTATTTCGATTGGTAGATACTCTTGCCCAAATATTCACAAGGCTAAAAATGTTGATGTAGAAATGGCCGAGGTAACCCTACGTGGACCTTTCATCCATGGACTAATTTTGATTATTGGGGTAAGTTTGGGGAAATAGTCATTCCAGTGCCCACGTGCCCCAATTGGAAGATATCTAGATTCATTGTTAGGATGAATACATCGTGTGACAAAGGGATTATGAAAGATTGACCCTTGACGAGGTTTGACAATTTGGTTTGGCCGATGTGCCAAAGGACATGCAAGATAATGATGAGGTTTTGGATTCATCATACAAGGATGATAATGTTTCCAATCAACCACTGTCATGGATTGATTGGTATGTGGAAGAATGCAACAATACAAAGGAGAGGGTGGGACCCATTTTAAAGAGGACTTTCAGTTGGTTTGCCACCTTGGGAATCTCACCCAAAGGGGAAAATCAACCTACAAATACAGAGCTATACCAGCAATAAGCCAACCAACACCCACTAAGGGAAAAAGGTCAACTCAAAAGGCTCCTACAATCCCAAAGAATATTTCATTTGTTGTTGGTGGCTCATCTCTCTCCAAGGCTTCTACTCCCAAGACACATCTCCTCAAAGTGCCTATGTGATGTGAAGTGGTTGAAGTCAGTGACTCTCCTAGTATCTTCCAAGATCCATCACATCATCTTCTTCCTCCATTATCACTTCCAACATCAGTTCCTTCCACTTCCACAACCATTTCTTCCTTCCCATCCCCTTCTATGGCCCAAGTATTCTCATCACTTCCAGTTCTATCAGCTGGGAAAATATTGGGTCACCCATTTCCTCTTCACTTCCTTTAACACTTCCATTTTCTTCAATCATACCCCTAGCATCGTTCTATAAACTCCTATGGCTGTCCTTACATCCACACCATCCATCATTGCTACTTCTGCTCAAATACCAGCCAGGGTTTCTAGTGATCTTGTTTTGACCAATGTTTTAGGTATTGGATCTGCTGCTCCATCTTCATCAACTTTAGCCATACCAAAATGGTTGTTTAGGAAAACTCCCAAGAAAAAGAAGAAGGTTCCTCTGAGAGATGTTATAGATCTCATCATATTGGAGCATATGCCCAAGAGACAAGCCAAGAGACCAAGAACCATGTCAAGTCTGATAATGGTTAACCCATCAGAGAATGGGTGATAGAAGTTGCCCCCCGCTTGAGGGGAAAACTAAAGAAATAATCACAACTGTGGATTACCGGATTTCAAAATTCTCATTGGGAAGGCTACTCATGAAGGAGCCAAGAAGATGTGCACACTTGCTCTTGGGGCCCTTTTGGAGAAATATGACAAAGATAAGGCCACCAAAGATGAACTCAAAGCCAAGGTCGAGTAACTCACTGCACTATTGTGTAAAGTAACCCAACCCACTCCATCCACTGAAGTCTCAACTACTACGGCTATGAAGATTTTGTCTACAATCGATGATATTTCTTATCATGAGCTCGAGAAGCTAGGCCAAAAAGGGAGATCAGTGAGTGGATGGATGGAGATAATTTTGTAGGAAGCCAATCCTTTAATCAAGGAAGTAGTTGAAGATATATAATGATCTGTAGGTTAAAAACCACCATTTCCAAAATGGATGAGGCCTTTTCTGAAGATAATAATAATCTAAATTTAAATTTGGCAACATGGAGTGAGATCAGAGAAGAAGATCCCGACTTGATTCTTCAGGAAGAGGTGATCGATGATGTCTCAAAATTATTTGAATATCAAAAGGCCATGGAATTTCGGTGTCAAGTATTATAGGATTTGATTAAGAAGTTGGAGGAGAAACGAGTGGAAATCATAGATGCCTTGAATGACATCTCAGAAGAGTTTGATATTTCCAATTGCAAATTCTTCAATGAAAATATCAATGCTCTTCCTAAAGATTAGATTAAGGGAAATTTCAAGGATTTGGTGAAGCGTGATGATGAGGTCACCAAAAATTTCAATAGTGACTCCATTGACCGATTGGTCTTGTGCCAAAATTTCATAGGGAGACTAAAGAAAGTTACGAATAAACTTCAAGATTGCCAGCCAGATCACAAAGAGATCAAGATAGTAGATGTAGTGAATCACTACGCATGTGGGCTTGGAGATGAAGAAATTTAGGGGATTATCAAGCACTTCATTGAGTACAAGCATTGAATGGTTATGTTGGAAGAAGAGGACAACAAAAAATTGTAGGTGAGGAAGGTGTAGTTGAACCAGGCCAAAGTTGAGGGCCATGAAAGGATAAATCCAAGCTTATGGATTAGTCAAAGTTGCAGGGTTGACTGAGTCAAACCCTTGCAAAAAAATTCTATTTTCATGGGAGCATGTTCCCTTAATTTAATGACATTTCTATTTTTAGAAAAATGTTAGTTAAGGGCCCAACTGTAATGGCTCAACCTAAGAACTTATAAATAGTTGAATGCTTCAAGTTAGTAGATATAGATTATTTTTGAGAGGAGTTGCTCTTCAAGCTTGGAAGAGTGCTTTAGAGATTCTAAGAAACCTTTTAATTATATTCAGAGTTACACCTTGCTGTTGAAAATCTGATTTATTGTGTTGAATGGTTAATCAACGTTTACTTTGTGAATTTACAATTCCATAGTGAGAATGATTATCTTACCTTTATTTCAGGTTACCTTAGTAAGAAAAATAGATTTGTTAATGGAGGGTGGATCCAAATGATCCGTTAGTTACAAGGGCGTTCTAAGGTTTTCCCCACACCACGTGTATGTACAAAATGGGGAAATGCAAAGATTCCCTAGTGTGAGATGGGAATATATAAAGGAAAACTCTTCACACATAGAAGTTGGATCAGAGCCAATATGGATAGGTTCAACATGATGATGAACTTAAACCAATGAAGTGTTAGGAAGGAACAATCATGCCCTAATGCAAGTTGGCCAAGAAACACATGATAGAAAGAAGTAGAAGATTGTTTATTGAAAGAAGGGACAAAATTTCCCTCAAACATGGAAAAAGGAAATCTTATACACATGGATGTTCTGAATGAAGTAGAAGAAAATTGTAAATGATATGGAAGGGTATGGAAAATGTAGCTAGAATCTCAAAGATGACAAAAGTGATTAGCCAAAGGCACAAATCATGAGACAAGATAAGGACTAGAGTAAGAGTTTGAACAAGGTCCAAAAATGACACTTGGTAACATATTAATTGTGTTTTCTCATAGAGATCCGGTGTGCACGTGAAAATTGATTACCTCTTGGAGGGAAGACTTGATAGAAAATAAGTGAGGAAACACTAGACAATGTGTAGGAATGATTTATTTTCAAAGTGGATTTGTGAATGGATGGTGGAAAGAGAACAATACATTGCTCCAATGCCATCCAAGCATCCATAGCCCGACACGATGTATTTGATTCTCATCACAGCTTTTCTCTACTTCCAATCAGGCATCCATAGCCCCAATACAAATTATTTGAAATACCCTAAGAGAGATTTATACATCAATTGTATTTTTCTTTTAGTCTTTGCTTTTTAATTTTGATTTTGATTTATTATTTTGATTTCTAAAAACTTATTTCAGCTCTCTTGATTTGAGAAGGGGTTAAGAACCGCTGATGGTTTTATGGAAGGATGTGGAAGTGATTTCGATGACGACATTGACTAGTGTCAACAAATATGCCCAAAATTTCTTCACAACAAGTTTATTAGATGTAGATAGGATAGGATGTCTACAAGGTTAATTGTTCTTTAATTTACTAAGATGATGAAATACCAAGGTCAAACAGATACCATCAAGATCAATTTTGTTTGAATAGTCAAACCAAAATATCATTGAAGGGATGAACATGGTAGGAGACTTGTAAAGGAATGCAATGAAAGGGAAGAAAGAACATCCATGTGTATGTAATGCCTGATTTTAATGTTTGATATTTATACCTTTCATTTTTTTGTTTTCTCATTTTTTTGTAATTTTGAATTGTTTTATGTTTTTTTAGATGGTTTTAGGAAGTTTGGGACCAACGATGTCACTCCATGTGATAATATACAACAACAATGTTCATTATTTCCTTGATAAGGTAGACTATGCATGTTTGCTTATCAAGGGTCATATTGATCATACTCAACAAATGTGACTGTGATTTATATTGAAACACATATTTTACATGTGGGAGCTTGAGTTACCTATCCATAGGTTTATGCACATTTTTCCATAATTGATGGTTATGTTGGTGTGTATTCTTGAATCACATTTGATTATGAACTTTATGATTGTTTGACTTGTTGGGATATTTGGAGCTCTTTGAACCTTTGATCTTATCTTGATAAAGAAACTGCTTTGATTTCTTATAAGCTAATACATGACTTGTGTGATCTTGAGAAGTGGGAGAAGTGAAATAAATGTCACAGATCTGCACAATAAAACTGTTTAGATTAATACACGGAATAATGATATTCTATTACATTCATTCCAGATACATTACATAGGATGCACTTACAAATATATAGGCACATAGTTTCCTATAAATTAGGAAACTATTCTACTAACAAATACTAATCACGTGAGTTGTTTGTAACAACCAAACAACTCAACACACATTTGTTATTAGTTGTTTTATATAACAACTAAATAACAAATTACTAATATAATAATAATTACCAAATGTAATTATTATCTACACAATGTAAATACTAATTCCTAACATTCCCCCCCTTAGTGTTTACATGGTAGAAAAACATCCACACTCTCAACTGCAGTATGCTCACCCCTATGGCATGTCCAACTCTGTGACTCATGACCTTGATCCAAAAGAAAGGCTCTCTCCTTCCATGGTTTTAAACAGGCTTACCACAAACCTTGATGTGATAGGAACCTCATCAACTGTCCACCTCGTGTGGTTTTCTGGATCCTCCCACAAACCCTTTCAAGATCCATGAACTGACTTACTCTGGTGCTACTATTCACCACTATGCTTATACATCATGGAATTATGTAGGAAACACAACTTGCATATTACAAAACCACACAATAGAAGAAATACTGAAAATATTTCACATTACTTCTTATAAGAATCGTAATGTTCTTAATTGTAGTCTCTGTCATTGATCACTTGTCACTCGAATCTCGAACAAAGATAGAAAATACATTGCCACACTCGGAATCTTTCCTTGACTAAGTCGTTTGCATGCAATGGGAATGGAACATTGGTATGTATTCCCCCACAATGTGAAATTCCAAATAAGAAATCAAAGGGAAAAATGTATTGTGTTGTATCATACTAACTAGATCTTGGCTTTGCACATGATCACCATTTCCAATGAACATATTCACTGACCGATCATCTTCCAACGAAGTATGGCAGTCAGAGGATCTCTACAGTCAGAGTATCTCTATAGTTTTATGCTCTCTTATACAATTCTTTTCCAGTATTAAAAATAAAGCACACCACTCAAAGCAACAGGAACACTGCAAACTGAAGCACACTGAGAAAATGGAAACCACACTGAAAATCATATACTCACACCATACATATACCACCATAGCTTCTGCGTGGCCCCGTCGTTGGTGACTAACGAGAGGTCGCTGAATGACCTCCATCCTCCTATGCCTCCATCCTCCATTAGTCTACTGCTAACTCAGCTGAATATGTCTTTGAAGCTCATCAAGTTTCACATTTTACTTTATTTTGTCTCTCCTCCGCAATGTGAAAGCAATTATTTTTGGACGTCGGGTAACACCGAAAATGCGTCCGTGACGATTTTTTTTATTTTTATTTTTACAAACTTTGACAATGACTCTTTTGATGACTTTTGACGACACTCTTTTGACAATAACATGACTTTGACAAAGACAACTTTTGACTCTTACTCATGATGACAACCTAGAATCACCTATTTGATAACAAGACATAAACAAAAAATAACACTTTTGTATTGTCATGAAAACTTGACAATATTGACACTATAAAGGCTAAAATAAAACGACATCAATGATGGAAACTATATTGACGATAACAAAATCCAATTAAATATTGGATTTTCATGACTTTTAAGAGACATACTTTTGAGAAAACTGGTAATTAAAAAGTAATATTCAATTACTTTTTACACATACAACACAAAGACTTTTATTATTAACTTTGACTGACACAAAAACTTAACAACTATGAATTTTGGATTTAAACAATAAAACAATACTACTAATATCTTAAAATAGACTTTGACACCGATCCAAAAATAATGTCAAGAATCTATAACAATAAATAATTTTACATAACAAAATGACTAACAACCATATAAAAACTAGACTCAACTCAAACTAACAAAGACTATACTTAACTTTGACTTCCCCAAAATCATATAACAGTTTGTGTAGAACCTGAATTGCGCTATTATGGGAAAACGTGGATGTAGAGAAAGAAGCCACGTATAAGCACCCAGGAGTTCTGAATGGTCCACATTCTAACAAATTAGTCCAGATTTCTGAGCTTGATAGATTCGCCACCATAGATAACTCAGACTTGCGTGATGGCCTCCATCTTACAGTTTTAGATTTTCCACGAAGATTAGTCTCAAGCCAAAACCCAAATTCACTTTGACATCTTACACCTACTGGACGCTTGGATTGTTCTATTCCGTGAGAAAAATCTGAGTCATATGTTGAATCCCAATCGCAGTGAATTTTTAAGACTTCTTTACTACAAATATCCATGCATGATTTTTCTTTAGTGGTCGATTGAATCGATTTGCAGAAGATATTGACCGAGCCAATAAAGTGACGGAGCAGTGGTTTGCAAAGCAGTATCGTCAATACAAAACAACTCAGGGCCGAACCACACAAACCCGTGAGAACACTAAAGCTGTCAAAGGATTTGACTGTGCAGACTTGTGACGTGAGAGAAAACCGCAGATATGTGCTGCTTCTGAGCAATCAAGATTCCCATAGAACCCAAATGAGAGCCACGAGCCACCAATGTTGAAGTTGCACGTTGAATATAGCAGAAATGAGAATCTGAATCAATGCTTCAAAGTTGAATGGTTGTGAAATGCACATGAACGTTCAATGCAAACCCAAGACCGGCGTATCCAAATGCAAACAATAATTACGGCTTGGTACGGCAGCATATGAACTAAGAGGAAAATGGATTTCTCAGGAAACTCTCATCAACAATAACCTGATCTACCATCACAGGGATAGGATGCAGTCACTCTGATGCCAAATGAAATAAATGTCACAGATCTACACAATAAAACTGTTTAGATTAATACACGGAATAATGATATTCTATTACATTCATTCCGGATACATTACATAGGATGCACTTACAAATATATAGGCACATAGTTTCCTATAAATTAGGAAACTATTCTACTAACAAATACTAATCACGTGAGTTGTTTGTAATAACCAAACAACTCAACACACATTTGTTATTAGTTGTTTTATATAACAACTAAATAAAAATTAGTAATATAATAATAATTATCAAATGTAATTATGATCTACACAATGTAAATACTAATTCCTAACAAGAAGAAAGTAGACGTTGAGAATCAATGTGAGAAATGATTGTGAGCTTTCCATAATCATTAGTAGAAGGAGAATGTGATGGATGGAAAGGATATAATCCAATAATTTTTGAGAATGGGATACCAGGAGGTGAGCCACAAATGGAAGATGGAAGGCTACTTTGGGACATGGCCCTAAAATGGAAGATGAAGGACTACCTGGAGGATACATGAGAATAAAAGATGAGGGGCTGCTAGGATGTGCCCCAAGAATAGATGAAGATGGAATTCCACGAGGTGGCCCATACATAGAGGAAGACGATGGGCTACCAAGCGGTGACCCAAGGATAGAAGGTAAAAGGCTACTAGGATGTGACCTAAGAGTATAAGTTATGGGGCTACCAAGATGTGACCCACATATGGAAGAACACAATGGGATACCAGGAGGTGACCTAAGGTGTGATTGGGATTAAGGAATTATGATATATAGAGAATGATTGGGCAATGAGAAGATGGGTCGTGGATCTATGCTAGACCCAAGCATTTCATCATGCAATGAAGAATGTGAAGATGAAAGAATAAGAGGAGGATCAAGTGCGATGATCTTAGGATCATCCTCTATTTTATTAAAAAGGAATCAACTTCTTCCTCCTAATACACGAGCGCATCAAAGTTAAAATTCAATTCTTGCTCATGATCTTCTAGAGGAATGTCAACGTGTCTAACTCTCAAGGATGTGAAACTCTTAAGGAAAGAGTGTTTAAAAGCTACGTAGTCTACACAAGTCTCGATCAAGGTCAAACTTTCTCGTACTAACCGTGTGCGTGCCCTTATAACGTAGTAGAAAATTAACTTTCCCTATGCTCGGAAGCTATGATTCCTCTTACACACCGAATATTTCACACGTGTATATGTTCAACAACATCTTCTATGTCCCTATACTCTGGGAGATGAAGAGACATCTCCATGTAAATGTTCCGGGGTTGGTGTAGACCTTTCCCACCCGATCCGTAACATCCCATGTTTCCTCTACCTCCCGAGCCACAAAATCCACCGAGCTAGAGCCACATATATCTCCTAATCCCGAACTTGTAGAAATGGGGTCAAACCAAAAGATGTACTTCCCTATGTCCCAACCGTATAATCTGAATCATACCCTAATAATCTGCAAAGTTTTACTACTCCTTAAGATAGTCCAAAATCTACACACTGAATTATGTGTGGATGATACACCCTGAAAAGGTACACACATATAACAACGAAGACATTTACGCTGCCATCATTTTGCCTCTTATAGAGTCGCTCCTTCTCTCCCACTGCTTGAATTATCTTGTTGATTGTTTTTGTACTAGATGGTAGAAAACCAAGCGCAAGAGCAAGGTTGCCAAGTAGATCTAGATGCGTGCCCACGGCCCAGTCATATCTTCTCTCGGCATGCTTCTTCATGAGGCTGAGGAGGGTTCCCTGTCATGATTTACAAAATGGGTGAGTTCCTGATGCTCGGGTTCCACGTCTTTTGCATGAAATTCAACTCCTTCCTGAACTATCTTTCTCCACAATGCCATTTTCTCTCGCAACCTCCCACCGCTTCTCTACCGCCATCTTGTGCACCTCATTATACTTAAGCTACATTTCCTCTCTTTTCCTCTAACAAATCCATGTTGTACAAGATGCTCATCAATTTTGATGTGCCATGCCCGGGGTGCCTATTTGAGGCCATACCAATATTTCTTGAGTCTGCACAATTTTTTTAACCGTACAACATATCCCTCAAAGTTGAGTCATGTAGAATTCTTATTGTAAATCTCCATTCAGAAACTAATTTTTATGTCCATCCGATGGAATTTCCAACCAAACTCTGCATGTACTAGAGAAAATATCATCCCCGATCATTTTGATCTTTCCTGTGGGAGAAAATTTCTCCTCAGTCAATGCCTTATTTTTATACATAATCCTTCGCTACAAGTCTCACTTTGTACTTTTCTATTATCCCATCTTATTTGTACTTTATTTAGAATATCCATTTGCATATTGTTTTTCATTACTGAGTTGTATTCAACATCTATGACATCTTTCCAAGATTTTATATAGAGATTCTGGACTGTAGAGGGCTCATCAAATTCAATAACTCTACTCATCAAAGAAAATTTCACTTCTTCTCTTGCTTTACTGCGAGTCCATGGTCCAGGGGTGGATGTATCTAGTGGAGCATCCATTCTTGCATCTCGTAACATGCTAGTATACCACTTGGGCATATGTTGAACTATTCCCATGGGTTGTGGTTCTATCTGATCATCACCATCATCCCCATCATCACTTTCATCATCAGTGGGAACATCAGCTTCAATTTTTACAACTGGTGAAAAATCTACATCAAGTGAGTCTGGAGGAGGAGACTCTGCTTCCTTCTTCTCAAAGAACTCAACATCTCTATTGGTGAATTTCTGGTCTTGATCCATCAATCTATACCCAAGAGTCTCTTCATTATACCTAATGAAGATGAGTTTTTGTGATTTCATATCCAGTTTATTTCTATTATGCTTGGGTATGTGCATACTTGCTTTACACCTAAATACTCGAGGTTTGCAATGATGGTTTCCATTTTGACCATGATTCATGTGGTATTACTCCACAAGAGCAATTGTGGGCACTCTGTTCAACAAATATACATTGTTTTTGTTTCTTCTTCCCATAATGTCTTTTTAGTCCAAAATCATCGATCATGCATCACATAATTTCCATGATAGTATGATTTCTTCTCTCAACAACACCATTATGCTGCGGTGTGTATGTGAGGAGGCATTTTTCAATGAATCCCATGAGCTTGTATGTTGTATTTAAACTCATCATTTTTGAATTCCACCCCCTCAATATGGGTAGAGATTTCTGATGTGATGACCAATTTCATTCCGAACAACCACTTTGAAATTTTGAAGGTTTCAAAAGCTTCAATTTTCTTGCAAAGACAAAAAATCCACATTTTTCTTGAATAGTCATCAACACAAAGCATGAAATATTGAAATCCAAAATGACTCAATTGTATTGGATCGCAAATATTGGTATGAACCAAGTCAAGCTTACCATGAGCTCAAAAATTACTCTTCTAGAATGAAGCACTATGTTTTTTTGCCTTCTTGGAAGTGAGGACACTTGTTTGTATCCTTCTGAAGAGATGGTAAACCATTTACCATATTACACTGGTGAAGTGTCTTGAGATACTTGAAACTTATATGACCAAGTCTTTGATAGCCACAAGTGCCTCAGATTCTTAGCCAATCATCTCTCGTGGAAAAAATCAAGCTAGAACATGCGTCCCACATTGGAGGCTTTTGTAATAATTTTTAAGCCTCATGATTTGTCTCAAATTAAACACGATTTATTTCGAATTACTATCAAATTCAAATTTTAAGTTGTGATCTAGGAGTTGAATGACTAACAATGAGATTTTAGTCAACCCAAGGACATATAATACATTTGATAACCTACAATTACATGAACCAAGAGGTAGATAATTTTTCACAATCCCCTAAATGTGTATGAAGAATTATCACCTAACAAAACATGGTTTTTTGAAGGTGTGTCCTCATTGAAATAAACTGGTATTTTTGGTCGGTCATGTGTCGAGTGGCTCTCTTGAATCAATATACCAGACATCGCTATATGACGTGGAAGGTTCACTTAATTGAGCAGTGTACAAGTAGTCTTCAGATGTCGATTGTTCTTCTTGCTTAGAAATACCGCCTTGATGATGGGGTCTTATTTTCCAGTTCCCCTTTTTCTACCCTTGATTATAATTAGAGTGTTCCTTGTGATATTGCTGGTGTTGAGGTCTAGAGTTTCTTGATGAACCTTTCTTGTAAGTATTATACCAACAATCTTTCAATTCATGTCCTCTTTTGTAGATTGGACATTTCTTCTTTTGTTTCTTATCCCCTTGTTGATTCTGATTCTGATATTTGGGTTTTTGATAGGAATTAGGTTTTCCTTTCCCTTTTCCTTTCCATTTTTGATGAGAATAAAGTGCCTTCTCCTCTTCATCATCCTTATTATACAAGGCTTCCTCTTGTTGCAATAGATTTACCAATTTTTCAAAACTAACTGTCGTATCTAAAAAGTTTAGGGTTGTCACAAAAATGCGGTATGAAGAAGGGAGGGCTCTCAAAACAATTGGAACAAGAGCATCATCAGTGACCTCATCTCCTAGGGATAGAAGTGAAGCCCTCAACTTTGTAACTCTTCTCAAGAAATCTTTTATTTTTCATTTTTCTTAAACTTTAGTGTGTGTAACTGACTCTGCAAATTTAGTATGACATTCTTATTTTTGGCTTCATACACCATGATCAACTTACCCCATGATTCTTTGGTTGTTTTGGCATATCGAATGTGGGGTTACACATTGTTGGACACTCCAAACAAGATGATGAGCTTGGATTTATGATCTCATCCATAAAATTGTCATTGTTGTGTTGTATCAATAGTTGATCTAGTCAAAGTCCCATTCACAATAGGCCACATTTCTTCAAACTCAAGTTGTGTCTTAATTTTTGTCTTCCAGGAAGTATAGTTGTTTCCTCTGAGTAGTTGTGAATCTGGAAGAAATAATTTGGGGGCATTGGTGCCCATTTTACAGAATCCATTGACATGGTTACGATCTTATCACTCTAGGTATAAGGTCTCACAATCTATATACCGTTAGTCTAATACACCAAACCATTTTATATATGCACCCTTCCGATATAGCCATCGATATGTGGAAGAAGCTCACCCTTTCGATATACCTAGAGGTACGTGAAATAGGTGTTAATGTATGTGAAATAATTCGATATGTAGTACCAAGACAATACTGAAAGGGGTCTGTTTGATTATTGACACCGCTCAAAGAAATATTGTCATACGTGTGCGTAGCTTTGCTATATACTTGGATAATTTATCACCTGGATTTAAGTCGTGTAATCGTTCACAGATGGATGGGATGGCTCATAGTGTGTGCATTGTGTCCTTATTACTCCCCATTGATTTAAAGGGTTGATGCCCAAATGACATTGTTGTAGCTATATTAGGCGTTAAGTGCAATAGTAGTCGTGATGACTTTATCCGTAAGTGCTTCCCAGAGGCACTGTTTATACCGAACACTGCGAATGAGATCTAGGATCTCGTGAGTGTTTTAAAACCAAATTTCACTATTTTTTATTACAAGTATCTGTCATTTTTTGAGCAATTACAATGCTTGCGATTGACTATGACAATCAGAAATTAATACAATACATTTTAGTATATAATTTGACTTTAAAAATTTGAAAAATTGAATGACAGGTAAATGTTTTTTTTTTTCGGGCCTTGTGGCCTCTAGAGCCCAAAATGACCCACGATGCCAAAAATTGCAAAAATATAGCTGAAAATGCAATTTTTAGGTGTACCCCCTTTAGCAAATGTTTCTCAGAATAAAAAAAAGTAGTATAGTAGGAGATTTTTTTGGACCCTTTTTAGGGTTTTCTCCACTAATTTTAGTGGGTTTTTAGATGTAACTATCGGATTTCATGGAGGTTTTCTACTATTTTAGGCTCTATAGTTGGCAGTTTCAATACCAAATCATACCTCTAAATGTCAATTGTTTTAAAAAGTGAGTTAGGGGTGGGGGTCAAACCCCAAACCTCCCACTCCTAGTTCTTTTCCTTTAACCACCGTAATGCTCTAAGTGCTTGTGTAATGAAATGAAGCAAAGTGTATTTACAAAATTTCAATATAAGACTAACCTTGTAACTCCGTTGAATTTTCTAGGAGGATGCATGTGGTGCCGTGATGATGATGTGGTTGCATGCTTAGAGGAGTCGTTTAGGGTTTTAGACTGAAAACTGGATCTCCAACACTTTTTCATCCTTGTTTTTCCAACGCCATTGTTTATTCATGGCTTTTTCATGATATGTTTTTTTCTCATATATTATGTTTACACGCTTTGTATGTAGGATGCATGTGGATCACCCTTGTTTTTATTTTTCCACCGTTTTGTTGTGTTTGCATGTGTTGTTTGGACGCACTTGGCCATGGTTCTACCAGGATGGCTCACCATAGTTCTGCTATTTTCTTTGGAGATTGCAGCAGTTCAATGGAGTCTTGTGTGCGGGAAATTTGACCTTTGAATGAAAAAAAAACCAATACAAAATTCCAATCGATGGCTCGCCGTAGGTTGCTTGAGCTCGATTGCGAGGGCTTTGTGCCTCTATTGTATGATACTACAATGCCAATGTAATGTTTGATCCACTAATTTGATTGTGGATGATTGATGCACGAGGAACAACTCACTTAGTGGAGCACGATCCAAAAAAACTAACTTGGCTTAGTCTTTGTGTAAACAATCCAACTCATACCGATACAAGCTCAACCCGGTTTGCAATGTTTTACCACAACTCATGCATAAAAAGACTCACTGTTTGGCTCGATAGGATCTCGTGGCTCGACCTTTTCAATACAAGGATGAACTCGGTGTCTCCAAAGATAGCATAGAGTCCTCCAAATCCAGAGGTCTCCTAAATGTAGCGAGAAAAAAATGGGAAGCTAGATTTAGCCGAGAAACCCCTAATGGGGATTTTTTTAATTTATTTTCCCGCAGCAAATGTTTCTTGGTGCAGGGTGCACCAGTGCAAAAACTAAATAAAATTTGCATTCCAAACACTTGTAATGGAAGAGGGGGTTGTGGGGATGCAGGGATGTCTAGGAAGTTCTTTGGAGGCAACACAGGATCTCTTGGAAAGAAAATTCTTCTCCAAGACACTTCTCTTCCTACTGCAACCTCTCTCTAACCATTTTTTGCTTCAAAGGTTCGATTCTTACTCCGGTACTAAATGTAAAACAAGGATGAAAGTCTCAGTAGTATTTTATTAATCAACCAAATCAATTTACAAAAGAGGTGCAATATTTATACATATTGGACAACAATATACAAACAAATAAATGATGTTGCACATGTGCAACAATAAACCAGATTACATAAGCTTCCAAAAGAACATCTGGGAAGTGAATAAATCAAACAAATAATTGTTACAACTATGTAACAATATAACCTACGAGATAATATGAAAAATATGGTTAACAAACCATATAATAATAATTAATCAAATAATAATATCCTAATACAATGCATAATTAAAATGTGAATTATATTTACCCTAACAATGATCGCTTCTTCATTTTGAAAGAAATCAATTGATGGGGGTTATTTTTCTTCAACCATATTAGGTTGATTAGAAGAAAGGGCTATACCTAGTGTGAAAGATCTAGAAGACGTTGGATGATGTAGATGAGGGAAAGGTTTAACCTTAGCTTATCTACCAATGAATTAGATAGTGTGTCAAAAATATATTGTAGCACATCGTTTCTTGTAAATGGTTTGACGTGGACACAACCATTGATCTTTAGAAGATGGATGAATATAACATAAGAAATGGTCAAAATGACCCAAGGGCCAAAGAGGAATTGGATTCTAATTAATAGAAGAAGATGACTCAAGAGACGCAGTAGAATTCAATTGAGACATATTACGAGTGGAAGAAGAGGGCATGGGCTTACCTATAAGATGATATAGTGCCAATAAAAAAATATGATCACACATCTAGTCAAGAGATTATGACGTATGAATCGATTTGGATGATTGATTAGAGGAAATTTGAGTCAGAGATATCTTTGATGGAGGAGGAAATCATTGAGGTGACAGATAGAAGGGGTCCTATAGAGAAAGGGAGGACCAAGACTTAAGAGTTGAATTAGACATTTGATTAAGTGAATTTTGAGTCACACTTATCTTAAGAGGCAGAAAATTTCATTAGGGCGATTGATAAACGGGTCCTACGAAGAAAGGGAGGACCACAACTTATGAGTCAAATCAATAATTGTTTGGATCAACATCCTTAAAATACTAAGAGGAGTCGACGCATAGTTTGGATTAAAATCAAAAGAAGATGGGGGAAACTGGAATAATAATTTGTATCAAAAGCATCCAAACCATACCACTGACTATGAGATGAAGGTGGGTAGCGAGGGTACCCAATTGGTTTTTCTAGCATGAGGAACCAACCGAGGTTTAATCATGATGGGAATCTTTTGATGGAAATGCTAAAACCTAGATTACATCATTAAACTTATTCAAAGTGAAGAAGGTTCCATGTCGATTCGGAAGGATAACGACAAACACCTGACATCTCACGAACAAATAGGGGATGCTTGTGTGGTTTTCCAAAGGGAACCTAAGGAAAATATACATTGTGATGGTACAATTTTAACGATCCAATCAGGTTTTGGACAACAAGTTGCGAGTGTAAATGTCAAGATGGATAAAAAATGATTTTAATATAAAGATAAGTCAATACAATGAATAATCAAATGGAACAATCATGCAAGTTTTAAAACCAATCAAAAAACAAGGAACTACACCTTATGCTAATGTTTTTCAATGATATTTCGATGCTATATGATCAACACAATGTCAATACTTAAGTCAAGTTCAAAAGGAACAAGGTGTAATTATTAGCAAAGGGTTAAAATGATCTCCAATCAAAGGATACTTACGGCGAGTTTATAGACAAGAAAGACCCAAACCATAAAAACAAATGGAGGTTACGCATGTGAGATACACAACAATACTACTAGGATACATTAACTAAGCTTTGTGGTAAAGTGAGTAATTAGTATCACACTAGTATCTATATGACAAAAACAAAGTAATCACCATTATTTCAAGATCGAGCTAATGTTTGGAATAAAACCATGTCAAATTATGCCAAGGATTTTCTAAGATATGGGCAGTGTAATGTCACAATATAGACACTTAGATTACGTTTACTAGAAATGAGATGTAACTATCGTAATTGTGGCGAGGTGATGTGAAAAATGTAAAACTTCTAAGGAAGATCAATGATGACTCAAGCCTAACTATGATGATAATGCATCTCAATATGGGTTTGAGATAAAGGGCCTACTAGAACATGATGATGTACCATTTACACTTTCAACACTTGCATTCGACATTCGCAACCTAGTCATGTAAGTTGACTAAAAAAGTGGTGGACATAATTATTTCTAGTGGTATCAAAGACGTGATGTTCTCTTTTGTCCCAAAAATGGGAAAAAATATAGCAAAGGTGTAAATCAAGTGAGGTTGAAAGATACTTTGTGTCACTTTGGTAGAGTTTCTCCTTACCTTAGGGTGAGTGAGAAACTAAGATAAAGTAATTCTTTGTAAATCTCGTGATGAATGACACTTAGTGCAAACTTGAATAGACTCTCTCCTTGTTCGATCAATTTTTTTGACTCGAACAAGTTCTTACTTTGCAAAAGCTTAATAAAACAAAATTGGTTTGATATGGTAAAATTGGTTGCAAGATGATATAGCTTCCTATTTAGTTCTCTTAACTAGGTGTCACAAACTACCTCTCTGCAAGTGTGATTTACCAAGAAATTCACACTTACTAGTCTTGGAGTATCCCAAATTTACTTTACCCCCTTTAGAACAATGAGCATAAAATACATTCAATTGTGCTTTCACTAGGGTTGCAATGGAGATGAATTTTGAATCTAAACTCACAATTGTAAAACTAGTCAAGTAGGTAAGCGGAGCGCTTCTTGTTTCATCCATGAAGTTCCCTCTTGCATGGATTACTTTGGGGTTCCTAGAACATCCCTTTTTTATCTTAAGGCTTATGCCAAAGGGATTTTCTCCTAGTTTAAATCAGATGGGTTTACCCTTATCCGAACTCGTAAATCAAGTGTGTTAAATGTGGTGTGTTTTCTTATCTTTTAGAATAATGAGGTTTTTGCACACCATTGACAACCTACAACAAACACATTAGCTTTTGTTTAGATCCTAACTATTTCACAAGCATTATGGTCCTTCACGCAAACACTAGTAGTTCAAGTCATCATAGAAAGAGGATTAAACATTTCTTTTGATTCCTAATATCATCCTAAGATGTGAAGGAAGAGCATACACAATGTGAAACCCTACTAGTTTAGGAAACAATGAATAAAGCCTACAAATCAAATGAACATCTCATTCTTTTTACCTAACTTGAAATTCATTCCTTTGGAAAGCTTTAATGAATTTTTTTAAAAGCATGAAAAAGGTGTTGAATCATTTTCAATTCCCAAGATCATCTAGAAGGTGTGAGGGAAGAGCATATGTGATCTAAACTTATAAACAAAATGTAACATTCATTAAAATAATCAAGAAAATTAACATAGAATTATTTAAATGTACCCTACAAACCACTAATTAGTCTCAAGAAACCTCAGTAAAGTGTTAGAAAATTCAAGGAAATAAGTTTACAAAACATTTAGAGATGTTAAAAATGACTAGTTTTCTAATAGAAGAAACCATAAATTTAATGTAATTCAAAATATTAATATTATGTTTCCATTGTGTATTTCACTTCTATACCTTTCCAACGCAAAAACCGGAGTCGTTTCGAGTTCAAGAGAAAAATTTATGGCCTCCAGAAGATAGGTTATGCACACAGTTCAACGTATGCATGCCCCTAATGACATATGCACACCCCCGATAGCGTATGCACATCCCTAACAATGAATGCGTGACCATGTGTAAAAAAACATAGTAAGGATTATGCTCAGATTGATGCAGCCTAGAATTTACTAGTAAAATCCCGCACGTTGGCACATCACTCAACCTAGAACGAGCGCTCACTCAAAGCACACAATGGTACCAAGTCCTCTTTAGGGTGGTTGTTACAGGGGATGTTAGTATGATGAAGACTTAAAGAATTCAAATATATGACTAATATTTCATTCTACAAGACATATTCATATCTATATCTAGATAATATCGACTTAAGAGATAACCATGATGAAATCAAGTATGCACAAACAAATTATACTTAGGATTTGACACTCTGATTCAGCCAACACACTCCATTACATTAAACATGATAAACACATAAAAACTTATTACAATAAGTAATACCATAGTCTATGCATGCATCAAATTTGGCAACATAACCTCACAATAATTCGGTTCTTACATGTCATCTCACCACCCTATACTACGCAGCTTCATTACATATTTATAAGGGTGGGGACTTTCCCTTCACCGCTTATCTAACCCCAAAATAGGTCGCATGCTATTATTAGCCACGCGCCGTTCCAATAATAGAAACACATGCAAGTGCACTAACAATAGAATTCTTCTAGTTATATGTCAGTAGTAAATATATTCTTAGCTCGTATTCATGTAAATCGCCTCATAGCCCGTCCTCCAAAAATATCCAATGCATGTCATGCAATTTTTCAACTGGTTTGTGTGTTCCACACGCTATCTCCAAAAATATCTCCTCATCATGAAAACAGCTAAGTCTTGAATCTATCTCTGTCCTCAACTCGTGATTCCTTTCCAATCCTTTCGTGCTTTTTAATGTGCTCTTATCTTCTCAGGCAAACCTTCTATATGTTCTTTGCTAAGTGCCATATTTTTTCTAACCAACATTACCCCACACTAATTGCATTGCCTTGACAATGGTTTGTCTCCAAATTGAATCAAAGAATGTGAATAAAGAGATAGAAATAATTTTATGAATAAAATAATGTCTTTACCCTGCAGCATCTTCTACTTCAACCTGAGGAATCAATTTTGGATATTCTTCTTTTATTTCTACCTCTAAAGTTTTCCAATCATTGAGTGTGGTCTCTACCTTTTCGGGATATCCATTGCAATTGACTCTAGCTCATATTTTGTAATCTCTCCTTTCTCATCCTGTAAGACCAACACAATGATGGACATGGAAGTCATTCTTACCTATGTAATCACGCAATTTGAAACCCTAGTTTAAATATCCATGCCTTAGTGAAAATTATGTTCCCTAGCTTGCTTGTAATGCGTTTGCTTTGCTCAAACCCTTAACCTATGGGAACGTAAGATTCCGCTACGCACAAACCTCCTCTCCATGTCTAGTTTCACACTTTTCACACTTCAACATGATTTCTCGACTCATTTTCACTTATCTCTTTTCCAATTCTCTTCATTACAATGGTAAAAATGAACTGACATCCCATCCTTATATAGAATTTCAAAAAGTTAGTACATTTATTTCTCCTCCACCTACCAACAATCCTCTCATTAATAGACCATTTTCATTCCTTATGCGCGTACATCTTTGCACCCAAGCTATAACCTTCTAGCATGCCCTCCTACCTTTTGGCTATAGACTTCTCTTCAGCATGCTTCCATGCACCTAAGTACCTCGTCACTACACCTTCTATTGGTAGTCTTCACGGCCTTTGCTTACCTCACATTATACTTGTTTCTTCATCTACCTCCACCTATGGTCCTTATTTCCGGAAGAAATAATTTTTTTCCTTTTAATTTTATAACTTGAATAACACTCGTAGTAGTTAGTTCCTTTCTTGAGTACTTATTTTCATCGATGATTGTACACGGATATCAATGACCACCCCACACTAAGGGTATGTGCAGTCCTATGTGTATAAAAATTCTCCAAATAGTAATTAGCTTCTGCATAAACACGCTTATTACACAAACACACCAACTAAATTGACAAAGCATAGCGACAAAGAAGGAAACACATTAAGGAAATGCAAAATTGAAAACCTAATCTAAATGGAAACACTTCCTTATTACAAACACCAAGAAGACTTATTTATAGTAGGGCTTCAGCCTACTCCCGTTGAAGTATTCGGGTAACCGTATTCCATCAAGCACCTCTAATTGACAAGCACATGTTTCAAGTATGTGAGTGATAACATATGACCCCAACCAATGTACTTTGAGTTTACCTAGATGGCACAAAAATTTAGAATCATAAAGGAGCACCATTTGTCCTATCTCAAGCTTTTTATCCCTGATGTGCCTGTCATGCCATGCTTTCTACCCGGACTTCACTTTTTCTTTTTTACTCCAACGTGCTATTTCTCTTCACTCATACAAATTGATTAAGTTTTCGATCCGTTCTTCTAATGATTTCTCATTAGCTAGACCTCCAAGATGTGCTATACACAAAGATGGTAACATGAATTCCATAGGAAGAACTCGCCTCATGCAAACACTAATCGAAATGGTGCGGCTTTGTTCAACCTTTTATATATTGTTTTATATGCCCAAATTACTACAAATACTTTATCATCCCAATCCTTTCTTCCAACGTGAAATATTTTTGTCAATGTCTCTGCTCAAAATTTTGCTTTGAAAGCCTCAATATCCCATTTTCCTGAGGATGATATGGTGTAGTCTTATTGTGTGTAATCATGAATTCATCCAATAAAATTCTGATTGTCTCATTCGTAAAGTGTGTGCCCCTATCACCGGTCAAACTTAAAGGACATTTATACCATGTAATAAAATTTTCCCATAGAAACCTAGTTGTTGTAGCCACTGTGTAATACTATGTAGGTGTTGATTTTGCCCACCTTGTCGATATAGTCTATGTAACTTATGATATAGCGTGATCCAATTCTATGCACAACCGGTGAAATAGGACCCACAAAATCTATATCCAATTTCTCAAATGGCTCTACACTAGGAATAGACCTTAATGACATCTCATCTCGTTGTCCTAGTTTTCCAAGACGTTGACAATGATTAAAATCTTTGCAATAATCCTTACAATATTTATACAGGGTATCCCTCCATAACCCAATGAGTAAGATCTTGTGTGCAAGTGGCATCACCTGCATAGTGGCCACCTACAATACCACCATGAGATTCCTCAATGATATCTATGCGCTCATGTTCCAAAGACGCAACAATGTAATACTTCATCCCTACCTAGCTTTTACAGTCACCGTTAATTAACATATAGGGTGTTGCATGTATAGAAAGTTGTTTATTTTCTAAGGATTTCATTCCTTCCGTGCCACACTGTTCGTAGAAAGACAACAATGTCCTATAATTCTGATGGCACTCATTGTAACCTATATAACTATGCATCTGGCATGGTATCTTCAATTAATTGTGCTTCTTATCCCACTATATTTTGGATAAATGGTTTAGTCCAATATTACTTTTCCCTAGTTTTACCATAACTGTGAAATCAAATTCTTGAAATAAGAGTACCCATCTACATATGCGCCCTTGTAAAATGGGTATGTTTACCAAATAATTTAATGCCATGTGATTTTTATAGAAGAAAAATGGTGTAGCCAATAGGTACTGTCAGAATTTATGTAGCACATAGATCATTGACAAAGCTTTACGCTCTCTAGTTGTGTAGTTCTATTCTACAGGAGTTAGATTTCTACTAGCAAAACAGATAGGATGATCTATAATACCTTCTCCAGGATGAGCCAGTGGTCATGCCGAGGCATCCCCATGTACATGAAATGGTTATTCCCACAAAGGAAAACATAGAATAGGCATGGTATTAAGTTTCTCCTTTAATATCTCGAATGCGCGATGTCATGCGGTTCTCTCCAGTAGAACATACATTTCCCTTGTAGTAAATCCTCCAATGGTGCGGAAAATTTAGCATATCCTTTAATAAACTTCCTGTAATATCCTGTATGACCCAAAAATCCATGCACCTCACTCTGACCGGAAGGCTCCTTTATGCCTATAATGACTGCAACCTTAGCTAGATCAACCAACAAACCTTCCTTACAAATTATGTGTCCTAACAGATCCCAAATGGTGTAGCAAATATGCACTTCTTGATGTTCAAATAGATACTCAACTATCTACATATTTCAAACATTAAGTGCATATTGTCACAATGATCCTTAACTAATCCATACAATGTCCAATCATCCAAATAAACCTGTAAGAAGTTATGAATAAACTCCTTGAATGATTGAACAACTATGCGCAAAAATACAAGCAGTACATTTTTCAAACCAAAAGGCATCACAATATAGGTGAAGCTTCCCATTCAAGAGTAAAAGTAGTATTTTTGAATCCTCCCGGGAAATCCTAACTCGATGATACATATAGAACCCATATGTAAACAAATAGATTTCACACCTTGCAACGCCTTCTAGTATTTCCTAGTGAATGGCGTAGAAAGGGATCACACACATGCAACATTCAGCTCCCCGTAGTCAACATAGGTCCTAATCCATCCATCCTTCTTGATACTAATCACCATTGACTAACCCATTTTGACTCGTCAAGGGGCTTAATATTCCTAGACTTCAACATTTTGTCAATCTCTTCTTTAATATTTTCACACAAGTTGGGTTTCATCCCGTATGGTCTTTTTTTAACTCGTGTGCACCCTCTTTAAGCTTTATCTTCACCCCCTAATGATTCATGCACACCTTTAAGTTCATGGTACCTCAAGGGAATAAGTCCCGATAATCCCATAGTAGATCTATGATTTTTACCACTTTAGAGTCTGACCAATAGTCTCCAATTATGGCTTCCTTAGGCTCAGCATATGATCCAATATTCACTTTATTTTTATTCGTAGGTTCATGATAGGCACGCGTGGTCTTATCTACACTATCCAACACCTCATGCCTACCTGTTGAATGGTTTATATCCAGATCTTCTACTTCTTCATCATCCACTAAGTAGACCATTTTTCCTTTTTCTTTCTTAAGGCAAGCACACTAAAGTAGTGTGGCATCAACCTTTGTCTCTTCAACAAGACATGCTCCTGAGTTTCCTTCATCCAATAACTCCTGAAGGATTTCTTCAGCCTTAGCACTATCTCCCATAGTTAAGCACTTTATGAATTTTAATGCTTCTTCCATCAGAGGCTTAGTAGAGAAGAAGTAAAACATATGGGCTATTCTTGCAATTAAATCCTGTCAATTTCTAGTCCTCTATGGAGTTCGACATATACATACTAAGAACATGCGCAACCATGTAGAGTGGGATAAAAATTCTCAACCCAGTGAAGGTGGTAAAGCTTCCTGTCCCTCTTTCCAAAGTCTCTCACACTTCTGAATGTGGTACTTGAATAGGTTGATTACCATGATAAGTACATATTTGAGTAGGTGCATTTCTCCTATAGAACCTAGTGGCAAGAGCAATCCTAATTTCATTCCATCCTACAAGATTATCCTTGTGGACCACCCACCAACATGTTGCTATCCCACATAGGGTATATGCTAGCATATTCCTTCTCTCCAACGGGTCTATCCACCATTCTTCCATGGCACACAGAATACCATAGGATCTCCTTCTCTAGTGTAATAAGGTACCGAGTTGTTACCTATTCTCCTGATATAACGTGGTTTGCTATCCTTAGGAAATATGCTCTTTACTTCACATCCTACCAAATCATAAGTGTTATGAGCCCAATTATCACAAGCAACACTTATAGTATCACTAATAGATTATGCATCCTCCCACTGAAGGATTCCTTCTTTACATGGCTCAAGCACCTCTAGATCTCGGATGGCACGTACATAAATCCTATTCAGGTCTTCTTCACTCAAGGGCTCAACATAGGGTGCAGATTTTCCATTTGTTAAAGGGATAATAACTCTTTCCTCCTTATTTTCAAAGCTGATATAACCCTTATTGAATTGAAGATTAACATTATTTTCATAGCACCAAGGATGCCCCAATATATATAGGAATCTATCCGACTTTACCAAATAAGTTAAAACCTCAAAATATCTAGTGAGCATGCATCTTTTAAAACACCGATGGGAGTGGCCTTAGTCGATTAGCCATGAACAATACATTAGAGGATGGCTACAATGGGGATCTCCCCATTTTCTCCCATGCATATAACGTAAGAACATTGACTTCCATGCTTGTATCAATCAATATATTACTAAATAGCCACCCATCCACAATAGCATTCGAGTTATTTCCTTGTCATAATATAGGCTATGAGGGGGAAGATTTACATGCAAGATCTACCATCTAGTATCGATCGTACTTACGTATAGATTATTTCCTTTTATCCATTTCCCCAATAGTGGAATGATATTATCCTTGCACAACAATTTGAGAATTCTCTCAAGTCATCTATATCAGTTTGGACCATATCGATGCTTTCTTTTGCTCCATTTTCTCGTGATTACTCTTTTAAATACCGTATTTCACCCCCTGGGATTCCCGAGTACCTCCTTGGTTTCCTGGTAAACCTCCTTCTAATGGGAAGGATCTGGGTACCGTGCATGTAGAACCTCCTCCTTAGTGATGGTAGGATTATGTTGTAATGCTTCCTCGACGCGTGATGCTTCATGCGGGTTGTGATCTTTACCTGTAATGCCTCAGATTCTGGTTCCAACTTGGGAATCCACTGATTCTCCATATTGCATTGTATCCTAACCATCTCTGTGCCTTTGTTTTCCTACTTATGCTACTTGCTAAGATGCTCATACAATTCCAGGAACTCCTCATAGCTATGATTATTTCCATAGAAATAACATGTAATATTCTCGAGGACATTCACGCCCGTAGTGGTCGAGCTCCGCATGTATAACATGTTCTATGAGAGAACTCCTTCTTCCACCACCATGGCCTCATCCTCCAAATTCACAATGGTATCCTCAACCTTGGCCACGGATGCCTTCAAAATTCCCTTCATTCCACCATAACATGCCCGATTGTGATCCCGATCCTTATGTTTGTTCTTACCTTTAGAGTTATCTGAGACTCCTATCTATCATACACCAATATCTATAGCATCATGGATCTGAATAATCATCTAAAAGTATTCCGTGTCATGAGTTGTGGACCTACAGATTTTACAGTAGCATGAAATGTTCTTCCTTATCGTGTGTTGTAGTAATGGGTAACAACTAGCATCATGGTTTAGATGGCATATATCACACCAAAAACAACAAGTGCATTGATCTGTGAGGACAAATATCCTTTGTGTGACCTTCCACTTCACAATCTGTGCACCAAATCCCTATGTGCATCTCATATGTTGAGTTTATCGATAGTTTCTCCAACTACTTTTCCATAACTGCAATCTGTGCTTCTAAAAATCGGCTTACCCTAGTGTCTATACTTCCAATTGCCTTAGCATGTAACGCGGCTTCAAGTTATTGGTGTGGATCAGTGTATGTTTTATGTGATAACACCCTCCTAAAAGGTGTAATCAGGCCTCTAATGAACCATTGTACATGTTGGATTGCATGAATATCATAAGAAATTTTACATAATAACGTTTTAAAATGGGCATCATACTCTCTGACACTCTCAGTAGTGCCTTGCTTGATATCCTTGAGTGCACTTATACTCTTATGCTCAAACGTAAGGATGTGAAACTCTTAAGGAAAGAGTGTTTAAAAGCTACGTAGTCTACACAAGTCTGATCAAGGTCAAACTTTCTGTACCAACTGTGTGCGTGCCCTTATAACGTAGTAGAAAATTAACTTTCCCTATGCTCAGAAGCTATGATTCCTCTTACACACCAGAATATTTCACACATGTATATGTTCAACAACATCTTCTATGTCCCTATACTCTAGGAGATGAAGAGACATCTCCATGTAAATGTTCGGGGTTGGTGTAGACCTTTCCCACCCGATCCGAACATCCCATGTTTCCTCCGCCTCCGCAGCCACAAAATCCACCGAGTTAGAGCCACATATATCTCCTAATCCTGAACTTGTAGGTGGGGTCAAACCAAAAGATGTACTTCCCTATGTCCCAACCGTATAATGAATCATACCCTAATAATCTGCAAAGTTTTACTACTCCCAAGATAGTCCAAAATCTACACACCAATTATGTGTGGATGATACACCCGAGAAGGTACACACATATAACAACGAAGACATTTACGCTGCCATCATTTTGCCTCTTATAGAGTCGCTCCTTCTCTCCCACCGCTTGAATTATCTTGTTGATTGTTTTTGTACTAGATGGTAGAAATCCAAGCACAAGAGCAAGGTTGCCAAGTAGATCTAGATGCGTGCCCACGGCCCAGTCATATCTTCTCGGCATGCTTCTTCATGAGGCCGAGGAGGGTTCCCTTTCATGATTTCCAAAATGGGGGAGTTCCTGATGCTCGGGTTCCACGTCTTCTGCGTGAAATTCAACTCCTTCCCGAACTATCTTTCTCCACAATGCCATTTTCTCTGCAACCTCCCACTGCTTCTCTACCGCCATCTTGCGCACCTCATTATACTTAAGCTACCTTTCCTCTCTTTTCCTCTCTGCCGCTAGGTCTACCATATTTCACCAAGCCTTCTCCTACCCCCACGCATGGTGGGGTTTAGTTAGCCATTGGTTTACTCTCCAAATTCAAAGTTACCATCAAAATTTTGATCACTAGTGGAATGCCCTATAGGTAAGTCCCCTAGGATATCGTAAATACTGGAATTTAGCTACCTCTAGGCAGGAATAAGTGGAAATTGAGTACTCCAAGATATAACTGATCAAAACACCATGGAACCACATATCCATAACGTGATTCCAAATTAGATCAACATCATAAACAGCGATCTGAAATTCTTCCCGCATCCAAACAAGTGTGTGATACCCCCAATTCTATTTAGATGCATAAGCAATCAGCCAATAGTATAATTCTAATGGAAATATAGCAAAGAAGCTCTTATATAAACTATCCTATAGATTCTATTTCACCCATACGCGTGTGTTAAACTTAGATCCAATGTTAAACCACTATGCATATTATTCTTCTAGGTTGTGTAACCACTCTTCAACACTTGTTAGGGTCAACCAAGATGTCTTCATCACGAACCATCCTAGAAATAATTGAAAAAGAGGTCCCAAAGAATGAACCCAATGATGCAACCTAGAATTTACCAAGAAAATCCCAGTGCGATAGCACATCACTTATCCTAAACCAATTTCTCACTTGAAGCGTGCAATGGTACTCAGTCCCTCTTTAGGGTTGTTATTGTAGGATGTTAGCATGATGAATACTTAAAGCATTCAGATCTATGACTAATATTTCATTCTATAGTACATATTCAGATCTAGATCTAGAGAATAACATACTTAAGAGATAACCATGATGAAATCAAGCATGCACGAACCAATTATACTTAGGATTTGACACTCTGATTCAGCCAACACACTCCATTGCATTAAACATGATAAACACATATAAGCTTATTACAATAAATAATACCATAGTCTATGCACGCATCAAATTTGGTAGCATAACCTCACAATAATTCGGTTCTTATATGCCCTCTCACCATCCTATACTATACAGTTCATTAAATATATATAAGGGTGGGGAATTTCCCTTCACCACCTATCTAACCCCAAAAATAGGTTGCATGCTATTATTAGTCTATGCATGCATCGATTTGGTAGCATAACCTCACAATAATTTAGTTCTTACATGCCCTCTCACCACCCTATACTACGCAGTTCATTACATATTTATAAGGGTGGGGACTTTCTTTTCGCCACTTATCTAACCCAAAAATTGGTCACATGCTATTATTAGCCATGTGTCACATTATAATAATAGCCACACATGTAAGTACGCTAAAAATAGAATTCTTCTACTTAACTATCTCGTAGTAAATATATTCTCATCATGTATTCATGCAAAGCACTTCATAGCTGATCCTCCAAAAATAGCCAATGCATTTCACACAAGTTTTCAAATGGTTTGTGTGTTCCGCATGCTATCTCCAAAAATAGCTCCTCATCGTGAAAATGGTTAAGTCTCGAAAATATCTTTGTCCTCAAAGACGTGATTCCTTCTGATCCTTCCATGCTTTTTAATGTGCTCTACTCTTCGCATGCAGACCTTCTACATGTTCTTTACTAAGTGCCAGATTTTGTTTGACCAACACGTGCCCAAAAAGACATATGCACGCCCTTTCAAGCGAATGCATGCCATTTCAAGCGTATGTGTGCCCCCACTAAAAAGAACATAGATAGAGAGCATATGCACATAGTTTCAAGAATATGCATGACCTTTCAAGTGAATGCATGCCCTTTCAAGAGTATACGCGTGTCTAGTAAATTTTTTGATAGAGGGTAAAATACGAGGTTAGTGTGTGCACTCCCGGAGACACGTATGTGTGCCCCTGGGAACATATGAATTCCCTATGCAACAAGTGCACATGAATTTGAGAGTATCTGCACCCCTTTCTAGTGCTTTCACGTGTTCCTAGAACAACACAAAAAGAGCAAAAATGACTTCTATAATTACAAACAGTCAAAAATTTACTTTTAAAATCAAATTCTAACAGTAAGCCCATTAACTTTGCATGTAAAAGGAAGACTCAACACACCTAAGATTAGTAAAATGCTTGAGACCAATCTATTTAATCTTCAAAATGCATGAAATGGTTAGAAAAAATGAATTAATTCACAAAGATTGAAATAAACTTCTATGGACCATGGAGTAAGGTCCCATCGGGCATGACATATGTGTTCATGTATAAATTTGCATGCAAATCAAAAGAAGCTAAAATCTAATAACCTCAAAGAATTGATCAAATCTACATTAAACCATCAAGATAAGAGCTTAAAGGAGTAACTTCTATCATTACATGAAATAGGTTTTGATCAAACTAATATGCCTAAGTTATTCCTACTCTTTAGATTACTAACTAGAACATAAACCTATCAAGATCAATTTAACAATCAAAGGGTGATTTTTTATTTAGTTCAAGAAGGTGAATGAATCTCACTAAAATGGCTACAAGTCCACGTTTAGATATTTCATTACTAATCTAGCATGAAGAAATGGATGTAAGATGAAGCTACTCCAATAAAGAATGGATCAAGATCAAATGCCTCTAGCTTTAGCTAATGCAAATGAGTTGTTTTCCAAGATCTCTAAGGAGTCAAGATGTCATTTTAAAAGTGAGGCATTATCCTTGTATTTATAGATTTCCATTTGGGAAGATGTGGAATTATAGTGCATGTGGGAAAAAGGTAAGTCCAAAACCCACTTTTTGATTAGGAGCATATAAACATGCTTTTATAAGAGATAAGCTTATATTAGTCTAGTTAAGCTTGATTAGCAAGTGATTAATGACTCATGAGAGTTGGGAGGGGTTTGATTAATCACATGTGTTTGATTAATAGCCTAGGAATCTTGTAGAAGTGATCCAGAGGGAAGTAGGGAGAGTTTGAATTATTAAAAGAGGAATGTTTAGCTAATAAAAGGGGTTATTAGCCAAATTAGTTGATTATAGAGGAATTACGACCAAAAGAGTGTCATGAATGGGCATCCGAGAATGGAGAAAAGAATGGTTAATTAATGAAGTGTCATTAATTGATTGAATTGGAGAAAATTCTTGATGTAAGAGGATTTTAGGTGTCAACAGTCTAATTATTGAAAAGTCATAGTGATAAGATCTATCATTTTAGTTTGAGTGTAAAAGCTGTCATTGGTTGATAAATACTTGTCTTTTGGTAGTCCGAGACATCTAGTATGAAGAAGTTATGATTGTCAATCTATGCCAAGGTTACATCAAAATGATCTATACACTCCAAGGATGGAAATATAGTACAATGTGATGTGTTGTGAAGCCAAGACTTATTCAAGGTCAGTCTAGAAGTCATCAAGAAGGACTCAATGATTAATCAGAGGTAAATTATGAAGGCTCCAAGATTGCAATCTTGAAGGGAGGTCTGATTGAAAAACATAAAGGGATAAATGTGTGTTATTTGAATCTATGAGGCATCTCAACCATGCTCTTGCTATATGGAAGCTATGAAGAAGAGATATATGCTCTGATAGTAGGTCTATGTGTGAACTTTTGAAGTTTTTGATACTGTAAGGATATCTATTTATGTATTATCCTTATAAGGGTATAAAATAAGTAATCTTGGGAAATTGTGAAACGTTATTCATCTCGAGTGAATCTAGTGGTATTTAAGATTTTTTTCATGCATCTCTAGAAGGCATATTAAGAAGTATCAAGGAACTGTAACCAGAGACAAATTATAGATCTCAGGGGAAGCATTCATGCACAAGTGTCTAGGTATGACCGAGAAGAATGTATCAAGTTCGAACAAAGGTCCATGTAAGTTTTCATAATGTAGTGTTATTGAAGGATAACATGTACTTTTGAGATATCAAGGTGATGTATACTCTCGGGGGAGTTAGGTGATAATGAAGAGATCTTGCAAAATGGATGATGGTGGTTTCAATATGAATGTACCTTGAAGACAATACTCTATGTGTTGACTACTATGAAGATCATCAAGTAAATATCCATGCAGCTTGAAGAAGCATATCCTCCATTTGTGCTTAGGGTTTGTATCTTGGAAACCCAACTCTATGATCTCACTATCATAAGGACCTAATTAGGTAGTGATTGATATAAATAGTATAATAACCTCACATGAAGATTTGAAAAGGTTAAAGAAGAGAGGTAGTAGGGTACTGGAAGATTTCTTGAAGGTTTTGTGTGTCCTCCAAAAGAGAAAGCCTCCAAATTCAAATCATGAATATGTGAAGGTCATATTACTGTGTAGTAAGTGTAAGGTTGAAAAGGAAGAAATCTAGATATAAAATATGTATGTAGACTTGAAAATGAATCATGAAGTTTTCTCCAAAAGGACTCATGAGGTTATGTCACGCTTCAAATATTTAGTCTTATCCTTAAATCATGGAGTTGAATATCAGCAAGTCTATGTATTGCAAAGTGAGTTTCTCATAGAACATTGAATGCATCAAATCCTTCATATTTATCAATGAATCTAGGTTGACATCCCAGAGCTAGTACAATTCATTCATGTTCAAAATGTCCTAGTCAAGAAATGAAACAGGTACATATAGGAAATGCTTAAAATTTATTTGGGAATGTTAGTACTCAAATGAAAGAATAAATATTTTTGTCATGACTATGATGTGGTATTAATATTTAACATGGAATAAGCATATTGTGCATAGAGGTCTTGCAGAGGATATGATTGTGACAAGAAAAGAGAAAAATCATGAAACTTGTTTCTCAAAGTTAAATCAACATTGATTGTGTGAAGAAGTTGTAAATAATCTATGAGTTTAGGGAAATCTTGTCTAGTTTCTAGGATTGATACTTGGTATGAATTATTCATATAAATTTCTATGATGTCCTACAGGTATGTGCATAAGTGTTGGATTGTTTGCAAGAATATGTGAATGAGGAACAACCGTATTAACCTAAAACAAATAATTCATGGTTTTATATCTATATATGGTGATTTTAAGGACTATATAGTTATGTTAGACTAGTATGTTGAAATTTCAAAGAGGTTTACCTCTTGAGGATGGTCTAAAAAGTTGGTAAAGTAGTAAGATTCATATAAGATCTTGAAGGATTTATATAAGATTGAACATTGAAGCAATAAGTTACATATTTACAAGTGACCATTGAAGTGTGTAATGTTTTCTTAGTTAGATGAAAACTCAATGAGACATGGTTTGTGTAAAGATAAGGGTACCAAAATAGAATGTTACAGTTTTACAAAGGTTATTTAAGGTATGGGGATCCTATACTATCTCCAAATCAAGTTTTCAAGGTGTCTAATTATCCCGTAAAGACAGAGTGGATGGTGTTTGGAGGTATGTTGGTCAAGGAGAAAGTTTTTATCAAATGATATGTATCATCTTGCAAAGAAGGCATAAATCACTGAAGTAATGAATCAATTATGAGGCATTGAAATTGACCACTCCACATGGGAAGAAAACAAGATTTTAGATCAGATTTTTGTGTTTATTGTTAGATATAGGGAGTATAAACCCAGGGATAATTTAGAGGTTGTTTTTCATTCTTGGGTTGGTTTCATAGCTTTTAGAAGTTTGGTCAAGGTGTAGTGAAGAAGTACTATAGGTATAATGATCCTAAAGAAGGTTTTGATAGCTATGGAGGTAGAGTCGGTCTTCTCAAGTATGGAATATACCTAGAGGATGATGTAAAACTTGATGGAAGACAAAAATTAGAAATCATACACTCAGGGGAGATGGTTTGAAGGATCTTTATAGTTCCATGAATCATCGCTTTTATTGTATAAGACAAAAAGAGCAAGTACTTGTCCCAGAGAGTCAAGTCAAGCAAGTAAGTTTGTTTTTATACATTTTTTCCAATGTGTCATGTTAATTGTTGTCATTTTCCATGTCTTATTGTGATAATATCCTTTTTCATAGATGTCAAAGGGGGAGATAAACATAAGAAATATGGAAATGAGGTCATGTAGGAGAATTTTGTCTTATGGTTGCCATCAATGAAAAAGGGAGAGATTGTTGGCCATTGTGTGTTAGTGTTTTCATTTATGTCAAATCCATTGATGGAAAATAGTTTCATGAGGTCATATGAGTCTTCATGAGGTGTCAATAAAGGTCAAGTATGAAGGTTGATTGGTAGTGACAGGATTTGGTGAGTTTTCATGTTGTCTTAGCATGGTTCTAGCTTGCATAGTCATGTAATGAGTTCTCTATAGTTTAGTGAAAGTTTTCATGGGGTAAATCATTGTTGGTATGATGTGTCAAGAGTGTATATGAGTTTGTATGATGTACTCATGGTCAGGTCATGGTTGAGTTGGGTCATCCTAGGCCTATTCCTAGTTTGGGAGCATGTGGAATGACATGAAGGTATGAGTTTTGGTGCTAATCAATCATGGTGAAACACGATAAAAACATGGTGACTTTGTATATGAAGTGTACAAGGATTATCAAGTCATATTTCAAAGATATAGTGTATGTATGAGGTCCTTGGGGAGTAAGAAGGTGGAGAATTAGTCACAAAATCATGCACTTACTACTATAATTATACCACCAAGTATGTTGTTTTATATATGGATCCCGCATCGAACACTATTCACTAATGACCCATACCCTAGTCCTACCATCTTTCTAGTTGGTCATTGTCATTATTTTTCTTACACAATCGCGCTTACTTGCATAGTTTTGGTCATCTCTTAGGGATTATTAGTTGTTGTTACTCACTCGGTAGTTGTCTCTAGTCTTTTACTAGGGTGCCTTGGAAGGGATTAGGGCAATCATGGGTGCCCTGATCCTCATTTTTAGGTGCCTTGGTCTTGGTTTCACTTGGTTCTCATTTAGAGTTTCAAGTTCAGTCTTTATCATTTTTCCTTTCATTCCCTTAGGTACTAGTCATCATGTTGGGTCATTAGTGTCGAAATTTGAGCAATATATTCCTATATAAGTACAACATACTTATTATCTTATGCGAGGAATACTTTTATTAAGGGATAACTATTTACATAAGGAAAGGGATTGCATTTAGGTACTATTTATATCACACACTACATAGGAAATGGAAATCTATTCTATTCCATATACCATTATGCATTCTATCTAGCTATTGCCCATTATCTCTATTCATTGGTGGTAGGAAACCCTAGGCAAATCATCGCACACAAAATCACACGTAAACTACATTAGGTCTAAGATGTAGTGAACTGCTTAGTTGTAAGTCCACCATTATGGCCACTAAGGACAAATTCACCCATTCATATGCATCCTTATTTTTAGGGTTTTGATTATTTGTATGGGGTTTTGTAGGTGATTATTTATTACAGGTTTATGGCATCATAAAAAAGCTAGTGTGACATCCACATGACAAAAAGTGAGTTATTGCATAAGACCTAGCCACCAACTCGGACTTAGGTTCTAATTTTTTTACATACTAGTAAGCCCATACATGCAAACCAAGGCACCCGCAGTGCCCTAATCCTTCTACGGGTGCCCGGTCCTAGCTAAATATGCCCCTACCGCAACTTTCTCGAGGTGTGTTGTGGTACTCTTCTCCTTTTTTCCATCATCCCGCTTAGTCCCGCATCACAACGAAGTAAGTCATTTTTAGGTTAGTACATTTTCCCTTCTATTTCAATTATTTCCCTTCATTTAAAATATCAAGTAAATTATTTAACATCTATATTTTAATTTATATTTTTATTTCATTGTTGTACTTCTTAGATTAACTATCAAAATTCATATTTTAGTTGATCATTTTGGTGAACCACACCTTTAGAATATTTTTTTCCTAGAATCCACTTCAAACCCTAATAGATAAGCATATTTCATCTCCCTTCGTACCATCACATCTCATTTTAGCATCAATCATATCTAGGATGAAGCCGTCATCGCTAAGCTTATAGATCTCTATAGTAATCATACTATGCTAGACAATTTTCAACAACAATTCTTAGACGGTCAACAATATGTGCCTACTAGTTTTGAAAACTCTCCTATTGGCGTTAGTATAGTCTTGGATCCAAAGAGCCTTTACTCATTATACACCAAGCTATATACAATACTAGTGATCCTCCTTCTGACATTTCTAAGGAATTTTTAGATGATTCTCTTATCAATTACTTGCTTGGTATTGAAAATCACTCACATGTGCATACTGATTCTTCTCTTAGTCAAATCATTTCTATAGTTCCATCTCATGATTCTCCTACTTCTGATATTACTTGTCATCATTCATCACATACTAGTTATTATACACCTTCATATTATGTTGACGGTCCTATCAATAGTATGCTTAATGAAATTTTCATATCCGAGTCTTTAGGATATGTTGATGACACAACTGATAGCCATAATTCTCATAATTTTCATTCTATCGAGTGTAAATATCCATCACCACTTTCTTGAGTTTGCATCTAGCATAGTGCATGATTCGTCTCCATATTTTGGTTCTTCTTATTCTACCATTTCTATTATCACCGCATCACAACACCCTATGGTTTGCACAAGTGTGTGTGCTTGAGCTTATAGTGTGATTAGATAACATGGGTACTATCTCCAAGTTGTGGGACTTGCTACTTGAGATAGACCTCTAGAGCAATATGGTTCTTAATCCTAAACTACCTTCCACAATTTATTCTAATGCAGCAAAACTTTTCTAATCCTAATCTAACTTTCCAAGGGACTAGGGAGAGAGAATGCATGAAAAAAATCCTACACTAAAGCGGTGATACACCAGAAAAGAAGGGTATGAGAATAGTATCTAATGTGTGAAAAACATAAACAAAGTGCATACTAGAAGAGGTGATGACAGTTCTCCACTATTTGGAAAATGCATTCACAATAATATTTCATACATGCACAATGATAATGAATCCCTGCAAGAGTATAAGGTAGACACAATATATAAGTTTCAAAGGGAAATAAGAATGTAAACAAACACAATAAGGGAAGAAGTATCCACACACTTGTATCTATTGCTTCATTGATATACACAATCCAGTCTATTATAGAATAAGGTCCTGGATCACCATGAAAGGAGTCCACTACAAGGGCCTTTAGCACATTGGCTTCACAAAACAATTTTGATAGATTTTTTCTAGTCAAAACTATTTCTCCTTACAATTATCCCAACATTCCAATTTTTTAACCGATTCCTTTGCAAATCAGCCATTTCGGCTTTTCAGGTCATGGCTGTCCCGACGTCCTGTGGATCGCCCGAGCCAATTTTTTCTGAATTTGCCGATTTTCACTATTTTTGGCCATTTCGGGAAAATTGAGTTTTTGGGTCCCGAATGGCTCGACTAAACTCATGTAAGTGCGGCTGACGAAAAAATCTGATTTTTCCACAATACACTAGTTGAAGCCAATTTTTTTGGATTTTTCAATTTTGTCTAACTTCTTGGATTTTTTCCTTGGATGGGGAAGTTAGAGTAAATCCAAAGGGACCTCCATAACCTAATTTTTTGGCCTTAGACCAATTATGCTTGCTCAATCTTGGAGGAATGATGCAGGTTATCCAAAATTACCTTGAGGGATGAATTTTGGATAACAATTTTGGATATCCTATGAAGGAATAGTAGAAGATGGAAATAATGTATTGTGTCTCCATCGGTTACTTCACCTTATAGGGATGTTTCCAATGCTATTCCTACCACTTCTATGGATATTCCATCTCTAGGATCTACCGTAGCTTCTTCTTACCCACTCCCCTACTTTGCCTTTAACATCAAAATCTCTTTTATCTTCTCTTGATATTCCTATGATCACTTATAATGGCAAGTTACAACCACTCAATACATTATTTCCATCTTCTACTATTCCTTCATAGGATATCATATCTCTCATGCATGTCATCAATCAATTACAATCTCTGGTTCAGTCTCTCACTTTAGAAAGTGGGACTTAGTATGTTTCTATTGACAATAACTCATTACATGGTAACCCTATTCCCAAGAATATTCATAACTTTGCATTTCCTAAGGAATTTATCATGCCTACATTCACATGCTTTGATTATACTGGTGACCCTCATGCACATCTCCAACATTACCACATGGTTATGGACCCTATTCTAATGATATGTTATTTCTTAAGGATTTTCGACATAGTCTTATTGATGAGGCTTTACAATGGTACACTCATCTTCCATTTGGGTCCATTAGTACTTACTATGACATGGAGGATGCTTTCCTTCATTGTTTTATCATCAATAATGGCCCTAGAGTTACTTATGACCACCTACCTACTTTACATTAGGGCTCATCAAAATCTATCAAGGATTATATCTTATGGTTCAATGCTTGTATGCATTAACTAGTATTCCAACCTATCAATCTAGAGAAGCAATTAATTTTATGTCATGGTTTGATTCCCATGCTTAAGCAAATATTGTAATATGATACATGTGAGTCATTCATTCTTCTGTGCTATAAAGTCATAGACTTAGAACAAGATCTTCTTGAATCACATGTAATTGATCCTCCACATATCTCTACTATTATTGTATCATCTAGTTCTCCTCCATTAACATCGGTTGAGCATCCTACACAATCTCCATCTTGACCTAGCAAGAAAGCTCAACCTACTCCATCACGAAGAATAATTGTTCTCCTCCATGACATGATATGTATCCTTCCACTCCATCTATGTTGCATGAACCATTGCACTTCTATCATCATGATAGACCTCATGATTTGCTATGTACTTTACTTAAAAATAGTCTAATTCATTGACCATCTAACCAGCATCAGCCACAACATCGACTACAACATTGACGTGATCAACCTTATTGTAATTATCATCATATCAATGAACATAGGGACAATGATTGTTTTTCCCTTCATGATGGATTGCAACAATTAAAGGATAAGGAAATCATTTCCTTTGGCTCTCACTCACATGAGTGGTCCATCTCTCCTCTACCTTGTCAATGAGTCTCTACTTCAGCTTGAGTCATCTCATCTATATGGTGCTTAGGTCATGGTAAATCCACCACCACAATGTTTCACTCATGAATTATCTCCACCGCATCCATACATAATTACATCACCACATCCATCACATCCAATTCATCCATCATATTCATCGCATCATGCCATTACTTCACATTGGATTACATCCCACTATTGGTCTCGCATCACATTCGCTTGGTTCATGTTATCACGTTGCTTATATGCCACATGCTTCCACCACTTCACACCACCTCGGTCCTCCGGTAGGTGATTACTATCACCTTACCACCGATGATGCACTTGTGTTCTTACAGTTCTTACATGACTGTTGAGGGTTTTTCTATAATAAATTTTCATCATGTACTTCGTTGATTCATCTAGTGCACTCAATCATTTCCCGATGACACACTCTTGCTTTACGCGGTTCATTCTTGACTACTAAGGGGTCTTAACTAAATGAACCTAATCATCCATATGTTGGGGGAATCACTAATCCCTCCCCCATATTCATCACACTAACATATTATGATCACATTACATTATCACATCAACACACATTCATCACGACACGTTAGTTTGGAAATCATACATTATCTATTTTTACATACATTCTATTATCATCATTGAACTAACTACACAAGATAGGTTATATTCAACAAATATGCATCTTACTCAACTCATCATTTCACATTACACATTTTGTCTATCAATACTAACATCATAATACACATCTACATCAATAAACATGAGTTTTGTATAACACATTATATACATTTTGATAATCATCACTAAATCATACATCATCAATCACATTATGACATCAATACACAACGAAATAAACTCATCATATATCAATAAAATCTGAAAATATATATATATATATATATATATATATATATATATATATATATAATTGTCATTACAAAAACATATCATCACTTGGGAAACTCCCCTACATCCTATACAACAATACAACTAAAATTTCATCTTCACTATCGCTCTTAGGTACAAAAGGAGACCTAGAACTTGATGCCTCACCACTAACTCTACATCATTGGTCGCGAACTCGGTACCTCTTAATACATGTTAACATGTCTCTATAGTAGTGTCACATTAATAGACTTCTCTCGCAAACCGACATTGCTATAACATTTGCAATTTAAGACTTTAGAAACAAGGGATTTTTTTAATACAATGTTCATTGTTCTAAATAAACATAATTTAGAACACACATTCCATGCCAAACAATCTCATAACAGATAACCATATGCAGTTGTAAATGACTTGGTAATTTTCTAATCTATCCTATCCATGGCTCGAAGAACTACCAATCTATCATAAGAATTTAAAGTATTAAATACTTATCGTATACTAAGTATACTTGGTTCTCTTACCCTGATTTGGGGTACTGAGTTTTCTATTTAAGGAACCTATCTAAATACTTGTTACCAATATTCATCTGAAATCACATTCCATAAACTAGGTGACATAGGACAACACAACCAACAGCTTGCGATACTTTGGCCAAAGATTTTTAACATACAATTCATGTTACTATTCCTAGACGACATACTCATCTAAGTGAAATACGTCCTTCACCCCACTCTTCTATTATCTAGAATGGTCTTTACTGACTTCTGTCAGTCCACTTGTCCTAGGTTTGACCCTAACCCAGGTTAGTGATATAATTTGACGTAGGGAACCGCTCACGATGACTTAGGGTATAGGGGCATGCTCAACTGACCTAAGTCATTCGAATGTGCCACTTTATCCTATGTCATGGAGAGCTACTTCCTATTCCAATTCATATAACTAACTTGACCTAGAGGGAAACTAAGTTCAAGTCTAGATGTGTGTAGATCAAGATGAACCAACGTTGAAGGGTGCTACAACATGTCAACTGCAACATTGTATCCTCATGAAAACCCAAGTCTTCACGAAGGTACAGTACTATAGTTGGCATGTGCCAACATCCGTCAGAGCCACTCCATTTTGATGTACACACCTCAATGAGGGTTATCACCCTGGATTAAATTAGAGTTAGGATTTGAATTACGAAACCTTGCAAAACCCTAATCCAACTTCCTTAAGTTCTTGTCCTCATTTGGGTTGATTATAAATATTCATGAATTTCAATATCTCATTATTGCCTTAATGTTTGTTAATTTTTAGCTTGAACAAGAAGTTTCTCGTAAACATAACAACATGCTTCATCAGATCAATTTCATGTAATTTAATGATTCAAGGAAGGTGTAAGAACCCTACAGGTTTAGTGAGGATAGACTTCAAGGAGTTGAAGTCTAAATGATTAAAGATCATAACACCTTACATTTTCTTACATTCCTTTGAGAAGAGAATAATCCTTCTCTTTAGATTAAAGTGTTAGGGATCATATACCCTTTTTCCTTTCACACTTCATATAACCTTTAAGTTCATTTCATTTAACATCCCTTATTAAACCATTCAAGCTTAGGAAAAGAACATCAATACCTACAACTTATCAAGTTGCATTCTAGTAACATTTAATTAAATGACCAAAAGACTAAGGAAATCAATCATATAAACCATAACACCAAGATAGGAGTACAAATTTCCTTCACGAATGAACAAGATAATTTTACACCACAAGTCAAAGTAACTTTCAGACTTTCAATTCATCATGATACAATACACTTTTTACAAGATTAAGCATTTCAGACATATTGCATGTCAAACAACATCAAGATCAATAAGAATACAAATTTTCCTCCTTCAACGTATTTAAACAATGAATCAAAATTTCCCTAACAAAGATCTAGACTTTTAAGCAACCAATACATCATATTAGATAATGCCTCCTTTTATCACTTACGAAGTCCATCTGCAAAAATTGTTGGCACGGGTCAGTTCATTGAACTGAGCATGATAAGCACTAAACATTAAAACGAGATGCCTTCAAATAATTGTTTCATTAAAACAACTCTACTTTTATGAACAACAAGAGTAAGCAAGCAAACCTTCATAAGTAATAACTATTACAAAAAAGTACAATTACTCAATAAGTAATAAATTATAAGAAAAGATCTTAGCGCAATCAACCAATTTACAACATCATAATAGATAAGTAAAATTCCAAACAATTACTTATCTAAATCAATAAAAGTTCCTGCCAATTAATTTCAAAAGTCTATCTACTTTTGAAATTCAAAACCAATTTCATTAAATAAACAAGAGAGTTAATTTCAGAAATAAGAACCTTCTTCACTGTTTACCAGGTACCATGCGAAAGCATGCACAGTCAAGTTTGATACAACATCGTAAAGGTTTTAGGATGATTCATCTAATATGTTATACAATAAGAGAATCACATTTCAGATGTGGCATCCTAATTATAATTCCGATACATTGCTTAGGTTCATAGATAGGCTTCATGTCTACAATGGATAAGAATTTACTCAGCAACATTTACCACTTCATACCACTATAACAATGTTTTAATTCCTTAAATACAATACAAGCGGAGAGGTAAGTATTAACAAATTTTACCCATTTTACTCAAATAAAAGTAATACATTTGAATCAATGAAACCTACTACCAAGTTTATATTTGGATGGAAGAACAACTAACATAAACCGTCTAAACATCCTTTACCTTTCAGTTATCCTACATTCCCTTATTCATTTCAGAAACGAAGGATTTAACATCCAACTCCCACAATTTCCAAAAAAAAATAGAGAACTTACCTCCTAGAATGGCAGAACAAGGAGTTAAGCTTAGAAGAGGTTTCCAGTCATCGTTTCCAAAATATACAGCAGAAAAAGGACTAGAAAAGACCATTCTCAAACCCACAATTCTTTCAAGAAATATAATCACGAACAGAAGATACAAACCGAATGCACATATAATTGAATCCTTCAAGTTAGTCTACAAGTAATTCTCCTTTCGAGAACGACAACTATCATTGATATGCCAAGTTCATTCCACAAAGGATGCGTGAGACACACACATAGAATGAATCTTTAACAAACTAACAATCCAAGAGTAAATTATCCATTCAATGAACCCCTCGGAGTTTCACAGTATGATAATCATAAATATATATACTAACAATTTACCAAGTAAATTTCCCAGCTTGAGAGCGAGTAGGTCCTCATCAACCAACCCAGGTTCAAAAGAGACAAGGACAGGAAGAATGTTCCTAAAGGAATCAAATAGAGTTAAGTAATATGGTCACAATGTCGACTTAAAGAAATTTGTTTACTAACAACATAACTTACAGTTAAACCAACCAATCAACTCCCAAAATCTCAGAGGAGGGTTCAAATCCAAGTAAACAACAGAGAAGACTCCCCAAATACTATTTCCACAATAACTTACAAGACCCAACAACTCATAAGACAATTCACCAAGATTCTGAAGAGAAAGAGAGAAAAACCGTTAACAAAATAGAGTATACGTCACACTTTTCTTCAAAATCTTCACAAGCTTGAAACATAACAGTAAGCTCCCAAACCATTCCTACTCATCTTCAAGTAGTGGTTCTATATATTTCAAAGTCAAGAGCAAGTAGTTCCTTCATGCTTCCTTTATACAAGTCGAATACAATAGTTCATAAATCAATCCATAATTCCCTTTTACCCAATAATCTTCTAAAATCCATTTCAAGTTCAGATTTGCAACACGGAATACACGCACAGTCCCAAAAAGGGAAAGTATCTAGCTCTCAACAAAACAAAATACGATAATGGAAGGGTAATCATTTACCTTCAAGAAAAACAATCACAGGTATTCAAAATGAACATACAAAGTACATAGTTCAGTCAAACATGATACCCTTTCCCTGCTTCCATGTAAATATTACCTTTTCCATCACTAACAAACATTTATCTCAAGAATATGCACAGAAGTTACAGTCCTTGACATAACAGAGAAACAACAGAGAAGTACAAAGTTCTGAATCTACAGACTAAAACAACAACTTTGTTACTACTTCATCAACTTAATATCTATAACCCATTCAGGGAAGACAAGCCAAATCACCCAATGTTTTTCTTAACTCATTCACAGAGAGTATCAAGATGATTTTACCATTAACCCACTTAGGAAGACAACCCATTATCATCATTTCATCAAGATTCATCATTCAGAAGGAAAATAGAGAAAGTAAACAAGTAAGAATCTCAAAATCACACACACAACTATTCTTTTGCAACAAAGCAGAGTTATTTTAATGAAACATTTAGAGAAAAGCAAGAAATCTTAATGGATAGAGCCTATCATGCCTGATAGTGCTTCTACTTGGGTTCGAAGAAGATTTCTAGCCGAGCCTCCAAGACTTCTTCTTCTCCAAACAAAATCAACAACCAAATACTTTCTCCTCAAATGCCTCAAATACTTCCCTTGAATTGAAAATAGACCGAGGGAATAAAAATAGCTACTAGTTGAAAATAGAATTGCTGGTTCAAAGAACCAGATAGCTCCATGCAGAGCGAAAATCAAAATGCATGAAATACCAAACAACCCCCAACAAATCTGCTTGCATGGTTTCCAAGGTGGTTTGATTGCCAAAACTGATGACCATAAATGTCATTACTCCCCAATCTCCCACCTATCTCTCCTTGCCACCACCATCCAAAATTGGCGAATGTTATTTCAACTTCTGCATGCATTTCCAATTTTAACGATGATTCCACGTAAGCTTCCACCAAGTTTACATGTCTCACCAAAACTGGTAGTACTTCCTATTAATTCAAAAATAAAATCAAATAAATTCCTTAGGAACCATCACCAACTTGCCATACGACCCTTAGGTCCCTTTCATTAGTTTAGGATAGATATCCTTAACTTAGGTTATGACCTTAGGTTAGTTTAGAAAGTATTTACCTTAGGTTTATAAACATTGCCTTAGGTAATTTTCCAACTTAAGATAGGTCATAATTCATACCAATTTAGTAGTAGGTAATAGGTTAAGAGTATACCTAGCATCACCTTAGGTTTTTCCCCATCCCAACATAGAACATGAAGCTTAGGATAGATTTTCACCCGTATAAGTAGACATAGCTAGGAAGTAGGTACATTTACCTTAGTTTAGAATACCGTTAGGATAGATCTCATAGGTTTAGGACTTAGATTCCCTTCATAGTCTTGAAGCAGGCCTCATTCCACTTAATACCGTTAAATGTCCTGAAGAGATCAATCAAAGATCTGAGCACAAACATACAACAGAATGCAGGTTGATCTTTAAAGAAGATAAGAATTAGTATACATATGAGAGTTCAGTCCATTATGTCCTCTAACCTTTGAATGTTAGTTTACCATTCAGATCAAGTAAGCTAGTTTTAAACATACCTTGGATTCAATAGAATTGATCCAAGGATTTCATTATTATAAGATATAAGTTTGCAAACAAATTTTCCAGTTTACAACCTTACCTATCTCAATAGAATGGATTCCTTGCAAGCAACAATATTTCAGCCACATGAATCCAAGAAAAAGAAATATTTTATCCACAAAGAAGCATGATTTCAAGCAGTCAAAAGAATACACCTTCTTTAGGAAGAATCACATGTCAATGCTTGTGTTGCAAAGAGGTGAAGTTAACAGTTTATCAAATATGCTACAATTGCAACTCAACATAACATGAAAACACATCTTGCGTTAAGGGACCATCACTCGCCACCTTTTTGGCTTGTCAAGTATTCTCACATTCCTCGTCTCTATCACCTATCAACATAGTGCACATTGCTACTGTTATGGCCAATGGATCAAACAAATGGGCATGCTTACCCGAAATGTTGTCAACACAATCTAGAATCCCTCCACCAAAGGTGAGTACATTGGTTATAACATTGTGCCTCAGTGTGCGGATGGATGTGTCCACTATCAAGGAACAATATGTGTCACCTGCAACACAATAGGAAAATTCATTAGATAACCATCACCCTCACATAGGAAAGAAACAAATCACACAATGAAACTATATATATCTACTCAAAGTATGTTACCGCCACTTCCACATTGTCGGCAACATGTGCTTCCCCCTCTACCTCTCCTCCATATGGTAACCCTACTATGTCTGTGAAAAATGGAAACAAGAATACCCATCAATGTGTGTAAACACCCAAAATTGGGACGCAACCCTCTAAATCACCTTCGATTAATTAATTTAATATTATTTCCCCACCATTCCCACTTGCACACATTTTAATTAATTTAATTATCACAATTAAGTTAGTTATCTCACCCACATAGCCACCTTAACCTAGATTCATTCTAAACCTATTAATTGCTTTAGACCAAGTCCCCACTTATCCTAACCAACTAGGACTCTTTACAACCCTAACTATTCATGACCTATTAATCCTATAACTAATTCCATACTTTAATTTATGCCATTCAACACTTCAGACCCAGAATAAGCCAAAGACCATGCCAAATTTGGGAGAAAAACCCTATTTTGGCAAGTTAGACCAATTCTCCCTAACCGATGTCACTTTTCCTCAATCGGTGCTCTGTCGGTTCCCTAACTATTGTTGGTTACCCTTAAGTAAGAATTTCTAATTCTTTGCACGGGTTCTCCAATTCATTCATTCACCTAAGCTTTGGAATTCAAACTCTCGAGAATTCAAGCTACCTAATGACAAACCAGAGCCCATCAGTCTTCACCAAAGATCTAATCATCTCATCCAAAGCTTCAAATCATCACAACAAAGCACAAATTCTCCATTTCCATGACATTGGACACATTCTCAAATCTCTCGATGAATGCTCATCAACCAAAACCTCCTTCGGATCTATAGTTTACAAGATAAGTAATTCATTCTTATTTGTTAAGCTTTTATTTTGATCTTAAGTCTTTCATTTACTTCTTTCATTTGATTCCTTTCTATCCTGAATACCACCTTTCACCTGTTTATCACCTATTCCATCAACCTGAACCATTTCACCTGTCCCTGAACTTATGCCACCCTTGTTAAGCCATAAAAAAATCACATCATCCTTCCTTAACCCCTTTAACTCTTTATACAATTAGAGAGAGACCCAAAACACCCATTTCGATATTCCGACCATATTTTGCATACGGCACCAGCTTACCTAACCGGCGTCGGTCATTTTCCAATCTGAACATCGGTCACCTAACCGATACTAGTCTTTGCGACTCGTAACTTTTCTTATAAGAGCAAGCTCATAAATTCTCCCAAACAGCCCGAACCTTACTAAACTTCACCCGACCTCACCTACAACCCCTGTCGGACTTGAAAACCTAGAAAAAACCTACTACCCTCCAGCATTTAATTGTAACTTTGTCTCGATATATTAAATTTACTTATTGTATTAGCACAAGACACCTAAATAATACCATAACAATAGGATTTACTTATTTCATATTATTTTTTGCATTAAATTATATTTTAAAGTGGATTGACAGCCTTCCACGAAGCACCTCACTTCCTGGATCTAGCTCTTTCTAGGTAGTCCACTAACCTATATTTTTAATAGTACTTTGTGTTCTTGTTGTGTTTCTTATAGGTCATTCCTCCTAGCCAAAAAGAAGCTCTCTACAATCATCTTGGTCAAAATTCTACACACGTGCACACCGTCTACATAATCACAAGTATTCCTCCTATGCCCATTACCCTTATCTATTTTGTTGCATTACTTTGAGGTGAAACATTTTGGGATGCTGGTGGGACCCTTCTTGTGGGTTCTTTGCATTTTCTTCATATAGGGAATTGTGTGCTTCTTTATTTTTCAAAAAATTGACAATAAATCTCTCTCTAGTCAATATTATCTTCTTCTACTTGTCTAAAGGAAATTTGTGATTTGGTGTTAAAAAATAACTCTTCCCACTTTATTTTACACTTGAATTTCTTGAAATATTTTCCTCTCGAACTATTCTCTATTCACTACGTCCAATTTTACTTTTGATTTGGGCTTTAAAATATCTACATTTCATCCTTTGTATGTTACATTTAGATCACCTAAATTTATTTGCAATCTATATACTTTGGAGGTCATGACCATTTGATGATTGGAGGGAATTAAGTGTAGTTCACACTTTGTATACACACATCTCTCGCGAAATTACTTAAACAATTTACTCACTTCTTAAACATCTTCCTTCCTGAAAATTGCCATCAATAATTAACAATTGGATTGGTGGTGGATCCATTGGTGTTCGCCAATCATCCTATAAGAGTTGTACCACACATACTAAAAGGTATATCAGGTCACTTTATCCAAAAATCACCTAAAACCAACCACAGAATGCTTATAGGGTACCCTTGTTGACCAAAAACTCTATTCTATACATAGTCGGTTTTAAATGGCATAAATGATATAACATTAAAATCTGAAGCATATGATTTTACATGTTTGTTAGTTTTTGCTGGATCGCGTATTTGAGGTGTGAGGCCATTTATTCTTATTTTTCTTATCCTTCATGTCCCACTATCATTACCAAAGGTGTATTCGATTCATCAGGTGTGTTAGGACTCATCACTATCATTATTAGTTTTTGCGTTTGTCTTTTCATTTGACTTAATCACCTAAAATTAAAATTTTCATCATCTTCTCAGATTTCACAAGAATCGACATCGCTACCTCTTCATACCGGTATCGCTTGATTGACCGACATTGAATCCTCGTTATTTTGGTTATTTTGCCAAAAATAGTATTCAATTCACATCTAGATATTTTATGTGATCGGTTTCTATCATTTATCATATTTCAATCCCTTCTATCATCAAGAAAGTTCGATCCACCGATTTACGTTATTCATCTCCGCATTTATAAATCTTCCATTCCTTCACAATAATCGACATCTATCCACCAACCAACATCGGTTACTCTATTGGTGTCGGTCTCTGTGTTTTGATTTTTCTGTCAAAACAACGACCAATTTCTATTTACTATGTCCCTTCTATCTTCTCGTTTCTATGTAAATATACCATATGCGTAACTCGGATTACCTATTTTAATGCCATTCACATAGTTTTGACTTGCGAGACAAGCCAACGCTCTAGTTTCTTACGTTAGCCAAAGAACCACTACCTTATAGTCCTTCACCGCCTTCTATTTCTTCACCCATGGACCCCACCTCTCCTATTGCTATACATGCAGGTGATGAGGAGTTTGCAAAACTCCTTGATCATAATCCCACCACCTGGTGGTATTACCTCACCCATTCATCCACCCGCAACTCATCGGAAAGCTCATATATGAGATTCTGTCTCTATTCCTCCCACTCTCGCCCCCACTTTTGTATCACCACTACTAGTGTAGCGTTACCTACTTCCACATCATAGCATGTTGTTTCTTAGGTTGATCCCACATCTTTGGTATCTATTTCACCTAGAGAATTTTTCACCCTTGTGACTTCCACCTCACCATCATATATGACTCTTAGTGTAGGGACTCCAATAACATCAATCTCTATTACCTCGCAACCTCTAGTTATGTCGATCCCTTTTCGTTGTCCTGTCATGTCTATACATGTTACTCTACCACCTATTTCGACAAGGGTCTCTACACATGTCCCTCCCACATATATCTTGTCTCAAATGCCACCACATTTTGCTTATACCTCCCATTCAAGGTATATGCCATCATCATCTGCCGCTACTTATGTTCCTCCTTCTCGCTTTTCTTACTCGGTACCTTCATATACTTGGTGTGCCTTCTACATCGTATCCACCCACTTATATTGTGGGAGGTGTGTCTCAATCTAATCCAACCACGTATCTCGATCAAAATGATGATGTAAAATATGCAAACCCTAGTAGCATCTGCTCTGCTCACACAATACATTTCCTTACGCTAAAATTTGTAATGAGCCTATTCATCCTTATCCCCCACATTGGGAGATGCCTAAATTCAACTAATTTAATAGGAAGGAAGATCCACAACAACATTTGTGATCGTTCAAACACATATGTTATCTGATTTCCCATGATGATGCCTTGCTTCTTCAAAATTTCCCAATGTCCTTGATAGGACCCACCTTAGACTGGTATAGTGCTTTACTTGTTAGGTTAATTATGCATTGCATATTTAGATTATTTAATTATTAATTGTTATATGGTTATATTTATTTATAACCTTTTGTATTGTTTATTTGTTGCATTATTGTTGCAACTGTATGTTTGTATTTAATTCGGTTATGCTTCCTAGATGACCTTTTTGGAAGCTTATGTGAATTAGTTTGTTGTTGCACCATGCAACATATTTCGTGTATGTATTCAGTTGTACAATTCCTATAAGAATTGCAACACTCCATTGTAAGCTTGATTTGGATGATTAATAAAATATCCATGCTCTCATCCATGTTTTACATTTTGTACCAAATCTGTTGAAGCTCTTGACAAGGTTGAGAAAGGTTACGAGAGGAAGGAAAAGTTTTAGAGAAGAAAACTACTTTATCATAGAGCCGTTGTTGCCTCTAGTAGCTTCCCAAATCTCCTTGTAGTCCCACAATATTTTGTGTGACATCCGGTAAATGTAGAGATTTTTTTGTTCCTTAGCGCCCTCTGCACCAAGAAAATTTGCTTCTGTCATTCACAAAATTAAAAAAATCAATTCTACCCCATTAGGGGTTTTGTCACTAAAATTTAGTGACACTATTAGTCACAACTAATACTAATAGTGGCAACAACATCAAATTTGGAAGTCTTGGTAGTGAGCTTCAAGGCTATTCACCCAAACCGGTCGAGCCGGTTCTTGAACGAGTCGAGTTGTGTTTTTTGACATAGCATAGTGCCCACGAGTTGGGTGTGATACACCCTACGAATTACATTGAATGGGCCGAGCTCCCCTTCCTTTTCACTGTTCTCGCCCAAGCCACAAGCTAGGCATATTATCAATAAACAGATCAATTTAAACAATGTTAATGCGCAGCTTCGATTCACACATCCCCTACTTTTAACACTGTAGTTGCATTGACCGGTTTTCAACTGATTTTTGCATTAGCCGGGCATCGAGTGAGCTGGATCGCTAATTTGAACCGAGTCTTCATTCAAAGATCGTGTTTTATTGCATTGCAACCGAGTTTTCTTGATAGATTTTCCATTCATTGGAATCGAGCCCCCATCTACCTCCACACCCTGAAAAGCAATAAAGTGGTACAAAAATCAATCAAAACAAAAACATTGCAAATCAATGCAATAAAAAATCAATCAATAACAAGGAGGCGTGCAAATCAAAGCGAAAGAGGAGGAAAACAACAAAAATCCCTGCATGCAAAGCAAATGCGGAAATAAGGAAATAATATCTGCACAAAACGGATAACCAAATATTTCCCAAACTCTAGCATGTGGTCTTCTCCAAAGGCACAAATTCACATTTGGAAAGGCCAGATCTTTATTATTATTTTAAATAGTATTTGCTTCAATTGATATGCATAAAGTGCAGGCGCTTCGTTGGATAGTTCAAAAGACATGGGTGGGTGAGGTTTGAGGTTTGACACCCACCCCCAACACAAGTTTTTAAAAACAATTTTGAAACTTAGTGGCTCTTCCCCAAATTTGGTGGAAAATTAGCCAAAAACCATCGTTAAAGACTTAGTTATAACTAAAGCTAATGCTAAATTTAGCGGGAAAAACCCTACAAAGGGTCAAAAAAATTTTCTCCAAAATTGCTCAATTTTTATTCTAGGAATTTTTTTCCAAAGGAGGGGTAGCTAAAAATAGAATTTTGAGCCACTTTTTTACGTGTTTTTCTCACAAAGCCGTATTGGGCTCCGGAGGCCACCAGGGCCCAAAAAACAAAAAAATTGCCTTCTATTCAATTTTTCAAATTTGACACCCACCCCAATACAAGTTTTTTAAAACAATTTTGAAACTTAGTGGCTCTTCCCCAAATATGGCGGAAAATAGCCAAAAACCATCGTTAAAGCCTTAGTTATAACTAAAGCCACTGCTAAATTTAGCGGGAAAAACCCTACAAAGGGTTAAAAACATTTTCTCCAAAATTACTCAATTTTTATTCTGGAACAATTTTTTCCAAAGGAGGGGTAGCTAAAAACAAAATTTTGAGCCACTTTTTTACGTTTTTTCTCACAAATCTTTATTGGGCTTTGAGGCCACCATGGGCTCAAAAACAAATTTTTTTGCCTTCCATTCAATTTTTCAAATTTTTTGAATGTAATTGTATGCTTCAGTATATTGCACTAATTTAAAGGTTGCCATAGTCAACCAAAACATTGTAACTACTCAATAAATGGCAAACAATTGTAATAAAAATAGTGAAATTTGGTTCTAAAACACTCACGAGATCCTAGATCTCATTCGCAATTCGGTATAAATAGTGCCTTTGGGAAGTGCTTATGGGTAAATCCATCGCAACTAATACTACACTTAATGCCTAATATAGCTGCCACAACGTCATCTAGGCATCAACCCTTTAAATCGATGGAGAGTAATAAGGACATAGTTCACACACAATGACCCATCCCATCCATATGTGAATGATTGCATGACTTAAATCTAGACTGAGAAATTATCCGAGTATATAGCAAAGTTACGTGTCTCGTATGAGGATATTTCTTTGATTCGTGTCAATAATCACATGCCCTTTCAAGATCTTTGTCTTGGTACCATGTATCAAATTATTTCACATACGTTAATACCTCTTTCACGTACCACCAGGTATATCGAAAGGGAAAGCTTCTTCAATGTACCGATGGGTATATCGGAAGGGTGCTTATATAGAAAGGTTTGGTATATCGACGATGTTATATAGATTGGGATACCTTATACCTGGAGTGATAAAAGCCTAACCCTGTTAGTGGATTATGCAAAATGGGAACCAATGCCCCCAAATTATTTCTTCTAGATTCATAACTACTTAGAGGAAACAACTATACTGTATGGAAGATAAAAATCAAGACATAGCTTGAGTTTGATGAAATATGGCCTGTTTTTAATGGTAATCTGACTAGATCAACTACTAATACAACACAACAATGATAGTTTGATGGATCAGATCATAAATCCAAGCTCATCATCTTGTTTGGAGTGTCTCGACGATGTGTAACCCCACATTCAAGATGCTAAAATAGCCAAATAAGTGTGGGATAAGTTGAGCATGGTGTAAGAAGCCAAAAACAAGAATGCCATACTGAATTTGCAGAGTCAGTTACAAAATTGAAGTTTAAGAAAAATGAAAAATAGAAGATTTCTTGAGAAGAGTTACAGAGTTAAGGGCTTCACTTCTAGCCCTAGGAGAGGAGGTCATTGATGACACTCTCATTCCAATTGTTCTGAGATCCCTCCCTTCTTCATACCACATTTTTGTGACAACCCTAAAATTATTAGATGGGACATTTAGTTTTGACAAATTGGTAAATCTACTGCAACAAGAGGAAACCTTGTATAATAAGGATGATGAAGAGGAGTAGGAACTTTCTTCTCATAAAAAATGGAAAGGAAAAGGGAAAAGAAAACCTAATTCCTATAAAAACCCCAATATCATAATCAGAATCAACAAGGGGATAAGCAACAGAAGAAGAAATGTCTAATCTGCAAAAGAGGACATGAATTGAAATATTGTTGGTATAACACTTACAAGAAAGGTTCATCAAGAAACTCTGACCTCAACACCAACAATCTCACAAGGGAAATTCAAACTAAAATCAAGGGAAGAAAAATGGGAACTAGAAAAGAAGACCTCATCAGTAAGGCAATATTGTTGAGAAAGAAGAACATTTAGATAATGAAGAATACTTGTACACTTCTTGATCAAGTTAACCCTCCAAGTCATCTAGTGATGTCTAGTATGTTGATTCGGGATCCAATTAACACATGACAGGCCACAGAGACTAGTTTACTTCAATGATGGACACACCTTTGAAAAACCATGTTTCGTTAGGTGATGATTCTTCATGCATAGTATGGGGGATTGGGAACATTGATCTACCTCTTGGTTCACACAACTGTAGATTATCAAATGTCTTATATGTCCTTGGGTTGACTAAAAATATACTATCAGTCAGTAAACTCCTAGATCACAACTTAAAAATTGAATTTGATAGTCATTTTGGCAAGAAAATGTGTTTAATTCGAGACAAATCATGAGGATCAAAAATAGTTGCAAAACCTACAATGTGGGATGTATTTTCTAGCTTTATTTTGTTCACAGAGATGATTAGGAACTTATGGCTAAGAACTCTACCTCTGCATAGTTGTGGCATCGGAGACTTGGTCATATAAGTTTCAAGTATCTCGAGACACTTCGCTAATGTAATATGGTAAATGGTTTACCATCTCTCATGAAGGATATAGACAAGTGTCCACACTACCAAGAAAGCAAACAACACATAAATTTATTCCGAAGAGTACTTTTTGAGCTCATGGTAAGCTTGACTTGGTTCATACCAATATTTGTGGTCCAATGCAACCGAGTCATTCTAGATTTCAATACTTCATGATTTGTGTTGATGATTATTTGATACAAATGTGGATATGCTATCTTTGCAAGAAAAGCGAAGCTTTTGAAACCTTCAAAAATTCAAAGTAGTTGTTGAGAAGGAAACCACTCATCACATCAAAACTCTCCACTCAGATCAAGGGGGTATTCACCAATAATGAGTTCAAAGACTACCTACAAGCTCATAGGATTCATCAAAAATGCCTCCTCCACACACACCGTAGCAAAATGGTGTTGTTGAGAGAAGAAATCATACTATTATGGAAATCATGTTATGGATGATCGATGATTTTGGACTAGCAAAGACATTCCGGGAAGAAGCGAGAAAAGACAACAACGTATTTTTTGAACAGAGTGCCTACAAACACTCTTGATGGAGTAACACCACATGAAGTATGGTTAAAGAGGAAACCATCTATTGCACACCTTAGAGTATTTGAGTGTAAAGTGAGTATGCACATACCCAAGTAGAATAGAAAGAAACTAGATATGAAATCACAAAAACTCATCTTCATTGGGTACAATGAAGATAATATTGGGTACAGATTGATGGATTTGAAGACCAGGAAAGTCTATACCAACAGAGATGTTGAGTTCTTTGAGAAGAAGGAAGTAGAGTCTCCTCCTCCGCACTCACCCGATATATATTTATCACCGATTGTAAAAACTGAAGCTGATGTTCCCACTAATGATGAAACTAATGATGGGGATGATGGTAATGATTTGATAGATCCAAGACCCATGGGAACAGTATAATGTATGCCCAAGTGGTATACTAGCATGTTATAAGATGCAAGAATAGATGCTCCACTGATACATCCACCCCTAGACCTTAGACTCGCAAAGAAAGCAAGAGAAGAAGTGAAATTTTCTTTGATGAGTAGAGTTATTGAATCTAATGATCCATCCATCTACATTCTAGGAAGCCCTACAGTCAAAATATTGGAAAGATGCCATGGATGCTTTGAATACAACTCAGTGATGAAAAACAACACTTGGCAACTTGTCGATCTTCCACCAGGAAGAAACCCATTGGATGTAGATGGATATTCAAAACAAAGTACAAGGCAGATGGGACCATAAACAAGTATAAAGCGAGACTTGTAGCAAAGGGGTACACACAAAAATAAATCATTAACTATGAGGAGAGATTTTATCCCATAGCTAAGATTAAAAAGATCAGGATGATCTTTGCTCTAGCTACACAGATTTGGTTGGAAAGTCCATCAGATGGACGTAAAAATTGCCTTCCTAAATGGAGATTTACAAGAAGAAGTCTACATGACTCAACCTGAGGGATATGTTGTACTTGGTCAAGAAGCAAAGGTATGCAGACTCAGGAAATATCTATATGGTCTCAAACAGGCACCCCGGGCATGGTACATCAAAATTGATGAGCATATCATACAACATGGATTTGTTAGAAATCCATACGATCCGAAACTCTACCTCAAAAGCAAGGGGGAGATTGTGATTTTCATTGTCTATGTCTACGATATAGTCATCACTTGAAGTTCAGTGAGGATGATCGATGCAACGAAGAAAGATATTAATCGATCGTTCGACATGACAGATCTCAAGTTGATGCACTATTGTCTTGGATTGGAAATATGACAAAAAGATAATCACATTTTTGTTTCGTAGTTGAAATATACTAAGACAACACTCAAAAAAATTAGGATGATGGATTTCACACCGATTACTATACCTATGGAGAATAGATTGCATTTATCTCATTTAGATCCATCTCCTGTGGTAAATGCCACTCTCTATCAACAGTTGATTGGAAGTCTCATTTACTTGACCTACACTAGACAAGATATCAACTTTGCAGTGAGCTATCTTCCAAGTTCATGTAGGAAACCAAATTTTTTCATTGGAAGGAAACAAGGCACATCTTGAGATATCTCAAGGGAATAGTAGATCTTGGTCAAGAATATGAGAAGAATGACAACTTCTTCTTGTCTGGATATTCAGATTCAGATCATGTAGGCAACATTGATGACAGAAAATCCACTTCAGGATTTGTGTTCTTTATGGGATCTGGACCAATATCATGGGGAAGAAAGAAACAACACTTTGTTTCTCGCTCTTCCACGTGTTTGAGTATCATTTTGCAGGTGAATTTTTCTATGAAGCGATATGGCTACGTCGCATACTCGAAGGACTTAGAATACCACAAGACAAACTGACCACCTTGTATGTTGACAATGAAGGTGTTCTTAAACTTATTTGCAATCTAGTTTTTCATGAAAGAACAAAACACATTGAGGTACAAGTACATTTCATATGCAAGCATGTCTTGAAGCACAATATACAACTTCGCTTTTGTTCAACAGATGAAAATGAGCATATATCTTCAAAACGTCACTTGCACATGACACGTTTGAATTGTTCGTAGAGTTCCTCTCCTCATCTCTTGAGACAATGAAAAATTAATAATTAATAATTATTTAGATTATTTAAATTATTAATTGTTTTATGGTTATATTTATTTATAACCTTCTCTATTGTTTATTTTTGCATTATTGTTCAGAATCGTATGTTTGTATTTAATTCAGTTATGCTTCCCGAGTGACCTTTTTGGAAGCTTATGTGAATTAGTTTATCACAATTATGTTTATTTGTTCCATACATATTCATCCTTATCCCCCACATTGGGATATGCCTAAATTCAACCGATTTAATAGCAAGGAAGATCTATAACAACACTTGTGATCGCTCAAACACTTATGTTATCTTATTGCCCATGATGATGCCTTGCTTCTTCAAATTTTCCTAATGTCCTTGAAAAGAACTCGCTTAGACTGGTATAGTGCTTTACCTAGGTACTCAGTCTTTTAATTCAATCAACTAGCCCTTTCCTTTCTCGATCATTTCTCCATCAACATCACTAAAAAGATCACTATGACTAATTTATATTCAATGCATTAATATTAAGATGAATATATCGTAGATTTTGTTGCACGTTGGTGGAGTCTTACTAATCGATCACATATCAAATTCCACAAACCGAGATGATAGAGTTGTTCACTACGAATTGTACCAGACATCTCCCCACATCTTCAGTTCAAACATTCTCGACGCTCGATGAGGCATTCACTATGGCCGAGAAGCTAGAAATCTGCGTTACCAAAGGGAATAAGCTACAATTGCGCAACAAAAGCATTCTCGTTTAAATCGAATGAATCTTCTTCCTCTTCTAAACCACAAAATACTCACACTAAAGCAAAGGGATTCACCAATGCGGTGGTCTTTAAAACTATCCCATCTCATCCATCAAACCAATCAATACCTCCTAATATTTCCCTATTCAAAAATCCAATAGAAACAAGAACAACGAAGGTATACCCCCATAGGATAACCTTATTCCTTTGTGTTGGAAAAGATAATAAAAGCATAATCCATCACTCGTCCACCAATAAAACCACATATTGGGTTTGATCCTTCCCATCCTATACCCGTAGGGTATAAGGAGAATGATTACTGTATTTATCACCACATTAGAGGACATAATTATGGAAATTGTAAAACATTCAAAAACATCATCTAGGAAATTTTAGATAATGGATATCTCATCTTAGATAACCCTAACGTGTCAGAAAACTAAAATTTGCAGGTCTTTAGGAAAATTTTTCCAAACCGTACCCATTCATCAAATCATGCCAATGAGACTTCTAGCAATAACACCCATGACCATGAGGTCCATGCTATATTTGACATAGTACCAGTCCCTTCTGCATAGTTTCCTTCCATCCCTTCTATTGAAGATATTCTTGTGTGAGTTCCTCTACCCACAGAGGAGCCTATTTCACCTACTCCTCTACCCATAGAGGAGCTTACCTCTCTTACTCTTTCATCTACAGGGCGCTTACCTCACTTATCTCTTCACCTATCGAGGATCACATATTACCCACACTTTTACCCAAAGAAGAGCCTATTTTACCCTCTTGTCCACCTAAGGAAAATTCTACATCACCTCCTTTTCTCCCTCCTCAACCCATAGAGGAGACACTTTTATACTCTATTTCAGCTTAGTGATACATCTCCTACAGTCTACCTAGATCATGTTAATCTTCTCGCATCACTTTAACCTATAGATTCAAAAGCCAAAACTTCCATGTTTCACAAACCTCGAATTTTCCACAGTATCACCACCAAGTCGTCACCATCTTCCTCTCGCTTATACGCCATTCTCCCATTTGGATGATCACTTGGAGTATGTCGATTACTCCACACTTTGGGGATGCCTTTGACTTCCCATATCGACTCAACTGCAAATTTCATCCGCAGACACTTCAATGATTTATCCTAAAGTGTTCAAAACAACTAAATCCATCACACCTAATCCGGTTATAGTAGTTTCTTCTACATTTTCCTCACTTACACCCAAACCTTTTCCGTTACCCCAATAACTACCTATACCCAAACCTCTACCTACACCCATACCTTCACCTCGTGTACAAAACTATCACTACCTCGTAATTTATGCCAACACCTAGTCTAATTCATCCTCTTATGAAGATTGATTTAGCCACCTCTTCCCAAACTATCACATGACCTATTCCCCACCTAAGAGGAAGACCGAACCTCTTAGGCCTAGTACCCCGCTTTCTCCCACTCCTCTTCTCTTACCTTTTCCACTTCCATCCATCTTAGGTCCCCATCCATTAACCTTAGTCAAGCACCTCCTACCCAAGGTAAAACTAAAATGAAGAAACCTCCCATTCTGCAAAAGACTTCTATATTTCCCCCCGCTCCAATACCTAGTCCAATACCTTCTCTACCACCTACACTTTCTATATTTTCTTTTACCACTATCTTTACCGCACCTCCAATCTCACCGTGGCTGACCCATCCCCTTCCATCTTCTCGCATTACCTTAAACTTCACACACTACCCAAAGATCTTTACCCAAGAAGGTGTAACCCAATCCTAAAACCACACTACACACCAATAAGGTAGTCAAACCTACTCAACCTCCAACTCCCCCTCTAGTAGTACCTCTTCTATAGTATTCACCCAAACCTCCATCCAAACCCACTCTCACTTCTCATTACGATCCTTGGCGCAGATCTTATGCTAACATCCTCGCTCGGTTGTTAAAAACTTCTACCATTACATTGTCACCTCTCGTGCCTTACGACCCACTCAAACATAAACCATAAGGGTTTAATGATACCATGACTTACGCTTATCATCGTGTGCCGTGGCATGATGTTAAAAATTGTAAGGCCCTTAAAAATATTCTTCTTCAAATGTGTTCTCTCAAAGATCTCTTTGATGAAGATGACCTTTTTGATGAAAATCCCATTCCACCTTTTCCCGTCGCAACACAACCTCACCCTATCTTTTCAAAGTGGCATTCACCTCCACCTCCACAACCCTCTTTCCTCCTCTAAATTTTGAGATCAATATGATCCGAATCAAAGAGCTGGCCCACCCCTCCAAAATTCCAATGCGCCATAGTAATCTTACATGGCTCTTATCCAACACTAGGTTTTTTTCCATCTTGCCGTTATACCTTTCATGACACACCCTCCTTTCTTCCTCAAATCAATATGGTTCACGTTTCCATGAAAGCACAGAAAGACAAAGGAATAGATAAGATCAGTAAACCCATCTCGGTATACCATTACCCATCATTCCATCTACACCTACCCCCAGAGTAACCATTCATGGGCTAGCCTATCCAATTTATGATGGTGTCACTCATTGTATTATGATTAAAAAATTGCATCAATCTCCTCTAAAATGTCTTTATATGACCTCATCAAAACCTTTGAGTCTCATCATCAGAAACTCCTCGAGATTCTGCAAACTATTGAGGTTATACCAAATGACCCTACACTTGTTGCTTCCATATTCACACCTCATCATGTGGCCTCTCTCACTGATTGACCTAAAATCTCTATTTCTGCTACCACTCACCAAATTTATGCTGTGAGTTTCTCTGACTCGAGATATTTCTCCTCACCATGCAGATGATCCTGATCCCACCCTCTTCATCTTCGTCCACATTGAGTATACTCACGTAAAACGCATTATGAGTGATGGGGGTGTGAGTATTAATATTATTTATTCCTGTGTGTACAAAAAAATGTGCATACCTACAAATTTCATTCATAATAACCTCGTTATGATGCGTTCTTTCAGTGATTCTTTGACTTCTACTATTAGCATCATCACCCTCCACATTCTCGTGGGTCCCCGCACCATTCCTAAGTTTTTCTATGTTGTTGAAGGGGAATTCCAATATAACATGTTGCTTGATGACCCTAGATCCATGCCATGGGGTGTGTACCTTTGACTCTTCACCGCTGCATCAAGTTTGAATATGAAGGACATCCTTACACTATTCTCGACAGATCCTTCACCATTCAAAACTTGCAACATGTTGTATCTACCCAATGATTTCCTTATCCCGCTTAAGGAATCTACTACCAATGTTGCCTCATCCACTACCACTGTCACTTCACCTTCAACCACTACTACCTCATCTTCTTCCACTACTTCATCTACCACTTCGGTCTTACATCTTCCTCACCCAGCTCATCTCTCCCCACTACTTCTGGAACTTTTGAAGTTAACCCATATACCAATTATTCTCCTCAAACTTCAAATAGATCATCTATTCCCTCCACCCAAGTACCAACTTCCTACCCTTTGGAAGGTTTTTTTAAATGCTTTACCTTAAGGGAGTATCACTTGTACAACATCGACACATTCAAAACTCATCAAGAGTATAGAAACCTTCATCAACACCCGCATTATGTTCATCATATATGAGAATTGTTTCCATATGGTCCTCCCCACCTTCGCACCAACTTGACATTCGATGTATTTGATATGTCTTCTTATTCTCCCAAAACACCCACTTAAACACAACCTTTTTCATCTTACTTTCATTACCTCACCAACTGCCACTTCGCACACAACTTTCTTCATCATTGTGCTTGAAAGGGCTTTGGCTTTGGTCTTTACGAACAAGTTCATCACACAATTATTCCTTGCACTACTTGTAAACATAAAGATTGTCATGGTATTGGATTCACTAAGCCACCTAGTTCTAAGAAGGCTAGAATAACCTCATAGAGGAAAAACCACCTTATGAACCTTTGTAACCTTATGAACCTTTGAACCTTCTTCACTTACCACACTTTGGGCATAGTGGCTATTTAACATGATGATATCCCTCTCCACCATCAGTTCAAGATTTTGGTGTGATGGAAAATCATTTGGTATTAGAGCCAGGAAGTTAAGTGTGCCAGCCCCAGAGTAGTGCTAGGATGGGTGACCTCCCATGAAATTCCTGGTGTCACTGCCTCCTAATGTTGTTGGGCTTGATTGGGTGTATACCCACTCCATCGTGCGAGAGGGTGTTGGTGTAGCAAGAATGGTTAACATGATGTGATCCTCTCCACCATTAGTTCAAGATTTTGGTGTGATAGAAAGTCATGCAACTCGATACTAGGAAGTTAAGCACACCAGCCCTAGAGTAGTATTTGGGATGGGTGACCTCCCGAGAAATTCTTGGTGTCACTACCTCCTAATGTTGTTGGGCCTGATTGGGTGTATACCCAGCTCCATCGTGTGTGTGTACACCCCGAATCGTTGTTACTTCCTCCTGAGCATACAAGTGTTGATATGTGATTTCTTTGTAAAAGGATGTGTTCCTTGATTGAGAAATCATGCTTGATATGTACTGTATCTTCTTTGCAGATTGCAGATCTTTGACTGAGTCGGAATATGATTGGACTCTTTTATTTCTTTCATTTTGTATCTGAGTTTAATCTGATCTCGGAATGAATCATAGAGTTATCCATCTATAAGACCTAGCCTTGGATCAGTGGAATTGATCCAAGTATTGCTTTAAGTTTGTTCGTGATGAATTAAAATTACAGACCTTGAACAGGTTGCAAGGTCTAGAAGCATTGAATAAGCTAGTCCGGAGTATAACTCAGGTTGATCATGTGAAATGGATTGGTTCCCGATATCGAAGTATATCTGGAAGGTCTCGATCGTGGACCAGGTAATAATTCGGTTTCATACAATTTTGTAGCCTAAAGGCAGAACAGGAGCTAACCCTGTTCAAGAATGCATGTTGTAGGTCTTTTTCTGAGTGTACGGAATGTAGACCTAACTGGAATTATTAATGTTAGTAACCTAAAACTAAACCTAACCTAGGGGTTAGATTAGTGTTAATCTAACCTAGACCTAGGCTAAGAACTAATGTCCTAAGTTAGTATCTATGTTCTATGAAGTTAGACTAGGTGTTATCCTAAATTCTAACCTAAGTTACTAACCTAACTATTGGGCAAGGATTATGGGGACCTATGGAGGGGATGCGAACCATGGGCGGCAGTTTCTATGTTATTTAATGCAAAGGATAAGTATGAAGGACAGGTATTGGCGGAGGTTTTAGAAACGGCTAACTGAGCCGACGTGGCAGGTCGCCAAAACTGAAAATGGTCTTGAAATTCTATTTGTCTATCGCCAACTTTGGCGGTCGGTGGCAGTGGAGTTTGAGCGGGAAATTTGGAGTAAATGCAATTAATGAGCTCGGTAGTCGAGCTCGGAATTCGCGAGAAGGCATGCAAATTGGAAAGTTGTTGTTTTGTTTGGCTTATCGCGAATTTCGGTTTTCCTTCTGCCTGTTCACTGGTTCTTCGCACCAGTCTTCTTTGTGTTGCATGGCGAGTATGAGCATATCTAGCTCTTTTCTCTGGCAAGGAAAATATATATGTCATGGAGATAGCAAAATTTTGTTGGTCGCTCTAACTTGGAAAAGGAAAAGGAAGTCCGAGCTCTTTCAGTGGTCTGCTTCGGAATTTTGAGCAAAAATCCAGGCATGTTAGGCCCTAACCTTTAAAAATCTTGTTGTCTTTCAAGTGATTTCATTAGAACAACTCTGTTCAAATGATTTATGGTAATAGAGGATTTTCTTTGGATGTCTTGTGTGATTTTGACACTGTATCTTCATGCTGGTTCGATTTTTCATTTATCCCTTGATGGGTGTTTATTAAATTCAAACTGTGGCTTTATTTCTTTGTGTTTTGCATTCTGGCTTAAATATGCGAAATATATGAAAGGAATGTATGCTCGGCCTGCTCGGCGAGAGCCCATAAATTATTCTTGTGATGGGTACAGGCCACTGTTATGCTTGTCGATTTTGTCGTCGATGCATGTTGTGAATACTTGTTGGAAGGGAAACTGCTGGACATTTGTTTGATTATTCAGTTTTAAAAGAACCTTGTAAGCTCTGTCGTGGTTATTGATGGGGTGGTTATTGATACTTGTTGGGTTTCGTTTTGTCTTTTAAAGTTGTTTGGGAAGAGGTAACTACTGTGTTACAGTAGTCATTACGACCCTGTGGAAGTTGTTTTTCCTTTTTATTGTGGTAATGGGATTCAACCCGTTGACAGTATACAATATGGATATATGTATTTTATTTGAACGACTCTGTAGAGTCCATTAAATGATTCGTATAAATTGGGCCACTGTGGAAGCTATATATATATATATATTTGAATGTTGGAAATTGCTTTGTCTGAGTCTTGTTGGAGTAACAGGTAAGGCGACTTCTGTTATTTGGTAATGAATACTTTCGTTTTACAAGGAATTTGTGGTTCAGACTCAGTTGGGCATTTAAATATGTATTCCACTCTATGTAAGCTTGGAGCAAATATAGTTATACGGGCTCCGTTGGATTTCTTGTTACTAAATCATTATATAGCTTTTGTATAAACCTGATTTTAAAGGCTTGCCAATGTTGGCACGGATGGAATCATTATCTTCTATGTATTTTGTTTACTGTTGTTGGGACTCAGTTGAATTCTTGATAGATAAACAGTGTAACTGCTTCAAATTATAACTGTTGGGTTTACTTTGTTTTTGACTTGTTGGGTTCTGTGAGTATGGGAAGATATCTTGTATGTCGGCTTCTGGAAAAGCTAAACTGTGAATACTGTTTATGGACTTAGTTTTAATTCCTCGAATGGTAATCTATGTCACTGTTTTCCGTATAAGCCTGAGTATGAACATGTAATGTTCTTGGCTTTGTTGGTTTTCTTTAATTAAGCTTGATAACATGAATTATGGCCTTTTAAGTAGGTCGCGAATACCATACTTTCAACTCTGATTTCGTTCAGGGGTGATTACGATATTCTGTGTATGTTTTCCTTCTGATTACATTCCAGTTTGATGTGGCTGTGCATGCTGCTTGGATTTCGTTTAAAAATCCCTTCGCATAGTCGTAGGGAAATGTCATTGCTTAAATGATCATGAGTCTTTGGTTGACTGCGATAGCAAAGGAGTTCTTTGATTTCGACCTTGTGTCTAAAAGCCTTTCAGTGCTAATCTTCTTATCTGTCGCTTTTGCGTAAGGTCATACTGAGTCCGCTTGGTAGATAGACGCCGTTGTTTGGCAAGAAGGCTACTGTACTGTAGTTGCTTTATTGTAAGTTTTAATAAAACGGTGGTGTTGATGATGGACTCAACTGATTTATTAGCATGTGTATTAAGTGAATGCCTTGCTTTTGGAAAGATGGTATAGACATGAGCTAGTTCAGAGGGAAACATGTACAATTTGTTTATTTCTCTTCTGTTGTAAATTATAAGTTGATATAATTGTTTAACTAACATCTGTAATTGATTTTACATAATGACGGTAACTGGATTGATATGATATTCCTCTTTTTAAGTTGAATATAATGATTGTCTGATGTTTGTTCAACTTGGGATTTACAATGAATAATTGCTTAGGACACTTTTGTTCTTCTTGATCCCTAATATTTTGATGAAATATTTGAGAAGTATATAGGACTACTCCGTAACGAAAATTATTGTTACACGTTATAGACATGATATATTCTTAACGTATAGTCTGAGTCATGTTTATTTGATTGGTGATTTTATATCATTTAAACAGGGTGTTTAATGAAAACAATTGATGGATTGCAATTGTTTTAAAAGTTAGTGCTTATCATGCTCAGTTCATCGAACTGACTCATGTTGACTATTTTTGCAGATGGTTGCCGTAAGTGGTAAAAGCATGCAGATCTGATAGGATAATCAGATTGATTAAATTTGATTTTAAGTAGAATTTCAGATAGATTCTCTAAAATGTATTATATGAGGAAAGATGTCCTTTTTCCGTTGAGCATTGTATTAAGTATGCTGATTGTACAAAATGTATCTGTATAGATCTGAAAAGAATGGAAATAAGTATTTGCTACTTATGTGTTGTATTCTTATTCTGATTGTTGACCTTCTTCGGTTTATATACCGGAGGGGCATTGTTATCATTGTATAAATTGGAGACTTTGTGATTGTCAATGAAAGTTACAAGAATATGAGATTGAATTCTTATGAGTGTTTAGTAGTTCTAATTTGTTCTATCGAAAGCAAAAATTGAATTTTAAATCTTTGTCTTTCTAAAAGATAGGGTTAAAATGAACCTAAGCAGAACGCTAATCAGGCTGAATTAAATTACTAATCCCTAGTCTTGATTATGACAGGACAACATTAAATTGGATTCTTAATCATTGATATCTTGATACTAATAAGTATGATATAAATTCAGTTAGGAGAACTGATATAAATCTAATGGGGTTCAGATGGCAATCTCATGTGAAGGTTATGAGTTATTGTTCAATTCTGTTGTTTTAGAATCATGTATATTCTAAGAACTCCTTGATGAGACCTTGGCCTTAATATCTCCACCATGTAATGGGTTTTATTGAGGAAGGCCATCCTTAGACGAAGAATCCAGGGATCGGGAAAGGCTAACCTTAGGGGAACGTCTTTAATGTAATTTAAACTCAATGTGCGTAACGCATATTAATAAGTAGATCTTTTCGAGGTGGATTTAAAGGTTGACGGCACAAGTCAACTGCAGGGTTGTACCTCCGAGAAGATTAGGATCTTCTCGAAGTTACAACAATGCAGGTGACTTATGATGACACCCTTTGCATTGATCGCTAAGATTTACACTTTGATCTCGAACGAGTTACTCAGGGACCGATTAGGAATGTGGTCACGTTATAAGGCTGCCTAGGAGATTCGGGGTATCTTGACACACTGGTTTAACTAGGGTTGAACCAGTATGTCATCATATCCCTAATCCTCGTGGGCATCCATATAACATTATCACCTTGTTAATCTGTCTCCGAGTGATTAAGTTGAGATAGGAAGGACTGACAGAAGTCGGTATAAGACATTCTACATAACATAAGAATGGGGTGAAGGGCGTATTCCAGATTGACGAGTATGCCGTTAAGGAATACGAGACATAAACAGTATGTTTCAAATCTTTGGCCAAAGTATCGCAAGCTGCTGATTGCGTTGTCCTAATTCACCTAGTCTAAGGGATGAGATGCCGATGAATAATGGTAACAATTATTCAGTTAGGTTCCTTGGACAGAGCATTCTAAATCCCAGAATAGGGAAGAGAACCGCAAGAGTGAAGTGTTAAATAAAAAATGCCAACTCTTATTACTCATGAATAGATCGGTAGATTACCGAGTCATGGAATGAATAGATCGGAGGTACTCCGAGTCATTACAAATGCATATGGTTATGTCAAGGTTATTTGATTTGTGAGTTCTAAATTATGTATTTAGAACCGGGATGCAATTTTCAAAAAAAAAAAAAAAAATTCACTTGTTCTAAGGTATAAAATGAGGACGTTACAGTGTGGGAGGGTGTTGGCGTAGCAGTTTTTTAACATGATGAGATCCCTCTCCACCATTAGTTTGAGATTTTGGTGTGACGGCAAGTTGTGCAGCTCTGATACCATGAAAGAGGGATTCACGAGAACCGATGTCGAAAACAATGCACCACAACAAAGTTGCACTCCAATGGTAACATCAAGCTCCAATGTAATAAGCAAGATTTGAATAATGGAAAGAATATAAAAATAAGAAAAAATGTTTGCTCATCCTCATAGATCAAAAAAAGGAAGTACAAATAGGGGTGTTGTGTAACCCCCATGCCTAAAGAAGGAAAGAACATCAATGATGCCACTGATACATATGACGTGACTAACACATATGATGCCACTAAAGGAGGAGTTATAATTATAAATAAGGAATTTAACTCCTATGACACACTTATGCAAATCACAATGACAGATTATATGACAATTTGACACTTGTCATTTAACTTCCTAAGACCTATGAATATCGCAAGGTGAGATGACTTACCGTGTGATGTGGATGATGACTAGGCATGTTAGACACACCAACACACACCACCTTCACCCATGAAGTCCATCAATCTAGAATCAATCCCTTCTAACTTTTGTTTTCATGAACATCATTTCCTTGGAACCTCTGACCTATCAATGTGATGGTGAGGCTTCCTCTTCCCTTCCTTTCTTGTATCCTAACATGATTGATGGTGACACACCTTCTATGAATGTCGCTCAATGTCGGGATGACGATTCCATTTTCACCTACTTGGGTGTGGAGGATTTTTACATTCACCGGTCATTACCTTATGAGACACAAACCATGTTGAATGAATCAACCATCAAGATCAACATTCACACTCAAGACAACTCTTGAATTCTAAAGATAGGCCAATCTTTAAATTCTAATGAATAGGAATATTTCACCTCTTTCCTCCGAGATATAGCAATAATTTTGCTTGGTCTTATGAAAATATGCCTAGTATTGACCCAAATATCATGATGCATAATATCGTTACTATCCCTAATGCTAAACTTTGTTAAACAAAAGATGTGAAAATACATCCACATATTTCCTTTCTTGTCAAAGAAGAACTCAAGTGCCTTCTTTCTATTTCTTTCATTTTACCTATTGACTATCCACAATGGATTTATAATATTATTCCTATCACTAAAGTGACAGGGGGAATCTACATCTATACATAATTCCACAACCTTAACCTCACCTACCCTAAGGATGAATTTCCTTTGCCTAGCATTGACCAACTTGTTGATCTTACAACTGACCATGAGATGTTATCTCTTATGGACAGATTCTTGGGTTATAACCAAATATTACTCATGTCGGAGGATCAACACAAAACCACCTTTATCACCCCTTAGGGGACCTTCTATTATCGCGTCATACCCTTTGGCTTGAAAAATGCTAGTGCCACTTATTAGTGTGTGATGACCTATATATTCCAAAACATCATACATGACATACTTTGGAAGACTATGCCAATGACTTCTCGGAAAATCTAAAATTCGTGCCGAACATCTCCTATCCTCTAAATCATCTTTTACTGTCTCATCAAATAATACATTTGCCTTCAACCAAAGAAGTGCGTCTTTGTAGTTCTCTCTGGAAAACTCCTTGGTTTCATTATTTATTTGCGGGGCATCGAAGTCGATCCTACTAAAATCAAGGCTATTCTTGAGATTCCTCCACCAACCAGCCTTCAACAACTTCGTAGTTACAAGGAAAGTTGCAATATATTCGACACTTTATTTCCCAACTTTTTGACCAATGTCACCCTTTTCATCATCTCCTTAAAAAGGATGTTTCTTTCAATTAGAATTACGAGTACCACAAATCCTTTGAAGCGTTGAAGTATTTCCTTCTTTAGCCACTTGTGCTCATCCCACCTAAGGAAGACCAACCATTTTACCTCTATATTTCTGTCACTGACCATTCCCTGAGTGCCATGCTTTCACATCGTGATGAGCAACATAGGGAGCAAGTGGTTTATTACATATTTTTTACACTTTTAGCTTATGAGACTCAATATACTCATGCCAAAAATCTTTTCTTATCCCTAGTATTTGTCACCACTAAAACTTTTCCACTACCTACTCAACCAAAAAACTTTTTTCATCACCAACACCGACCCCCTACATTACATATATGATAACCCTTATCAACACCAACGTGCTTTGTGTTCGCTCATGCTCCTTGCAGACCTAGACCTATAATTCATTCATCAAAAGTTTGTTAAGGGAAAAACCATTGTAGATCATCTTGTAGACACACCTCTTTCTGGAAATCAATCTTCTAAATTCAATTTTCTCAATGAATCTATCTACAATCTATCCCTAGATGACACCGTTTATCAAATGACCCTTTGCTTTGACGGTTCTAAATGTCAATGTGGGGGTGATACAAGGGTTATCCTCATTCCTCTTAATGGAGAGCCTATGCCTTTATCTTTCAAACTTGATTTCAATTGTACCAATAATGTGGTTGAATATGAAGAACTCATGTTAGGTCTCCAAACTTCCATTTCCCTAGATGTTAAAACCATTAATATCTTTGGTGATTCTCAACTAGTTGTCAACCAAGTCAATGGTTTATACTAGTTTCATAATGAAATACTTCAAAAGTATAAGCATCACGTTGACATGATTTTGACTACCTTTGATAATTATGACATTCAAACTGTTCCGCGATCCACTAAAATTTGTGGATACCATGGCTTACCTGGCCTCAAAATACCCCTCACCTTTAGACTCTAAAATATTTGTCACAAGTCTGATGGTTACTGCGACACCTTCTTATCTCTTTTGTGACGTAAACTTTGTGGGACGAGTCAAAACGTACCCACACAACATTTGGTATAAGAACAATGTTGACTACCTCTCCCTTTCAATCCTACCTCTAGATCTCACTCACAATGGTAGGCGAGCCTTCCTCCAAAAGGTCTCTCATTATGTTGTCATGGGGGTCTTCTTTACAAATGTGCTTTGATGGTATCCTCTTACGATGCCTCACTAGTTCTGAAATTCCTTACACCATTAAAGAAATCCATGATGGGATTTTGGTGGACATTTTAGTGGTCACGTTGTTGCCAAACGTATTCTTCAACTCGGCTATTACTGGACAACCCTTAACCAATATTTTTGTGACTATTTCAAACATTGTTGTGTGAAGTGCCAACAACATGCTAATCTTCACCATACCCCAAGTCATGCCTTACAAGTTTCTAGGGACTTTTGGCCTTTCTCCCAATGGGGTTTAGATCTCTTCGAGAGATTAACCCTCATTCTTCTCAACATCACTCAATGGATCATCACAACAACTAAATACTACACTAAATGGGTGGAATTTGTCCCTCTCATTTCTACCAAAGCTGAGAAAATATGTGAATTCATTAACCATCACATCATTTTTCATTTTGGTGTTCCTCATCACCTCATCACTAAAAATGGTAAACAATTCAAAAACAATACTCTATGCAAAATTTTTGATAAATTTGGTATTCAACTTAGTTTCTCTTCACCATATTATCCTCAAACCAATGGTCAAGTCAATCAACTAACAAAACCCTCAAAAAATTCTCATGAAAGTCATCAATGATACTAGTAAGGATTGGCATACACACATTCCTTTTTCCTTATGGGCTTATCACACCAACATCCATACCTCAACCACCACCACACCTTTCTCTTTGGTCTATGGTATAGAGAGGTCATCCTACCTCTCAAAGTCCAAATTCCATCTCTTCGTATCTCACTTAAATATATGCTCAATGATGATGACTTTCACCAAGACCATTTGGCACAACTTGAGTTATTAGATGAACGCCATTTAAATTCTCTTGACCACCTTCAAATCTACCAAAAATGTATCAAACATGCCTATGAAAAACGTGTTCATGAATGAAATTTCAAGGTCGGTGATCTTGTCCTAAAATAAAATCAACATGTAACTAAAGATAAGAAAAAAGTAAATGAGGCAAGTTTTCTCCTAATTGGCTTGGACCCTACATTGTCACCCATACCTATGGATCATGTGCTTATCATTTATCTTCTCTTGAAGGTAAACCCAAACCTGAGCCCCTTAATGCCTTGCATCTTTGACCATTATTTTTTGTTGAATAAAGTACTACATCACTTTATGTCACTTACATGCTCATCCCTTGAGTGAACCTTTCCTTCCATCTACCTATTTCAAGGACCAATGAATCAAACAGAATCATGTGATTATCCATCACCGTTCATCCTTATCTTTAATATGAGTATCATGGCTCTACTCATGGCATGATTCTCATGGATACTTTTCATCCTTTTCAGGATGGAATCCCATGGTTGTTCATCACTTGAAACCCTCTTTTCATAGCTAACCTCTTTTCATGTTATGGTTTTCCTTCATAAAAGAGGCATATACTCCTTTATAGTCTTGTCCATGACTTCAAAAAGGCTTATAAAAAAAATAAAAAATATATACATGGGATAACCAAAAACTCAACTCCTTGAGTAAAAATTCTTACAAATAGATGAATCCCTCAAAAGGACATCTACCTCTCTTTCTTGCTATATAAGTAGACTGCTCCCTCAAGGACAAAATATAAAAAAGTTAGCTATATTGTAATTAAGTCTATCCAAAAATATGATTTTTCTCTGAAAAAAAAAAAAAAATTATCCTGAAGCTTCCCACATCGATAAGCTTCATGAAGACCTCAAGGAGAACCTATTTATCCCAACATAGACTTCCCATCATCAATCATGATATAAAAAAAAAAAAAAAAAATCAAGAAAAATAAAAAAATTTTGTCATGGACTTGCCTATTCTAGTTTTGGGTATCTTGCAGAAGGGGCATGTTGTCCCACAACAAGGTTATGCTAAAAACAATCCACTCCACCTTACCTTCTTTTTTTTTCTTCTACCTACTCAAGGGACGTGGTGCACATGTGACACTTCATGATCATGCAACTTCTTTCACCCCTAAAAAGTTCAATCATGCAATACCTTTAGGGGATTAAGTTCATAAGCCTATCTTTGGTATGCTCATAATGGTTCTTTCCACTTATGGAGCATTTTCCTCTTCTACCATTCACCCCTTTTTCTTACTTATTGATTCTTCTACATAGGACAAGACCTTCACACTTAGTTTATGATTTCTTCTCCTTTCACCTACATTTACATTCATCATCTACTTCAATCAACTCATCTTACACATTCTATCTTACCTAATCAACCTAGACACAACCATGCCTAAACAACCTAGACACAACCATGCCTAAACAACCTAGACACAACCATGCCTAAACAACCTAGACACAACCATGCCTAATCAACCTAGACACAACCATGCCTAATCAACCTAGACACAACCATGCCTAACTTACCTTTCCCATTTAACCATACATAAACTCACCAACCTACTCACCTACCTCATCTTATTCTTCCCTATCCTATGGGAGAACTACATCAGCTGAGGCCCCTTTCGCAAGGGCTATGTAGGAAGCACTCTTAGGGCATGGGGCCCTTTGAGGTTAGCTCGACCACTCTTTTACCCCCATCATCATTTTCCCCCATAAAACAAAAACTTAGTTAGTTTCCATAAAACAATAATTTGGAAGTTAACTTAAACCAAAAATATACATCATTCATATCCATCATTATTTATTTTCCATAATGTCACTAACTTGGAAATTAAATCAAAGGAAAACACAACTTAACCATGCCTACATACCTATTTTCCATAAGATCAATAACTTGGAAATTTAAATAATTCATTAATCATTTCATTTCATCAAATAACATCAACCAAATCATGCCTAAATTTAATTTCCATAAAAATCAATAACTTGGAAATTAAACTATCAATCAATAACAAAAAAAAAAACATACCTAAACATCTACATTTCCATAACATCAATATAATGACAAGATTCAATCAAATCATACGATCATAACCATCCTATGCCTCACATCCCATGCCTAAACATCTAGTTTCCATAAAATCAATAACTTGGAAATTATCAACTCATGCTAAACCATCTATTTTAACTCAACCTCTAACATGCAATCAAATACATGACAATTTATAATGACTCCACCATGCCTAACTGACTCTACCATACCTCATATGACCTCAATGCCTACATCACTCATTATACCTACACATCTAGTTTCCATGAAAACAATACAATGGAAATAAACCAAGTGCATCATATATAAATATCATCATCCATCTATACATCAAAGGTTTGTATATCAATACACTAAATATACAGATATAAATACAAGTATCTCAAAAAATCTCATATACAATCTCACATCTTCAAAGCACACAGGATGATATATAAATAAAAAATCAAAATACAAATATGTCAATATCATCCATGTCTATCATCCATCATGAAGACTTGAAGGCCCCTCCCTTGTTGCTCTCTCTGTATCCTCATCTCAGGTCTCGGTCTCCACCCACTCATCATCTCTCCAATACCTCACTCACCTAGCCTCTTTCGTCGTGAATTGGTAACCTATCCTCTCACTCCCTTCCTATGTGGCCGATGAATCTCTGAGCTACTCAAACTATGTGTCCATGAGCTGGTCCTAAAACTCTGGTATCCTATTGTGCTCTGTGCTTGACATAAGATGGAACATGTATACCTACCTCTAACAACCGGTCTTGATAATACCTCACCTCTATACTACATCTCTATAGTGGCCATAGATATAACATGGGAGGATCCATCACTCTCACCCCAACCTATGGACCATGTCCCAATAAAAGTGGCCCCTGTATGTTGTGCATGTACTATTACTACTGGGTATATAGCTATGCTTGTAGGTGCTGTAGTACTACCTACACATGTAATGTAGTCACTATGCTGTGATGATGGCTAAATTCCCTATAAGGTGATTATCTAGGCCTGTAACCCCATCACATGTGCCTATAAAGATGCTACCTATCCCCATCATCCTATCTGGTGGTTGTGTGGGAGCATGAGCTTTGTGCTTGAGCAAAGTCCATCCCTATAATCTAGTCACCTGCCCTCTGAAGCATGACCACTATGCTTGTGCTGTGTGAGATGTAAATCTATAAAGTAATAACCTTCCCCTATAGTGTATCCCTCTGCACTATCACTATAGCTACATTTATGCTCTGCTTGGCCATGGCCATGGTGGTGCTTTCTAGTTGCACTACTACCCCACCATTTTCTCATATGTGTAGTGGTGGTACCTACATCATCAATCCTCTCCCTATCTATCGCCTTATCCTCCTCCTCCCTACCGTAGGATCTATTGGATGTGGTGGAGATAAAGGTCTCTCCACATCATCTCTGTGATACTGAGGAAATGGTGGAGGCACATCTTGATGTCAGCCCCAAATAGCATCATTTTTCCACTGAATCATCTCATGTGCTCTCATCGAAACATGCTCCCCTATATCCATCTGACCAACTATAAGCCCCTCATCTCATCTTCCATACCTCCATAAGATGGAAAATCCACATATGGCCGCCATACAATATCCATAACATATAACCCTCTAACATCCACCTGTAATAAGTCACATCATGTGATGCCTCTCTCTATCCATGGATGAGCCCTACATAGAACCATCTCTCTATGTAACTAGATCTCATGACACCCTGATGCCAATCCTATCTCGAAAGTCCTTGTGGGCACACAATAACTATGTGCTCATAGGCCCAATAGTGATAGTAAATATGTACAACATACCATATCATTGAATCCTCTAATATGCCCATAACTCCCTATATAGTTGTACCAAGTAGGTCGATGCCCATGCAAAACAAACCCACTCCTCAATCATGTCTTGTAAAACCCCCATCAATGCTCAGGGAAATCTTCCACCCTCTAAATCTAGGAGTGCATAACATCCCACCACCACCATCATCAATACTACTAACTGGTCTCCTCTGGATGTGTAGCGTACATAGCTCCATAACTGATGTTGGCATTGTGCTCACCAGGTCACCCACCACCTCACCAAATACTATGACCATAGTCTCCATCACCTCATCGATGAAATTTGATATATTAGCTCCCCCACAATTAGTAGCCATAAAAATCCTGTACACATCCTCTAACATGATAGTCATCATCTCATTGGTGGGTAGATGGAAGGTATTGGTCATTGAGTCCCATCTATCGATGAGAGTGACCATCAAAATTGTGATCTTGTATGATGCATGCAGTATCACCTCACACGATGAGCCCAACATCTCTCATATGGTCCCACTCATCCTCCATGATGCTAGCTCACATCTGTACCAACAAAGGTGGCACCCTATCCCACATAGTCAACTGGTGATGTACCTACATCATTACCAATTAAACTTGTCAAGCACTTACCTCTTTTAATCATCTATTCACTCCTACCTAGTCCCATCCCACATACAATTTTCTCTATCCTATCTATTTTCTACCTAATTAACTTGCCTACCTATATTCTATCTTACCTAAACACTTTCACATATTTTGTTTACTACTTTCCTACCTTCACCAATTTGACATGACTTACACCTAAACCCGATCATTCATACCTCTATTCACTCAAAACCCCACCTAATTCTATCATTTTTTATACCCTACTCTATCTATCTACCCTACCTCATTCACAAATCCCCCATCTATCCTACCACTCCATTATTCTCATTTTTTCCACCTAAACCTCCTTTTTAGGACTTAGTCACTTTTTTAGTGACCAAAATCATTCACCCCTAACTAGTACTAGTCACCTTTTACCACCGATGTGGTAGAGCCACCGAATCACCGCCGACATTTCGACCGATCGGTCGGTCACCGGTTCGCCCTAGGGCCAACCTCTTGACATCCCTATTTTGCCAAAAATTAACCAAAACCACCTAAAACCTACCCCAAACCACCTAAATTCCACCCACATTCATTTTACCACCTAATTAACCTAAATTTCACCCTCCCCATACCCGATTTCACCCCATTTTTACCAAAATTTCAAATTCATTTTAAAACCCAAAATTTTCAATTTTTCTACTTTATTTTAATCAAAAACACCACATGATGGATTTGAATCCTACCTATACTCTACTCACCTCTTACATCCCATGGTGGGATCTCCTGGTCTCTAAATAGTGGGTCCTCCCACTCCCTCTCCCACCTCATCCATGCCTAAATCCACTCCTCAGCTCTCAACCAATCCAACTCACTCGTATCGATCTCATGGGCCCATCAAACTGAATTCCTATCATCCAATCCTAATCACTCGCCAACTCAGCCTTCTACTCACCTCATCCTTTCTCTCATCCAAAATCTCTCTCTGTCATTTTTCCAAAAGTAGAAAGTTAAAATGAATCCGTAATATGTGATTTTACTTTTTACCCCCAATCTGACTTGACCAACATCAGTCTCATGCCCTAATGGACCGACATTTGTTATCCTTTACTAGTTTGGTTCACCTTCAACCAGGTGTCGGTCACCTTTCCTAACCAACCTATACTCAATTTTTACCCTCAATTTTTCTACCCAAAACCATTTTCTTACTACCATGACCTCCACCTAGCCTTATAACCCCACCTAATTTCCTTATTACCTAACACCCAACCACACTATCATTTGGGGCATGTTTTTTCCTCTACCTCGGCCTTACCTATGACCTTACCTATTTACCCAACCTAAACCTTCCCATTTGACACTCAAATTCACTCTACTCACTATACCTTGTGGATGATGCTACTCATGTTGTTTTTCCTACCAACCTTGCCTTGCCTTATGTCGTGATGTTTATCTTGACCAAACCAAACCTATTGGTGCTTTGGAACACACCTAATGCCCATTCCTACACCTAGCCTAGTTGTGTTTCAGGACCGTATCCTATACCTTGGATACCTAGATCACATCAACCTTGTTTGGATAAACTATCGACCTTTGACGATGTAGAGTTTGTGAGCTCTTCAGCCTAGTGCCTTGTCACATTCTATACGTGTGTGTGTGTTTTTGATGCCCCCACCTATATTACCTACACCCAAAATAACCTTTCCCACACTCCCGAACCCTACCTTATTTTTCTTCTTCACCTACCATTTTATCAAACTCATCACCGATTCATCTGCTCCTTCATCAGATCCGAGTTTGAGGGGATCACATCAACCCATACTGGGGCAACCACTCCTATTTTTTTCAGTGTCACTTTCTCTTATCAATACAAGCTACGTGACAAAAAGGGAAAATGTAGACACCCAAAATTGGGTCACAACCCTCTAAATCACCTTCGATTAATTAATTTAATATTATTTCCCCACCATGCCCACTTGCACACATTTTAATTAATTTAATTATCATAATTAAGTTAATTATCACAATTAAATTTAATTACTTTAATTCACCTATCCACCTCACCTATCCACCTCACCCTAGACTATTCTAAACCTATTAATTGCCTTAGACCAAGTCCCCACTTTATCCTAACCAACTAGGACTCTTTCCAACCCTAACTATTCATGACCTATTAATCCTCTAACTAATTCCACACTCTAATTTATGCCATTCAACACTCTAGACCCAGAAAGCTCAAGACCATGCCAAATCTGGGAGAAAATCAAGCTATTTTTTTGGCAATTTAGACCAATTCTCCCTAATCGACACCGGTTTCCCTCGGCGACGGTGCATGGTTCCCTAACCATCATCGGTTACCCTTAAATAAGAGTTTCTAACTCTTTGCATGGGTTCTCCAATTCATTCATTCACCTAAGCTTTGGATTCTAACTCTCGAAATTCAAGCTACCCAATGATGAACCCGAGAGCCATCAGTCTTCACCAACATCTAATCATCTCATCCACAACTTCAATCATCACAACATAGCACACATGTACTCATTTTTTCATGACAAATGGACACATTCTCATATCTCTCCACAAAATCTCATCAACCAAAACCACCTTCAAATCTATAGATTACCAAATAAGTAATTCATTCTTATTTTTAAGATTTTATTTTGATCTTAAGTCTTTCATTTACTTCTTTCATCTAATCCCTCTCTATCCCAAATACCACCTTTCACCTGTTTACCACCTATTCCATCAACTTGAACCATTTCACCCATCCTAACACCTCTACCACCCTTGTTGAGCCCTAAAAAATCACATCATCCTTCCTGAACCCCTTTAACTCTCTGTGCAATCATAGAGAGACCCAAAACACCCATTTTTGATATTTCCACCATATTTCCCCTACAACACCAACCCTAACCGAGCATTGGTCATTTTCCAAGATTGACATCGGTCACCTAACCGATACCAGTCTCTGTGACTAGTAACTTTGCTTATAACAACAAGCTCATAACTTCTCCCAAACATCCCAAAACCTTACTAAACTTCACCCAGACCTCACCTACAACCTCTGTCGACCTCTGAAACCCAAAACAACCTACCACCCCTCCGATTTAATCGTAACTTTGTTTTGTTAGATTAAATTTACTTATTATATTAGCACAAGACACCTAAATCATACCATTACAATAGGATTTACTTATTTCATGTTATTTTTTGCATTAAATTGTATTTGAAAGTGGATTGATAGCCTTCTAGGAAGCACCTCACTTCCTGGATCTAGCTCTTGCTAGGCAATCCACTAACCTATATTGTTAATGTTATTTTGTGTTTTTGTTGTTTTGTTTTTATAGGTCGTTCCTCTAGCCAAAAAATCTCTCTACAATTAGCTTGGTCAACATTCTACACACGTGCACATCATTTACATAATCAGGTATTCCTCCTACGCCCATTACCCTTATCTTTTTCGCATTACTTTGAGGTGAAACATTTTGGCATGATTGATGGGACCCTTATTGTGGGTTCTTTGCATTTTCTTCATATAGGGAATTGTGCGCTTCTTTATTTTTTGAAAAATTCACATTAAATCTCTCTCTGGTCAATATTCTCTTCTTTTACTTGCCTTAAGGAAATTTGTGATTTGGTGTTTAAAAATAAATCTTCTCACTTTATTTTACACTTGCATTTAGTGAAAGATCATCCTCTTGACCTATTCTCTATTTGCTACATCCAATTTCACTTTCAACTGGACTTAAAAATCTATGTATTTCATCCTTTGTATGTTGCATTTAACTCACCTAAATTTATTTTCAATCTATATAATAGAGGTCATGACCAGTTGATGATTGGAGGGAATCAAGCATAGTTCACACTTTGTGTACACACATCCCTATCCAAATTACTTAAACTTTTACTCACTTCTTAAACATCTTCCTTCCCAAAAACTGTCACTAGTTAACAATCGATAAGGTGTGGATCCAGTTGGTGTTCTATCTAGTCATCATATGAGAGTTTTAGCACATATACTAAAAGGTATATCGGTTCCCTTTATCTAAAAATCAGCTGAAACCAACTATAGAATTTTATAGGTACCCTCGTTGACCAAAAACTATATTCTACTCATAGTAAGTTTTAAATGGCATAAGCCACATAGCATTAAAATCTAAAGCATAGGATTTTACATGTTTGTTAGTTTTTTCTGGATTACGTTTTTTTGTGTGGGGTTGTTTCTTCTTATTTTTCTTATCCTTTATGCCTACTATCATAACTAGTGTTTTTTTTTCATTCTAGGTGCGTTAAGACTCATCACTACTATTCTCGGTTTAGGTTAGTGTTTTCATTTGAATTAATCACCTAAAATTCAGATTTTCAATATCTTCTCAAATTTCACAATAACCGACATCGGTCTAGTGATCGACATCGGATACCTCTTCGTAAAAGCATTGGTTGACTAACCAACATCGCTTCCCTATTTTTTTGGTTATTTTGTTCAAAATAGTATTCAATTCACATCCAACTATTGTCTATGACTAGTTTATGTTATTTATCACATTTCTGAATCTCGTTAACATCAGCAAAGTTCAAATCTATCTGATTTACATTCTTCATCTCCATATTTATAAATCTTCCATTCCTTCATAGTAACCAACATCATTCCAAAAAGTAGAATCGCTTACCCCTTTTTACTAGCATCGGTTACCCTACGACGTTGGTCTCTCGTGTTTTGATTTTTCTATCAAATCAGTGACCAATTTCTATTTACTAGGTCCCTTTTATCTTTTGTTTATGTGTTTTTTTACCATCTGTAGAACTCATATTTCATGTTCTACTACCATTCACATGGTTTTGACTAACAAAAAAAGCTAATTTTCTAGTTTTTACACTACCCACCAACCACTACCTCCTAGTCCTTCACTGCCTTCTATTTCTTCACCTATGGACCCCACCTCTCTTATTTCTATATATGCTTGTGACGGGTAATTTGTAAAAATGCCTTGATCACAATCATGTTTCCTTGTACTATTACATAACCCATTCATTCACCCGTGATTCTTCAAGACAACCCATATACGAGATGCATGTCTCTATTCACCCCACTCTTACCCCCACTTCTTTATCAACTTACTAGTGTAGTTTTACCCACTTCCACATCACAGTGTGTTGTGTCTCAGATTGATCCCACATCTTCAAAATATGTCGCAAGTAAAACATCTGTCATCCCTACAATGTCCAACTCACCATCATCTATGAATATTAGTGTAGGGATTCCAACATCATCATCACTATTACGTCACAACCACCTTTAGTTATATTGACCCCTTTTCGTAGTCTAGGTCATGTCTATACTTACTACTCTTCCACCTATTTCTACAAGAGGTATCTACACAGGGATCCCTCCTATACCTTGTCTCATCCGCCACCATCGTCACTTATACCTCCCATTCAGGGTATATCCCATCATCATCTACCCCTACTTATGTTCCCCCTTCTCAATTTTCTTACTAGGAATGTCCATATAATGGTGTCCCTTATACATCGTATCCACCTCCTTATACCACGTGAGGTGCATCTCAATCTAATCGACCACGGATCTCGATCAAAATGATGATGGAAAAGATGTAAACTCTGGAAGCATTTGTCTTTGTCTCACACAATACATTGAATTATGTTGAAATTTGTAATGAGCCTATTCATCCTTATCCCCTACATTGGGAGATGCCTAAATTAAAGTGGTTCAATAAAGGAGATCCAAAACAACATTTGTGATCATTCAAAATGTATGTTATCTCGATTTCCCATGATGAATCCTTGCTTCTTTGAAACTTTCTCAATGTCCTTGACAGACATGCTTTAGACTGGTATAGTGCTTTATCTAGGCACTCTATCTTTTCATTCAATCAACTAGCCCCGGCCTTTCTTGATAATTTTTCCATCAATATCAATTAGAAGGTCACTATGACTTATTTACATTTGATGCATCAATATGAAGATGAATCTATCATAGAGTTTTTCACACATTAGTGGACTCTTACTAATCATCTCACCTTTCAACTTACGCAAACCACGATGATAGATTTTTCACTAGGGGGCTTGTATCGGGCACATCTCTCAAACTCTTCGGTCTAAAATTTTTGGATGTTTGATGAGGCATTCACTATGGTTCTAGAATCTATAAATTCACATTATCAAAGAGAAGAAGCTACAATTGTGCAACAAAAGCACTCTATTTAAATTGAATGAATCTTATTCCTCTTCTAAACCACAAAATAACCATGCTAAAGAAAAGGGATCCACCAATACGGTGGTCTTTAAAACTCATCTCATCCATCAAACCAATAAAACATCCTTCTAATCTTTCCCTTGTTCAAAACTTACAATACAAGTAGAAACAACAAAGATATAACCCCATAGGAGAACCTTATTCCTCGTGTGGGAAAATATACTAAAAGCGGAGCCATCACTCTTCTCACGATCAAACCACATAGTGGCTTTGATACTTCCCATCCTATACCCACATGTATAAGGAGAATGATTACTATAATTATCATCGCGTTAGAGGACATAGTAATGAAAATTTTAAAACATGAAAAAATCGTCCAAGAAATGTTAGATAATGGAGATCTCATCCTAGATAACGCTATGCACCAAAAAAAAATCTGCAAGTCTTTTGGAAACATTTACCAAACTATACCCATTCATTGAATTAGGCAGGTGAGATTTTTAGTGATAACACCCATGTCCATAAGGTCTAGGCCATCTTTGACACAATACTAATCCCTTCCACATAGTTGCCTTCGATCCCTTCTATTGCCGAGATTATTTTGCAAGCTCCTCTACCCACAAAGGATCCTATTTCACCTACTCCTCTACCCATGGAGGAGCTTACCTCACTTAATATTTCATCTACAGAGGTGCTTACCCCTCTTATCCCGCCATTTAATGAGGATCCCGTATTACCCACACTTTTACCCAAAGAAGAGTCTATTTTACCCTCTTCTCCACCTAAGGAAAATTCTACATCACCTCCTTTCCCCCTCCTCGACACATAGAGGAGCCACTTTTATACTCTCTTCCGGTCAGTGATGCATCTCCCAGGGTCTACCAGGATCTTGTTAATCTTCTCACATCACTTCTTCCTATATAGTCAGAAGCCAAAACTTCCTGTTTTACAAACCTTAGAATTTTTCATAGGTATCACCACCAATTCTTCACCATCTTCCTCTATTTCTATGCCATTCTTCCATTTTGGCTGATCACTTGGAGTATATTGACTACTCACGCTTTGGGAACATCTTCGACTTCCCATATCGACTAAATGCAAATTTTGTCCACAGACACTTGAATGATCTATCCTAAAGTGTTCAAGACAACTAAATCCATTACACCTAAGCTGGTTATAGTAGCTTCTTCTACATCATCCTCACCTACACCCAAACCTTTTCTATAACCCAAATAACCACCTACACCCAAACCTCTACCTACACCCATACCTTCACCATGTGGTGCACAAACCCATCACTACCTTAGGATTTGTGCTAACACTGAGTCTAATTCCTCCTCCCATGAAGATCAATTTACCAACCTCTTCCCAAACTATCACTGACATATTCCCCCACCTAAGAGGAAGACCAAACCTCTTAGGCCTCGTACCCTATTTATCTCACTCCTCCTCTCTCATCTTCACCACTTCCATCCATCAATCTTAGTCAAACAACCTCCTACCCAAGGTAAACCTAAAATGAAGAAACATACATCCTTACCACAACCTCCCATTCCACCTAAGCCTTCTATATTGCCCATGCCTACTCCACTACCTAGTCCATTACCATCTCTTCCACCTACACTTTCTATATTGCCTCCTACCACTATCTTCACTGTACCTCCACACTCACCGTGGCTAACCCATCCACTACCATCATCTCGCATTAGCTTCTACTTCACACACTACCCCGACACCTTTACCCAAGAAGGTGTAACCCAAGCCTAAAACCACACTACCTGTAAAAAGGTAGTTAAACCTACTTAACCTCTAACTCCCCCTCCAACAAGACTTCTTCCATAGAAGTCACCCAAACCTCCATTCAAACCCACTCTCACTTCTCATTGTGATCCCTTGGCAGGATCTTACGCTTACATCATCGCTTAGCTATTAAAAACCTTTACCATTACATTAGCACCTCTCAGGCCTTAAAACCACTCAAACCTAAACCAGAATGGTTTGATGATACCATGATTTTCACTTATCACCGTGTGTCAGGGCATGATTTTGAAAATTATAAGGCCCTTAAAAATATTCTTTTTCAAATGTGTCCTCTCGAAGATCTCTTTGACAAAGATGACTTTTTGGATGAAGATCTCATTCCACATTCATCTGTGCAATACAACCTCACCCTATATATATTCAATGGCCTTCACCTCCACAACACTCTTTTCCTCCACCAACTTTTGAGATCAATATGGTCTAGATCGAGAGCTAGCCCAAGCCCCTCTAAAATGACAATACATCATAATCATTTCATAGGGCTCTTATCCTGCACTAGGTTTTTATCCCTCATATTGTTATACCTTTCACGAAACATCCTCCTCTTTTCCTTAGATCAATATGGTTCATGTTGCCACTCGAGCATAGAAAGACAAAGGAAAAGAGAAGACTGGAAACCCATATAGTACACCATTACCAACCATTCCAATGTGACAATCATCTCACCAATAGGAAACCACAAAATACAACTATCCGCACACCATCTCTCACATAAGGTTCTCAACATAAGAATATTTGTGGGCACATACCCCATCATGCATCAAGGCTATGACATTTGCATCACACACACTACATATGGGGAGGGATTTTATTATATTCCATGCACACATCCTATTTACATTTTCTATAGTTACTATTGCTTGCAACTTCACAAAGTACAAATTATATGAGAGTACCTAGGGCACGACATGCACACACTCACTTGAACAACATGTGGGTCTAAAATGTAGTGCAAAGGCCAATGATAAGACCTCTAGTTTAGGGATGAGTTCGATCGACCCATTCATTTGCATCTTTATTTTTTCTCGGGTTTGATACTTCCTTTTGTATTACAGGTCATCATACAACTCATTCGGAAAATTCAATCATGACAGACACACAAGGTTTCGAGATCAACTTATGATCATACTAGAATACGGTTCTTAGCTTTTTCATAGATCGAGCACCCAAATTGTAGACCAGGGGTTCTGCTCGGTGCCCTGCAACACTCTCATGTTCCCTAGTCGTTTAAGATATTCCAGATCTACTCTTTGCAGGGTCTCCGAGTGATTGTATCCACTTCCATATTTTATTTCCAGATCTACAACATTGTGCGATAAACACCTTTAATCAACTAAGTCATCTGTCCTTTACTTGAATAATTAGGATTTTATTTCACTTAGAATAATTTATTTACATTTATTCCATGTTGTCTTATTCCATTTACTATAACGTTTTATTCCTTCTAATTAGAATAACTATTATTACTATTTCCTTGCATTTAGGTAATTTTAGTTTATCATTTTGGTGAACCCAACCTCTTTCACACTTAATATCCTTATTCTTCTTATAGAATGGGCCAAAATTCTTAATCTTATTTAATTAAGAGATATCCCACTTGTCAAGCTATCTTCCAACAATCCCTAGACACCCAAAGATTTTGATGACAATACGCTACCCCATGGATTAAGTGTTATGGTTCATTGTTTATTTATCGACCACCGATCTTGACGATCCTCCTTCTAACCAACCCATATTAGAATTGATTCAAACCTTACATGCACAATTTTATATAATGGAATCCACAATCACATCTATTATATTTTAAGTTCAATGGTCTAGGGATGCCTCTCAATCGTATACTTCCTCTATGCAATCTATGACATCAACGATCACATCTCTTAGATATGAAATCCAACAACTTAAGGATTCTTCTCAATCACGTACATCCTCTATCCACACTATGGAATAAATGAACACATCTCTTGGGTTTGAAATCCAACAGCTTAAGGATGCCTCTCAATTACATGTTTGTGCTCCTTCCACATCTTATACGCAATCTATGTCCACTACATGTCATCTAGTAGAACCTTAACACAAGACACTACCCGAACCTCTCATATTTGAGCATAATACCACACCACATACAAGCCTTACTTAACTCCTTCATTTCCAGCTTAATCACTCTATCACATATGCAACGTTATTATCCTTTTTATAAGAAAAATACCTGGATATCGTCCATATTTCCATTATCATTGAATCAATGGACATAGTGACAATAATTTCCATACTTTGCATTGCATAATCAACAACCTTAAGCATGAAGGTCTTATTTCATTTTCTCCATAACACTTTAATGCACATACTACACCCACATGGGCTCCTAAGTATCTTTCTCCTTCGATTAGTCTAGATCCATGTCAAAAACTGTTGTAGTTAATAGTGGCATTCCTCCCGATCTTTCTAAGGAAGTTCTTGATGATTCTATTATTCGTTACATAACTTATATGGATAACCCCTCCCCTATTCATAATGATCCTTCTCCTATTTCAACAAGCATTTATCCTATTTTTGATATTTTTTCTCCTCCACTTACTATGCATCACTATACCATTTCTCATACACCTTCTTCGGTTAGTCAAGTGCCACCTAAGCCATCACCCATGGTTTTACCAAGTAAACAATGTATAACACCTATCAAAATTAGTTCACAAACCACTCCTGCTATGTCATCTACTGCATTATCAAATAAACCTAAGCAATCTCCCTTGAAACTTAGTGTAACATGACCTCTTCCCAAATCTACAATCTAACCAAGTTTATTAAAGCAACTAAGCCTCCACCTAGTTCAACTACAATATTTGTCCAACAAGGTTACACCATGTGTAAACTTGGCCTTTGGTAGGTGACTTTAGTTACTATACCCTCCTGATGACACACTCATATTATTAGGGTTCTTAAATGACTATTGAGGGGTCTTTTACCAAAAATAACCTCGTTTCATCTTGTATTTCTCCATTACAACACCACCTATACATACACACATCTATAATAATCCTTACACATCATCAATTAAACAAAATCCATCATGTCTCATCACCCACATACATCATTTATTACATAGTACACATGTTATCATACACTTGGGGGGCATAACATCCCGTGTTCCCCCCTAATCTTAGCATCCACACATATTTTACTTTTGCATTCTCATACATTAATCTCATAGCATACGCATACTCCTCCCACATCTTAGTACTATCATTACCCGATGATGCACTCTTGTGCTTTGGTTCACACTTGACTATTGAGGGATTACCATTACACTGAACCCCACACACTGCACTATAGGTTTTACACATTTATATTCTACCACAAACACCACACATCCTACATTATCCTTTCTATACATTGGCTACATCCTAAACTAACCTATACATACCTCATCTATTAGTCATTTATACATCATCTATATCATACATGCTACACTAGTCATCATATCATCTGTGTCTAGTTTTACATCTCTTTTGTACATTTTACATTTATGCTAGGTTACATTATATATGGCTCTAGATTTACATTCTATCACTACAAATTATATTTCTATTTACCCCTATCACCGTATATTACATATTTCTTATTCTACACACCCTACATTTCCTACATTACATGAGTCACAGTGCATCTATCCATCATATAAATTCTTCACACTACACTAGATTCCATTACACATGGATCTAGTTCTACTTATCATCCTTACATATTCCATTCCTCTATACACCTATTAGTGTATTTCATACATTACACACGCTACACATTCTACATTTCACTACCCACAACGCACATTTACATACCATACTCCTTACTTAGTCATTTATAATATGATGTATTTTATGCGATGCACTCACCACCCTATGGTGCACTTTAGTTCCTCGGTCCATACTCGAATCCGAGGGTTTACCAATAAAATGGACCATACATTCACCAATGTGAAATTTTCCTCCCGTGACATTTCCAAGTATTAGTCACATACACCTTTGGTTAAATAGTCATCCCTTCTTATCATCTTGTCGTGGTATTCACCTTAGGGTAAATCACCACTCCTTCTTATTCATCCCATAGTGACATATGATTTAGGCTAAATCATCACCTATCTTTATCCTTTCATCTTATAATCATATATGCTTAGGGATAAATCATCACTCACACATTCCACAAGTTGTTGTATATGCTTAGGCTATAAGGTCAATGCACATCTCTCCGGATGTTGCATTTCATCACCACTGCATATAAACACTTATCACGTCATGCTAGAAAAAACCAACACTACATGATCATTTCCCGATGACGCACTCTTGTTTACGGTTCATTTTTGACTACCGAGGGCAATATATAAACCTCATTGCATACACTTCCATCCACTCGGGGGACGATGCTACATATCATATCATTCCATTTTGCATTCCATTCCATTCATCCATATCATACTACATTGTCTTGGAGGAATTTACTTTTGTTTACTAGTGTTTTACATTATCACTTTACTACACATGTTATATTTCTTTCTTATATTTCATTATCATACACACATGCGTGTTCATGCCTTCATCTAGTGTGATCGAAGATACAAGAATTTACACGCGACATGGATGCTCGCCTTCTACCCTTGCTATACTAGTCACCGGGGTATCCACATTCATCTTATCTAGTTGTTATTGTTTCATTTTGTACTTAACATCTTATCTTACTTATACATGCTTTGACGTATTGGTTATCACTCTAACATGCTAACGGGTGTTCCATGCTCAACACTTGTTTTACAAGATTGAATGTTTCCATGACTACCTCTTTATTTCTACTTGTCTACTTTGTTTTCCATTGTATGTGGGATTTTCCCTTTACTTATGTGCACACTTGTCTATTGTTTGCAGCCATGATGATCTTGTGTGTTTTGGTCTTTAGTTATAGACCACCACCTGCCTGGTGGTGGTCCATGACCACCACCCAGACAGGGTGGTGGTCCCATAACCACCACCACCACCGCACCTGGCGGTGGCGGTCCTGTGTTTTTTAGAACTTTTTCTAACACTTTTTCATCAACATAAAAATCAAGTGGCACTCATAATTCTCAACCACTCTTGCTTGCATTTAAGTTTTAGCCACCTAGTAAATAGTAATTCCTCTTTTTTATAATAGAAGAGTTCAATTCAATCTTACCCTCTGGTAAATCAAAGTGCTATAAATACCAAGCTTGTTTACAAGAAAATGGCCCCTCTCCCTCTATGATTTATTATTCAGTGTGTTTTGAAAGTTCTTCAATAAGTCTCAACAAGTTTAGATTTTGTAAAGCTTTCAGCCTCTCAGTTCAAGGCTCCACAGTTCTAGTTTAGAGATCACTGGATCTCTCTAGTTTCATCTTGTTCCATTGTTGTTCTCCAAACAACTGGCTTAGCATAAAACAGTTCTAGTTCTAGATTAAGTTCATTTGAATCTTGATTCTGCTTAGAGTTATAGGTTGTTGTTTTTCATCACAGAAGTATAGGTCCTAGAGATTTTGGTGTGTTTGTATTGTATCCCTGTAACAATCCTGCTAGGAATCACATAGTCAAGCTCTTGTTCTCTTGCACTATCCCTCTCTACTTGCATTTTGTTCACTATTACATCCAAGCTGCCACTATTTGAACATCTTCTCCTGCTACCACTGTCACATTCCCACTTTTCTAGATTCACGAGAACACGAAGGAATGAAGAGATCACACTGAGGGGACAAGTCACAATACAACTAGATTTTCCATTGTTCTGTAAACTCCAGGTTTGAATTGTCAAAGTTGTAGTTACAATATATCAAATAGAATAGAAAATCATTTTATTTCAGTTAAGCTTGCTTTCAATATTACCAGGGAAGTTGTGGGGAATGATAGCTTCTGAGAAGCTATGATTTATTCCTCACTTCTGAGGTAAGATTGAAGGTCTTTCAATTAAATTAGTTAGTTATTTATATTTAGGATCAATTCACAAATGCACAGGAAAATAGCTACATCTGCTACCTTGCTTGTTTTAATTCCCATTATTAGATTAATTGTTCATTATCTGAATATATTAGAATAGTCGCTCTTTAAATTTCATTCAAATTCACATCTTTGAAAATACAAAAAAAAATATATAAGCATAGTGTAGATTTATTTTCATAATTAGTTTACTTCATTTCAGTTAAGTTTGGTTATCTCTTGCATGACAATTACGGGACCCAGAGAGCCCAGGATTACATATTCAACCGGTAATACCTCAACCAAATCTCTTCACAACATTAATGGATATAGATCAAGGTCTTAGAATTCACGTCTTTCAAACAACAACAAACCCACAAGCAGTTAGTGAGCAATTGAGAGAATTAATATTGAAGATGACAAAGCATACGAATTCTAGTCAAATCAACCCAACTATAGATTGCCTTGATAGGATATCCACATGACCATACAAGAACCCAAAAGAGAGAAAATATTTGGTTGTGATTCATTAGTTCCATAGCCAAACACAGGAGACCTTCTCATTGACATAGACATAGGCTTACGTATACAAGTTGCTAGAACACCCATAAGGTATTCTTGAGAAGATCACACAACTCCTGTATTAAACATAGAAGCTGAAAAAGCTTATGACTATTGGATAGTCGGAAGAAGAGATTGATTCTTCACATGACCATAAAGGTCCACAACAACCACGAACTCATGGTTGTGATCCCTAGGTCCCACAACCCAACGGGCCTACTAATCAGTTAAACATTGACACCAGTTTACGTACGCTGGTATTTAGATCCTCACCACTCCCACCGGATATCATAACACAATTTTCCATATTAAACATATAAAGCCAATCAAGCTAATATTTTCTGGGTTAGACCAGAAAACCACCCATAGTTTCCTACAAATCCACTACACCTCTCACTACCACTTTCATGACCTTGTCTGGAAATATACACGAAGCACCTACAGGTCACTTTCCACGCATCCAACAACCAATAGATAGGATCTCGGTAGAGCTCGACATTGATTGGAGCCTCCGAGAAGCTATTATATCTGAACGATCCATTACACCAATTCAGGTTAGGAGAGCTTTCTTTTCCTTAGACTCACAGATCCCATTATTACGTGTGTTGAGGATATAAGATTTCCCAACTAGTTTTCTACATCCACATATATTTCATTTCCACCAGTTGTCTCGGCATGACCTCGGGAGGTCGGGTACAAAGAAAGGCTACTTGTTGATTCTCATGCTCACCTGTCACTTTTCTATCGTACAAAATTGGTGAACCCGACGTGAATGCAACAACTACTCCCTTTTCATTTCCATTTCTTTCATCCATCTTCACTCCTTCCCATTATTCTATGGGTATTTATATACCCCCAAATATGTCAGGATACGACGCATATGGCAGACCTCTCTCAGGTCTCAAAGCATATTATGGTCAAACAAATAGAAAACACCCTCACTTTCTGCATGGGCTGACAACTACTCAAGAAACTACTTGTCATCACAAACTCCTCCTCAAAGAACTAGCTCTAGTTCTTCATTCCAAATTGAGGAGCTGATCAGCTCACACAAACACAACAACCAGAGCCCTCAGGCTCTAACAATATGACATGTTTACTAGAGAATCCATTTCATCTCCTCGGGTTTTGTTTAGACCACAAATCAGTAGGTAGTCAGATCCACTCCCATTTTTGGATGAGGAGTACTTAGCACACTACGCTAGAAGTGAAAACACTTCCAAAACATGTACCCACCTATAGGAAGTTTGCAAACACAACCCGACACCCTACTCCAAGAAAACACCCCCATTCCTCCACCTATGGAAAATACTCTTGGTGAAGCTTGGCAGAGTAATGATCAATTCATAGTAGGGTACCATACCCCTCTACAACCTCAAGGTGTACAACAACAACCATCAAGGAAAAACACTGTGTCATCACCAATCGAGGTCATCTCAACTTTAGTTGAGAAGGTTAGAGGACTAGAACTTGCTCAAGAAATCAAACTTCACATTTCGGGCAAGCAGGAACTTCCAACCCTCCACATCATCCCAGCCAAGTTGACCTCCTCACAGAATAGGGCACATTAGGCATGCCTCCTCAACATTCATATAACTACCCACAACAAACACCAACTAGAACCACATTTTCAAATGCTTCTCCAGTTGAAAGTATGATACCTCCCGGTTTAGTACCAAACAACCCATATCAGAGCAATGCTCCTCCCTACTTAAACATTTATTCAAAATCACCACAGGAGACATGTCTCTCTCCTGGATGTTCACTCAACCACAGGGGTTTCCTTATGTCCCTACAAATACATATGTTATGCCATATCAACAACCCATTCCACCTCTCCCCCCTCAACAGGCACCATCGATGGTTGAAACCTATGCGGTAGGGACTTACTCAAAATATTTAAAAGAACCTCTAGATTTCACCATACAAAGCATCATGCTTCCAAGACCTCTTCCCGATTTTCCTAAATTCAAGGGGGAGGGAGATCCAAATGCACATATCAAGGCCTATGCCATGGCCATTCAGAATTTCTCCCTTGGGATGCGGTTGTTGCTAAGATATTCCCTAAGACCTTAGAGGGTATTGCCCTTGATTGGTATTATAGAATACCTAAGCCTCGATACACTCATTCAAACAACTTGTGTCGAATTTATCAAAGCTTTTGACATGAACAAATTGTTAAGAACAGGGATCAGGGAATTTTACTTACATTAAAAACAAGAGCACAATGAATCTACTACTCATTTTATTCAAAGATGGCATACAGTCCTCTACTCATCAGCAAGTGCTCCAAACATGGATCAGATGGAACTATGTGACTTATTCCTTCATTCTCTCAATAGAGAGATAAAGGAAGAAGTCCAAAAGTTCCCACTAAGGACTTATGATGAAGTACTCAGAGTGCTCTCCGAATCGATCAAGCGGCAATAGACAACGGTCATAAGACATATGGAATGAATGGGAAATTAATCACTCCCAATCAAAACACTACGACTTATCCTAATGTCGGGAATACCAATCAAGGACCCAAGATCCTTAACAAAAACCATGGGGTTACAATAGATGGAGTCACAGACTAGGTTAAAAGGGAAAACGTCATAAACACTTCACCACCCATTAACAATCAAAAAATAATAACTTTACTCCAACAATCAACATGGTGGATTTTAATCATCCATCACGACAACAACAACAACAACAATGAAAAATCCAAACACAAGGTCCAATCCAAAACCCAACTGGATATCAGAACCAAAGCCAAAGGCAACAACCTCAAAATTTTAACTCTAACAACCAACAACCTAATCAAAATTTTGGACCACAACAAGTTTCAAACCAACAACCTCAAAACTATAATCCCAACTTGTATTGTGGTTTCCACAAGATTCAAGGCCATGATACTAGGACTTTCCGTGACTACAATAAATTCATGCAACATTTTCCAGAAGATCAAAGACAACTCTTTATAGATATGTTTTTAACAAATTCTACATTACCCACGCCAAACACCTATACGGGAGCAATTTCCCCTCAAAATGCACCCCTCAAGATTTTTAACGATCCTCTCCCGAATCACTCTAACAATAATAGTTAGATCCAAATGGGACAAACAAGGGTGTTATGGTAGGAAATAATGATCATGAAGCCTCAACTTCATCAAATCCACCGGTCGCACCCCAATTAGGAACTCGACCACAAACCAAGATAGTTGGTCTGGTAGAGTTAGACACCGAGCTACACGTAGAAACCATAACAAGAACATGAGATTATTCTTCTCAACCAGTTCCAACCTACCCATTAGTACCAGACAACATTCAACAAACACTGGAAAAACCTATAGGTGCTTACGATCTAATTAATGACCTAACAAAGACCTTCTCTCACATTTCCTTCTTGGATTTGTTGAAAAACTCTCCCACTCACAGGGCTTCTCTCTTAGAAGCATTGGTCTTGGTCATCTAATTAACATCACTCCTCCTCCTAAAACACAAGTAAACCATGTAGACTTTGACATCTACCCTCCAGGGCAGCCAGATAGGGATACTGAGTTTATATTTGATATAAGAAAAATGCCAACAGATGCTGAAAAATTACACGTAGAGGTGACCCAACCTTGCATTTATAGGTATGGGTTTATAATAATTATGTTAAGCACAATGATTGATGATGGGGCAGCAGTTAACATAGTCCCCTTCACTTTTCTTCAAAAGCTAGGATATGGAGAAACAAATTGTTCCACAACACGAAATACGCTAAGGGGTTATGATAGCCTCAAGGCCACTTCAATTGGGACTATAGTGTTACCAGTCACCTTAGGACCCAAGACAATCCTCACCAAATTTTATATTATAGATCGGGAAACCAACTATAATATGATTCTCGGTCGACCATGGATACATCGCATGAAGGCAATCCCTTCCACGTTATTCCAGGAAATAAGATTTTTACACCTGGGAAAAATATTTGTGGCACAAGGTGACCCAAAACCTTTCACATACACTTAGCAGATTTGAAAAGAGACCAGCATCTTCACTCTGAGTTTGAGCTCCCAACAAATCAACTTAACAAACCAGTCAATTCAAAGCCAAAAGTAAAGTTGGTACCTACAACAGAATTAGAAGTCACGAATCTAGTCAAAGGCATTCCAACACTCAAAAATGAGACTAACATCATAGAGACAGTATCATTAGGAACTACCACAAAAATTTTCAAGTTACTAGAGAAATATCTACCTATTCTCCTACCATTTGATTCCATGGGTATAGGATGTACCCTAGGAATTGGCTCCTTCCAAAGGGATGAAGTTTGTATGGTAGAAGTAACCAGGAAAAAGAAGAAGACACAAGAATGTTCCAACATCCATTTTTCCAAGAAAATATTGGACTCTCCACTTCGATGGAGCTAGATGTCATTTCGGTGTTGGGGCAGGTGTGATCTTTACTTCTCCCGAGGGAAAGATCCTACCTTTTTCCTTTAAGTTAAACTTTGAATGTACAAACAATGGGGCTGAATACGAAGCCCTCCTCCTTGGCCTCATCATAGCCAAAAGGATGGGCATTGATAACATTAGAGTACTAGGAGACTCACAATTAGTTACAAACCAAGTATCTGAGGTATATGAGACTAGAGCTGAACACTTACAACTCTATAAAATGGTGGTATTAGATCTAACCAAGGGATTCAACTTCATATCAATCGAAGCAATCCCACGAGAACAAAACCTTCTCAGATTCAATAACAACCTCAGCTTCCCATTTCACTCCAAGCAATGAGTTGGAAAATACAAATTTCATGGTATCACTTCATACTGAACCATTGGTGCGTAAAATACCAATAACCCCGATCTTGACACATATAGAAGCTGAGAATGAGTTTACCATCCTAGATCACTTTGACAAATGATAGGGTCACTCTTGGATATCTAAATGCCTATGTGGAATTACATCTCACTCATCACATAGTAGATTTCTCCCTAATCCCATATTCCTCTTCCTATTTTGGAAATCCCATGATAGAATCTCCCCACAAAAGAATCTCAAAATCTACGAGGTAGAGAATGAAGAAAGTTTGGAACTACCTCCGGCCCTGCCTAAATTTGAAGAAGGCAACACTTCCTTAATCAAGGAATGATTGACATAAATATTGGAATGAGGAAGAACCAAATATTTTGAAGTTGGGATCCTCATTAACTCCAGAGGAGATAGAAATACATACCCAGATCCTCAAGGAACATCAAAAGGATTTCACATTTAATTACAAAGAAATGATGGGAATTACACCACATATCATGGTACACAATCTTGTCACCAAACCAGATGCAAAGCCAATTAAGAAAAAATTCGAGACCAATGAAACCAAAAGTGGCTCTCATGGTGAAAGAAGAAGTAATGAAACTTCTCCAGTGGGATTCATCAAACCAATCAACTATTCACAATGGGTATCTAATATCATCCCTGTTCTAAAAAAGAATGGGAAGATACACATTTGCATAGACTTCCGGACATTAACAAAGCTTTCCCCAAAGATGACTTCCCATTACCATCCATCGACATCATTGTTGACACAACAACTGGATTTGAGCTTTTGTCTCTCATGGATGGGTTCTCGGGATATAATCAAATCAAAATATCTAAAGAGGATCAAGCCAAGACTACGTTTATAACTCCTTGGGAACTTATTGTTACGTTGTCATGCCATTCGGTCTTAAGAACACTGGCTACATACCAATGGGAAATGACATACATATTCCATGACCTTATTCATAAGATTGTGGAATCCTACGTAGATGACTTGTTGGCCAAGGCCAAGAAGCATTGTGATCACCCAGAAGTACTCCGTATCATTCTCTCATGATTGATCGAATATGGCATCACATTGAATCCAGAGAAATGTGTATTTGGTGTAACAGAGGCAAGCTTCTAGGTTACATTATATCATCACGAGGGATTGATGTCGACCCAACCAAAATCTGGTTGTTCTTGAAATGATTCCACCATCGATGAGAGTCTGGTATCAGATCATTTCTTGGGAAACTTGGTGCAATTCAAGGTTCATCCCTGACTTAAGTTTTGTTGTTCATCCAATCAACAATTTATTAAAGAAGGATTATAGCATTGATTGGATGGAAGAATGCAACGAGGCCTTCAAAGTAGTTAAACGCTTCTTGTCTCCTCCCACACTAATGCCTCCTAGACCAGATCATCCTTTGATCTTGTATTCATGGGCTACTGATGTCTCGCTAGCCTACATGTTGGCTCAAGAAGATAATGATAAATGGGAACGTGTAGTTTATTTCATTAGTCGACATTGCTTGATTATGAAACACATTACACACAGGTAGAAAGAGAATGCCTTGCCATAGTCTTCACAACAAAAATGTTTAAGACATTACATGTTGAATCAAGAAACAAGGGTTATTGTAAAGACAAATCACTTACGGACATTCCTCACACAAGGGTCTTTATCTAAAAAGGTTGGACATTTCATAACCTTAATGGGTGAGTTTGAACTAACATTTGTAAACCAAAAATCCATTAAGGGACAAATCATTACAGACTAGTTAGCTGAAAATCCATTAGATGGGGGTGATCTGGTAGATCTAGACTTTCCCGATGAGTGCATATATTTTTCAAAACCAGGCCCCCATCTCTATATGTCCTTGGTACACTGACATCATCAATTTCATCATGGACCACACATACCTAGAAGGTGCCACATCACAACAAAGAAGGTGGTTACACATTATCACTACTAAATACGTTATTTTAGAATAGGTGCTCTATCGTAGAGCCTTCGATGGAATGCTTTTAAGATGTGTTGACATGGAAGAATCCAAAAATATTCTTTACGAATCCCACAGTGGGATATGTGGAGGCCACTTCGGTGGCCACACCACTACTTGCAAAATACATCGATGGGCTATTTCTGGCCCACTTTGAACATGATGCATAGTAGAATTTGTGTGCAAGTGTCATAAATGCCAAGAGTTCTCCCATGAGATTCACATGCCAACATAGGCTCTCAAAACCAATCGCAACCCCATGGCCCTTTTCCACGTGGGGCCTAGATTTGATAGGGAAATTCTCTCCCTCATCAATAGATGGCCATAACTTTATAATCATGGCCACAAAATATTTTACTAAATGGGTAGAGGCCATGCCTCTCACCACCGTACCAGGTTCTATAATCACTAAGTTCATTTTGAATCAAATCATTTGTAGGTATGGTGTCCCACAAGTCATTATCTCAGATAATGGCACATCCTTCAAGAATGATGAGGTCCATGAGTTATGCAGAAAAATTCAAGATAAACCATCACACGGCCTCTCTTTATTACCCCCAAGCCAATGGACAAGCTGAAGCAACAAACAAAACATTAAAATCCATTCTCCTCAAAATAGTTAAGGAGAAAAAATGGGATTGGCATTTAAAATTATACCCAGCCTTGTGGGCCTATCGAACGTCAATAAGAACACCAACAGGACAACCCCTTTCTCATTGGTATTCGGGGTAGAAGTAGTTCTCCCTTGAGGTCAAAATACCCAGTCTCCACATCTCATTACAAGGGATCTTGGGAGAAGAAGCCTATAGAGAGGCACACCTCTCTCAACTAGAAAGCCTTGATGAGGCCAGGTTAAATGCCGAACAATGGCACATAGAGCCTATGCTTGACCGGATGTGCCGAAAATATAACAAAAAGGTCTACGAATGAGAAATATACGAGGGAGATCTAGTTCTAAGACTAGACAAATGATTGATAAGAAAACCAATGAAAAGGAAGGAAATTCTGGCCCAAGTGGTTGGGCCCATACCGAGTCATGAAAGACTACGGAAATGGTGTGTATCTCTTGTGTACACTAGAAGGTGAGGAATTCAATGAAACTATCAATTCCTTGCATCTTAAATGGTTTTACGCATAAGTCATCAACATCACCATTTGTATATTATGTCTACCTACATTGCATTAGTCACTCAAGTTGTTTCATTTTGTTCACTCATTTCATAAATTTTGTGGTCAAGGAACTTATTCTTAAGCAATTTATTACAAGCTTCTGAAAATATTGGCAAAAAAGCATTCAAATCATATCTCTTCAATTTTCATAATATCATCAAATGGTTTCAAATCATCTCATCAATTCGACAGACAAAATCTTGACAAAAACCATACCAAGGCCTCGCATACTTGGTCATACTCATTTTTCTACTAGGTTAAGTTGTTCTTACCTACGGTCTATTCTAGAAGCTTCTTGGTGTCACATCTATCCCTCTTACGTCTCTTTGAAACAAGGATACTCCAAAATCACATATCAAAAATGTCAAAGCCAAATTAAATAAAAATACTAAACAAAATAGAATATTTTATTTTACACACTTCTTTTCCCTACCAACCTTCGGTGATGAGCCCATCTCTTACTAGTGGTGCGAGGTTGAGAAAGGAAAGAAGTGCCCTTACTCACCTATGTCCTACCTTTCGGTGATAAGCCCATACTTCTTACTAGTAGTATGGGGTAGGGCGTAGGGGGTCCATTCACAAATTAATGAATCTTAGTATTTTAAAAATTCAAAGCAAAGTGTATTAAGTGAAATTAAGCATCCAAATTCCAAAGAGATCAAATCCTCAAAACCATATTTTGTCAACCAAATTTCCATTCATGGATCTAAGTCTAGATAAACTAGAAAGTAAGTTACATTCTGAGCTATGTAGTAGTTTTTGAGTAAGAATAAGTACGTAGGTCTAAATTTGGTTTCTATCAATACCTTGTCTTTCTCTCATCATTTCCATTTAGTCAAACTCATACAATTTGCACCCTTCCCAACTCTCGTGTTGAGCCCTCACATCTTACTAGTTGCGTGGAGTTAGGAGTGGGGAAAGTTCATCTCATTATCACTACATATTCATCACATTTTTCCAAAACAAGAAGAAGCAACAAACATTTCCCAAAGAAGCCAAAAGTTCAGTACTACAATATGTTTGCATCATCACATATCAACATTACAAAAAAAAAAAAAGAGAAACATTTGTTCAACACTTGTTATCACCTTGTCATCCATTGCATACATTCTAAAAAGCATATAAAAACAAAGATTCTAAAAACATCTAGTGTACACATGAGAAACAAATCACAAAAAACTCTAGATACAAAGAAGATCTAGATCCAAAAATATATATATATATATATATATATATATATAATATATATATAATCATGTTTTACATACAATGCCATCATGCACTAGGCATGGTCAAAATGCTCAATGAGCCCAAAAATACAAAAACAACTCATATAAACATCCAAAAAAATCACTACAAAAAGACCAAATGGCCTCTCAATCCCTGTGGGATCCCTCGGGTGCACGACCACATCTAGGGCTCCTGCTACTGATGACGCTCTAAATGCACTGAATGATGGGAGTGCTCATGATCATGGCCACTAGCTATGGTCTCACTACGAGAATGGCTCCACCTCATCGTGCTCAACAGTCTTGTATCTCAATCCTAGCTACTCGAGTATGAAGGAGGACACTAACTCTCCACCTTCCGATATAGGGAAAACACATCAATGTGTGTCATCCCACTGCTAAAGGCTCTCTCGACATCCTCAGTAAGTTGAGCCTGGGTCTTCCCCAAAGGGAAGCAAACAGGGTGTCGGCACACACCCGGTGAATCAAATCCCACCATCCCTGAGTAGTCACTATAAAAAAAAGGGAAATAACAAGTTAGAAAATCACCAAAAACAAGTCAAAAAAAAAAAAAACAACAAAAAAAATATCAACTAAACATCTCTAACTAACAAGGTCGAGAAAAGAGTAGTAACTCACTCAGATCTCCAGGCATCCAGGTAGGGTCTCTAGGATCTGCGCCTACTACCGACATGCTTGCCGACTACGGAGCCTCCCCCAAAATCTAGAAAGAAATGACGTCCTACCACAGACTCATCATCTCCCTCAAAGTCCTGAGAAGGAACTCCTCTGAGACCAAGGTCTCCTTCTCTCGCACTCACCTCCACCTCTCTACCCTCAAGATATCCTGAGTGTCATGCCACTCAAAATCACTATCATCCTCCTCGGCCATCCCACCGGCCTCACCTCCAACTCCCTCTCCCATCATCTCCTCCTCAGTCTCCCCCCTCCTGTGAACTCCTCAGAGTCTGAGTCCACATCAATAGGCTCATCCTCCTCCCCACTGAAAGTAGGAGCAGCTCCCGATCTAAAGTAAGGGTGCTCGAGGAGCACCAGCTACCCCTCGGGCACGAACCACCCACCTAACCACAATAGAACTCTAGAGTAACCGTGGTCCAACCTCGATCTCCTCTAGGACCTCCCCGGCCTCACGAATAGTCCTGTATACTAACCCCCTGAGGAAGCATATCAACATAGGGGAGGCCAAACTACTGAGGGACTCGATCAAATGGGTGGACCTCCACCCTCTCTATCCTATCTACTAACTGACCTGTAGTAGAGCAGGAAATCAATGTATGTGTCTCCTCTCCCCATACTCCCACCATGGCCTGATAAGGAGTGGCCTCCATATCTGCAGTAGTAGTCAATGAAGCCACTAGCTGATGTGGCATCCTAAGTACTATCATCCCCATCCACCTCGCTACTCTAACATAGCCCCGATCCTCTACTAGTACACCCCTCCCATAGGGGATGATACGCTCATACACCCAACTCATAACTAGAGTAGGATGACTCAAGGACTGCCCCTATAACCTGACCACCCTATATAAGTCATGGTATGTGGTCCCAAGAATGTCTACTCCCCAAGCATAAGTATGGCCATGGGCCTCAATCTATGCAATAATGGGAGCCCAAAGAATATAAGAGAGTATCTCCTCCCTTATCCCCAATCAACCATGAGGCCAAGATACCCATAATAGCCTTACGGATGATGGGGATAGGAGAAGAAGCAATAGATCAGACCTTCACCCCCTTCTTCGAGCCAAAGGAGACAACAACATCTCCCATATAAGTAGCCCACTAAACCATCTGAGACCTGATCCTACTGTTGTCTTAAGAGACAACCACCTCCCAAGAATCGAAACCCCAATATATGATAAAAACATCCTCCAGGGTGATAGTCCACTCACCCCTAACACCTGAAACCAAAAGTATTCTGGTCCACATCCCAATATGAGAATAAGTCACACAATATGTGACTGCAGAGAGCAACATGAGGAACCTGTGAAATCCTCAAAATACCACCCTCTCGCAGTGTCTGTCTCTCTCTATCTCGAGTCAATATGTCTAACACTTTCAGAGCCAATCACACTCCCTCTCTCTGCTCCACCTAATACTCCTCCTTCTTCTATCCACCCAAAATAGAGAAAAAGAGAAAGTTAGCAACATAATCCAATAGATAAGCTCATCAAAAACATAGAAAAATGTCAAAAATGCAAAAACAATTAACTAAGGCATCTTTTTTTTCTTTTCTGTCTAGAACCACCACCCTGTGCAGAGTGGTGGTTCCATGACCACACCATCTAAGGGCGGTGGTCCTCGACCGTGACCACCACCATCATAGGGCGGTGGTCCCATGACCACCGCTCTGTGGGTGGTGGTCTCCTATGCCGATTCAATGCGTGCCCCTAAAGCCCTAAAAATGCTTAAAAATAACAAAAAATACACCATTTTGAGTGAAATAAAATCCTACCCTATGGGCCCCCCTAGAGACTCATTTAACACTAAGATTTTTGAAAATAACCCCCCAAGACAAAGATTTCAACATTTTTATATTTTAGGTTTAAAAACAATGAATTGAGAAAAACTAACCTGAGACTTCACAGGTCGATGTCCTACTCTCGGAGGCATGATCACGATCTCACAACGAACATTTTGACTACACTCTCATCAAAAATGGTTACCATGGGTCCCAGAGCTCAAAAATTGCCAAATCGATACACATGCACAAAAATGAATAGGAAAATGAGCTCATTATATATATATATATATATATATATATATATATATCTAACCTTGTTTTGAATGTTCTTTCACAGAGTTGGAGCACCGATGGAGGTAAGTTCTTATCCCCACACAAATGGTAAGTCCTCATTTCATTTTAATTTAGTATTTATTTTTTTATTTCTTTTATCTATCTACACTTGAGTCCTCTTTTCATTTTACAGATAGCGGGAATCTGATGGCAACATTACGACACACAGGTATGTCAGGTATAGCTTCTAACTCCCCATTTTGGGACCACCATACTTGGACCCACCATTTTATGCCCCTTCATGGCTAAAATGCTTCTCCGAGGGGGAAATATGTACGTACCCAAAATTGTATGTACTATACTACCGAAAAGAGGTTACAAAAACCCCAATGATGATTCAGATCTCTTCGCAAGGTGTTCGAATCTAGAAAGCACACTGAGTATACATTTACATCCTAAAAAAGCCTTATCCAGCCTTTCACATGCTTTGTTCTAACCCCGTTCCCTCTTTTCTTGCATTTTGGTCTTTAGTTACAGACCACCGCCCTACCTGGCGGCGGTCCCATGACCGCCACCCAGATAGGGGTGGCGGTCTATAAACCACCACCCCACACTGGGTGGTGGTCCTGTGTACATTTTTCCAAAACTTTCTGATGCTTTCATCAACGTAAAAATCAAGTGGCACTTAGTATTTCTCAACCACTCTTGCTTGCATTTAAGTTTTAGCCACCTGGTAAATAGTAATTCCTCTTTTTTTATAATAGAAGAGTTCAATTCAATCTTACCCTCTAGTAAATCAAAGTGCTATAAATACCAAGCTTGTTTACAAGAAAATGGCCCCTCTCCCTCTATGATTTATTATTCAATGTGTTTTGAAAGTTCTTCAATAAGTCTCAACAAGTTTAGATTTTGTAAAGCTTCAGCCTCTCAGTTCAAGGCTCCATAGTTCTGGTTTAGAGATCACTGATCTCTCTAGTTTCATCTTGTTCCATTGTTGTTCTCCAAACAACTGGCTTAGCATAAATATAGTTCTAGTTCTAGATTATGTTCATTTGAATCTTGATTCTTCTTAGAGTTATAGGTTGTTGTTTTGTCACAGAAGTATAGGTCCTAGAGATTTCAATGTGCTTGTATTGTATCCCTATAACAATCCCGCTAGGAATCACATAGTCAAGCTCTTGTTCTCTTGCACTATCCCTCTCCTACTTGCATTTTGTTTGGCTTACGTCCAAGCTGCCACTATTCGAACATCTTCTCCTACTTGCCACTATCACATTCCCACTTTTCTGATTCACGAGAACACGAAGGAATGAAGAGATCACACTGAGGGGACAAGTCACAATACAACTAGATTTTCCGTTGTTCTAGTAAACTCCAGGTTTGAATTGTCAAAGTTGTAGTTACAATATATCAAATAGAATAGCAAATCATTTTATTTCAGTTAAGCTTGCTTTCAATATTACCAGGAAGCTATGGGGAATGATAGCTTCTGAGAAGTTGTGATTTATTCCTCACTTCTGAGGTAAGATTGAAGGTCTTTCAATTAAATTAGTTAGTTATTTATATTTAGGATCAATTCACAAATGCACAGAAAATAGCTACATCTGGCTACCTTGCTTGTTTTAATTCCATTATTAGATTAATTGTTCATTATCTGAATATATTAGAATAGTCACTCTTTAATTTCATTCAAATTCACATCTTTGAAAATACAAAAAAAAAAAATATAAGCATAGTGTAGATTTATTTTCATAATTAGTTTACTTCATTTCAAGTTAAGTTTGGTTATCTCTTGCATGACAATTACGGGACCCAGAGAGCCCAGGGATTACGTATTCGAACCGGTAATACCTCAGCCAAATCTCTTCACAACATTAACAGATATAGATCAAGGTCTTAGAATTCACGTCTTTCAAACAACAACAAACCCACAAGCAGTTAGTGAGCAATTGAGAGAATTAAATATTGAAGATGACAAAGCATACAATTCTAGTCAAATCAACCCAACTATAGATTGCCTTGATAGGATATCCACATGACCATACAAGAACCCGAAAGAGAGAAAACATTTGGTTGTGATTCATTAGTTCCACATCCAAACGCAGAGACCTTCTCATTGACATAGACACAGCTTACGTATACAAGTTTCTAGAACACCCATAAGGTATTCTCGAGAAGATCACACAACTCCTGGTATTAAACATAGAAGCTGAAAAAGCTTATGACTATTGGATAGTCGGAAGAAGAGATTGATTCTTCACATGACCATAAAGGTCCACAACAACCACGAACTCATGGTTATGATCCCTAGGTCCCACAACCCAACGGGCCTGCTAATCAGTTAAACATTGACACCAGTTTACATACGCTGGTATTTAGATCCTCACCACTCCCACCGGATATCATAACACAATTTTCCATATTAAACATAGAAGCCAATCAAGCTAATATTTTCTGGGTTAGACCAGAAACCGCCCATAGTTTCCTACAAATCCACTACACCTCTCACTACCACTTTCATGACCTTGTCTGGAAATATACATGAAGCACCTATGTCACTTTCCACACATCCAACAACCAATAGATAGGATCTCGACAGAGCTCGACATTGATTAGAGCCTCCGAGAAGCTATTATATCTAAAATGATCCATTACACCAATTCAAGTTAGAGAGCTTTCTTTGCTTTCTTCACTCATCAGATCCCATTATTATGCAGGAAGAATTCGTGTTGAGGATATAAGATTGCCCAACTAGTTTTTCTACATCCGCATATATTTCAATGCATTTCCTCCCTATACTTATTTAGCTAGGGTGGTGTGAGATTTCCCAAAAAACTCATGAAAGTACACATATTCCATTTACACTTTTATTTTCAGTTCATTTTACATCTGCGTACTTTACACATCATATTTACATACATACATATTTGACTACTTGATCGTTTTCTCCTTGCAGGTCCAACCATATGAGAAATAAGCAATCAAATTTGGGGCAACAAAAAAAAATGAAAATGACAACAAAAACATATTGCTACAGAACTTACCTTTACTAACCATGCAGTACACTACACACAACAACAACTACACACGTGTTCCACCCTAGGTTCATTGTCATCACTTTTTATGTGCATTTTTCATCTTTATAATCCACGCTCCTCGACATTTTTCTTTTTGTCATTCCACACTTGAGTCTAGTCCATCGATATGTATTCTTCTACACTCTACATGTATATCGTACACATCTCTATTTACGTTATGTTATCGAGCATTCCACTCACCAACATAAAGTGGGGGCAAAATTTAGACACAAAATTATGCACTTTAGAAATTATTTAGTCCAGTCTTGTACAAATATTTAGAAGGTTCTCAAGTGAATAAATTAATAATTAATCCCACCTTTTGGCCATCTTTATTTTATATTTTATTTCGGCATTCTTGTATATTTTCTTGCATTTAACCATCCATTTCATAACTAGCCCATCATTCTATCCTAAAATCAGTGGTGCCCTAGCCTCACATGCAGGTGCCTCAAGGTTCTCTGGTCCCCACCTCGGCACCCCGATCTATGCACATCCTTTCCCACTTATTTTTGGGGCATTTCTAGCCATTTTCATCCTTATCCTTTTCCCACTCATCCCGATCGATTAAGTACGAAATTAAGCTTGAGAACCCTATAAATATAAAGTTATAAGACCATAATGAGGGTCCTAACATCACATACTACTATCACTCCATCTAGAGTTTCATCCATTGCATCACTTACATCCACATAGTGCCATGCATCAAGGCTAGGAGATCAACATCACACACACTACGTAGGGGGAGGAAAAATATTCTATTCCATGCACACATGTTATTTACATTTTCTATAGTTACTATTCATGGCTACTTCACAAATTACGAGTGACACAAGAGCACCTAGGGCACACCATACATACACTCACCGAGAACTACATCCAGTGTCTGAAATGTAGTGCAACACTCGGTGATAAGACCACTAGTTTGGTAGTCGAGGTCAATCCTACCCATTCATTTGCATCTTTATTTATTATAGGGTTTAATATTCCCTTTTGTATTGCAGGTCATCATATAGCTCATCTAGAAAATTCAGATCAACAAATAGAAAAGGTTTCATATCAACTTTCGACCATACCAAAATCAGGTCACGATCTTTTGCACAAATCAGAGTGCCTAAACTATAGACCAGGGTGCCCTGGGTGCCCTAAGACACTCCCAGTGCCCCAAGTAATTTCAGATCTTCCAAATCTATTCTTCATAGGGTCCCTAATATATTATATACACTTCCATATTTTATTTCCACATCTATGACAATCATGTGATAGTCACCTTTAATCAACTAAGTCATCTTTCCTTCCTTACTTGAATAATTAGGGTTTTATTTCACTTAGAAGAATTTATTTATATTTATTCCATGTTGTCTTAGTCCATTTACTACATCATTTTATTCCTCCTACTTAGATTAACTAGGATTATTATTTCTCTTGCATTTAGTTAATTTTAGTTAATTAGTTATATGTGTTACTTTCCTAGATGACCTAACTTAGGAAGTTATTCTATATTTGGCATTTGCTTCCAGATGAACTAACTTGGAAGCCATCATATATTTTTGTTTTCTGCCAGATGATCTAACTTGGAATCCATCGCATTGTAGTGACACCCATGGAGTGGGGGTAAGATTTCATTTCCTACACTGCTTCGATATGGCTCAACTATTTGATCGAAATTATTTGGATAAAAAAATCAAAAAAATTTGATCTGATTCCATCTGTAGTAGCTAGATCTTTAAGGATGTAGTTACATGTTAGAGAATAACACACCTTTCTCCCTACACTCTTCCTCTAATGGAAAGATGCTCTAATCCTCTAGTCAATTATTCATATACATGCAATCAGGTTAGGAATTGATCACTCCCTACCCCATCTCATCGCCATTATACACGTTTGAAATCATCAATCATCTAACATTACATTCATCACTCTTATTTAATGTACCTCACCATAATATTACACTTTTCGCTATGTTGCATGGATCAACACGTGGATCTATGGTTCAAAATGCTATATGGTTCATTCAACACATTTTTATACCACATCTACGTGTTCTACTACAATATGGGATTCTTCATATTTCTCTTAGGTATCCATCTCTATCTCGCTTTATGTTACCAAGATTTCCACTCACCAACATAAAGAGGGGGCAAATGTAGTCACAAAATCATGCAATTATACTATAATTATACCACAAAGTATGTTGTTTTATATATGGTTCTTCCGTAAGTAAAGTATTCAATAATAACTGATCCCCTATTCTTCTCGTTGGTCTAGTTGTTTGTTTTTATTGTTTGTCTTACACAATATTTAGTTACTTGCATAGTTATGGTCATATCTTAGGGAGTCTTAACATTCATTACTCACTTAGTGGTCATCTCTACTCTTTGAATAGAGTTCCTAGGAAGGGATTAGGGTGCCCATAAGTGCCTTGATCCTCATTTTTAGGTTCCCTAGTCCCAACTCCACTTGGTTATTATTTAGAGTTTCGAGGTCAGTATTTGTAATTTTCCCTCTCATTCCCCTAGGTACTAGTCAGCATGTCGGGTCATTAGTATTAATATTTGAACAAGAGATCCCTATATAAGCACAACATACTTAATATCTTCTAGGAAAACTATTTCTACTAAGGGTTAGCTATCTACGCAAGTCAAGGGACCGCATTTAGGTACTATTTTCATCACAAACTACATAAGAAAAGGAAGTATATTATATTCCATCCACCATTTTACATTCTATCTAGCTATTTCCTGTTATCTCCAAGTCATTTGCACTAGGAAATCCTAAGCACATCATTACATACATAAATCACATAGAACTACATTTGTTACGAGATGTAGTGCAACCCTTAGTTGTAAGTCCACCATTTTGGCTACTAAGGACAATCTGACCCTTTCATATGCATCTTTATTTTGTAGGGGTTTGATTTTTGTATGGGGTTTTACATGTGATTCTTTATTGTAGGTTTACAATGTCATCAATGAAGCTAGTGCAACATCCATGTGACAAAAAGTGAGTTATTGCGAAGACCTAACAACCAACTCAAACTCGGGTTATGAGTTGTTTTGTAGACCAGTGTTAATAATGCGAGACTAGGGTGCCTACAGGGCACCCTAATCCTTCCCAGTGCTCCCATATAGCTAAATCTTCCAAAGGTCTTGTAACTTTTTGAGGTATGTTATTTTACTCTGTTATACCCATCCATTATCTTGCTCGAGTCTTAGATCACATCGAAGGAAGTCATTTTTAGGTTAGTACCCTTTCCCTTCTCGTTTTAATTATTTCACTTCATTTAAAGTATCAAGTAAATTATTTAACATATATATCTCATTTATATCAATTATTGTGTTTATTTACTTCTTAGATTAACTGTTAAAATTCATATTTCGAGCTTAATCAAAGAACAAACAAAATAACACACATAAGTGAGATTTATTGGAAATTTTCATACATGTTTGAGCTAGATGGTGACCGTGAATAGTGGAGGATGTTTCCGTGATGCTTCATGACAAGTTTCAAATCAGTTTTGGAGCTCAAAATTGCACCTATCCCAAATCGAGTGATCTAGGGCTTTGAGGAAATATGGGACTATCTCCAAGTTTTGGGACTTACATAGATCCGTAATTCCATAGAATGTTGGTTCCTCTACCTATTCCTAATGCTAAACTACTCATAAGAAATGAAATGTAACTATCTAACTCTACTCTATGATTCCAAGGGACTAGGGTGAGAAGGAGATGCATGAAAAAAATCCTAAACTAAAGAGGTGATAACACCAAGAACAAGGGAAAGACACTCTTAAATGAGTGAAAATGGGAAGAAAATGAAGAAGGAGAGGGAATACATGAGTACCACAATCCAAAACAACATTCAAACCACCATTTCCATGGAGCACAATAGATTTAAACCTTATAAGGAGAATAAAACATGCAAAACATACCTACAAAAGCAAATGAAAGGAAATAAAATGCAATAGAACATAAGCTAGGGAAGATAATAACCACAAAAAGTATTTTATTGCTTCAAATAGATACACAGTTCATTACAATGGAGGAAGGAAAGAATCACCTGTAAATGTCCAAATCTGAGGCATGCAACTCAAAATCCACATGCAACACTTGTAGAAGGATGCATTATCATTACAATAATGTCCAATGCTTACAAATAAGCCACCCTTTACAATGTATATATATAGTGGGAAAGAGAGAGAACTCATATTCATACTTCCACCCACCAACAACATGCATTAAAAATATAAAAATAGCTATGGTCAACCTTACTTGTTAGGATATTAATGTTTACATTATAGTTTGGGTGGTTAGTAATATTGTTATAAACAATATTACGTACTTAGATTATTGATTATATAGATCATATTATTGTATATAACAAACCAATATGTTTTTATACCCGTATCCCTATTAATGGGTCTTTTTTTATTTGTGCTTCCTATTAATTAGGAAGTTGGTTTTCTATTTTCATGGCTATATAATAGCCATTGTAATTACAGAGATATATACAGAGAATTTTTCTGTGTGATTCATGTGTAAAATTGATCCAAACTTTAGATTTGGTATCAGAGTGACTATGCGATTTTGAATATTATGAGGGAAGATCCATTGTAATTAATGGTTACCCGTATATGGTATTGAGGAAATTTGTATGTCCACTATGATCAAGATACATAGGCATATTTAGGCAGATCTCGAGATTCATGCCATAGTGCAAAAGACTGCTACAAATCACGTGTAAAGTGAAGATTGTTCCTCAGTGATAGAAGGCACTTTTGGTGTCATTATTTTCTACATTGGAGATCAAATTCCACGCAGTCATATTCTGAGACACTTGAATACGGTGAATAGTAATAATAATTTTATTGAACATCAATACTTGACAAAAAAACCCATGTGATCAAGCAAATCCACGTGGATGCCATATTTAAATTTTTTTAGATCATGTTAGCAACTAACCCAAACTTTAGAATTACAAATCTATTTACCAATGGTACCCTCCTTGCAGAAGACATGAGCACCATACCTCATTAAAATTATTTGTTGAGCTACTTTGTACTATGTTATTTAATGTTGAGACATATTTCTTCTTCTTACCCACCTACCCTTACCTAACATTTTCCTCGCGACACTTTATTCGCCACCCATCATGTCATTTTTGTTATTAGTGTTGGCTTATAAAATAATTCCTTGTGTGTCATCTCGGGAGAATGTTGGATGGTAGTATGTCAGCCTAGTGTCATTCAACATCATTTTTCCGATGTCGGTTAGGAGCATGTTCTCTGGTAGTATGTCGGCCGTAGGGTGTCGAGGCAGAGCATTTTTCCTTATGTTGGATGGAAACATGTAGAGTCAGTGTCGTCCCGAGAGCATGTTGGTCAGTTTTAGATAGGAGCATGTTGGCTTGGAGCATTTTTCCCTGGTGTCGGTCGGGACCCAAATATCCATAAAACACGCTTTCTCAAGTTTATTCTCTAAGACCCCAATATATTGCCTAAGTCCATATTTTCCAAGTTGTCCAATTTTGCAAGGGGTGAAAAATTAGATAACATTTTGGTGACTCGTGACGTAATTTTCCTACTAGATTGAAGATACTAGTAGCCTTGAAGCATCCATTGGGCATGGAATTAGCCTCAAAACATGAAAAATGATCCGAACTTGAAGAAATCACCCTAACTAACACCTCTCCGTAATCTTCCACGAAAGTTGTGGAAAACCATGCCATAAAAAAGCAACAAAATACTACCCACAACACTTAGGAATTGAAACCTATACTACCAACAAGAAAATGTGCTAGCAACACTTAGAGGAATTGAAAAATAATATAATATATACAAGATGTAATAAAACAACCTAATGGGAATGCTTGAGATAAATCCCATTGATTGGGATCTGTAATGCATTTCCATCAAGGTCAGATAACTCAAAAGAGTTAGCCTCTTTGCAAGCACTAATGATATATGGACCACTCTAAATTACATAAAATTTAGAGCGTCTCCCCGATTAAGCTCTTTCATCATCCCATTTAAAGACTACATCACCAAATTTGAATGTTTAAACTATACCATTTTTATCAAACTACTACTTGGTTGATTTTTATGTTGCTCCAATATGATCATGGCATTATTTATTAACTATTCAAGATCAACCCGTTTTGTCATTCTCGATTTCTCTTTGATCTGTGCACCTCAAATTCCAAAGGTGAAAAAGGAAGCCCGGATTATTTTCCATAGAAAGGTTTGTAAGGGGAAGTATTGATTGCCTTCTTTAATGTGATCCTGTCATCCTAAAGAAAATTTATCACTATTGTATGCCACTTGCCTTTGATTGATATCTATTGTTATCTTCATAAATCTAATCAAGTTTTTGTTAGTGGATTCTCCTAAAACATTACCTTGAGGGTAATAGTTGGAATAAGTATTTAAATAGATTCTGAGTCCAAGAGCCCAATTAGAAATTTTAAATCCTAAGAAATAATTTGCATTATCACAGATAATATTTTGAGTGATACCAAACCTTGTCACAATGTCTTCAAGGAAGTCAAGGATGGCTGATTCAGGTTTTTCCTTCAATGGAACAACCTCTATCTACCTAGAAAAGTAATTTGTTCTTGTTAAAACCCATTTATGACCGGCGCTTGATGGAGTATTAATCATTCCAATGAAATCAAGAACCCATTAGGAAAAAGGTTGATCTTCTTTAATTGGATAAAGGGGAAGGGAATCCTACCTCTTATTGCTAGTGAATAAATCACATTCATTACATTTTCTAACCCATTTATGAGAATTAGCAAACAATGTGGGTCAAGTAACTTGCTATTACATTTTTCACTGCAGTGACTTTGGTGAGAAATTTCCACCAAAGAAACCATCATGGAATTCTGTCAAAATATTGTCTACTTGTTCACCTTCAATACACCTCAACAAAAATCCATCAATGTTTCTTTTAAATAAAATCCCATTAATCAATGCATAAGGAATGGACTGAAGCCTCAGATGTCTCCTTTTTGTATTTTTAGGCCAAGAGGATATGTACCAAGTAGATAAGAAGGTATTCATATCACCAATCCAACTATGATCATTAATTACATTTCCTTCATCCTACTAAATTTCACCATCATGTGAAGATTCCTCATTCATGAAAAAGGAGGTTTCTTGGTCATTCGATTATCCAAAGAAATCTTCTCACAAATTTCTCTACCTCTTACCATATTTGTGGCCTTAATATTCACATCATATTCCATGATTTTGGTCACCCATATAAATCTTTTCTCACTAATTTATGCTCCCATAATAAATTCTCTAACACCGAATGCGAACCGGAACTTTGATATGATTAGTGGCAAGCATACTCTTAAATTTCTTTAGAAAAATGAAGATGGAAAACACTTATTTTTAATGTGATTATACTTCAATTCATAATCCTTCAGTGCTTTCTTGAATAAGGCCATTGGATTTTTTGATCCTTGATCATTCAACCGAGTCAAAACAACAACAATGTTAGATATAGCTCCATACACATATAGGATGAAATCCGTAACATAGTTAGGATTAACAAGTGTAGGAGCTTGAGAAATTTCATACTTAATCTTGACATAGCTCTCCTTCCCTTCAAATGTCCATCTGAAAATTGAATCCCTTTTCAAAATTAGAGTGATAGACCTGACCAATCCTAGAAAATTAGGAATAAATATCCTAAAAAGAATAATCTTTTCAAGGAATGATTGCAATGATTTCTTGTGAGTTGGAAAGGAGAGAGACAAGATGGATGAGATTCTTTCTAGATCAATGGAAATTCCTCCTTAGAAACAATATGCCCCAAAATATTACCCATAGGGACTGCAAAGTTACATTTCTTGGGGTTAAGAGACACCCCATATTCCCTACATATCTCAAATACCTTCTCAAGATGATTGATATGATCTTTACTTTTCTTTGAGAAGATAGTGATATCATCTAGGTAAACAAGGATGAATTCATTAATATACCCTTTGAAAAAAATATCCATTTCTCTTTGGAATGTAGCACCTACATTTGATAAACCAAAAGGCATTTTCTGATATGCATATGTTCCTGTAAACACAAAATCACACACTTACTACTATTATTATACCATAAAGTATGTTGTTTTATATATGGATCTTGCGTAAGAAAAGTACTCACTAATGACCCATTCCATAGTGCATTTTTATTTTCATGCTGGTATTTATTGTTTTTTATCTTGCACACTTATCACTCATATACATAGTTCTAGTAAGGTCTCAAGGATCCTTTTCTGTAAGCTATCACTCACTTTTCATCACATGTCATTGGACACTAGCGCCTGGGGATGGAAAGTAGTGCCAAGCACTCTGTTCATCCCGGGTGTCCCTTTCCTCTTTATGTTTGATCTTATTTTTGAAATTTGAGGTCGGTGTTTTTGGTTTTTCCTCTCATCTCTCGACATGATAGTCAAGCATGTCAAGTCATTAGTATTGACATTCGAATAACATATCCCTATATAAACATAACATACATACCATTATATGGGTGTACTATTATTATCAAGGGCTAGCTATCTATATAGAGCAAGGGATTAAATTTTTTCTATTACTCTACATACACACTACATAGGAAGGGGAGTTCATTCTATTACATCCACACATTTGCATTTTTATCTAGCTATCACCCACTATCTTGGCATCATTGGTGTAAGGGAGACCTAGGAGAACTATTGCACACAAAATCACATAGAACTACATTGGCTTTGAGATGTAGTGCAATGCTCAGTTGTAAGTCCACCATTATGATGGCTAAGAATAGTCTGACCCCTCATTTTACATATTACTTCTTTAGGATTTGACGTCTATTTGAGGATTTTATAAATGTTTTCCTCATTGTAGGTTTGTAGCAGATCCAATGATTATTGTGTGACCACATAGCTATAAAAGGTGAATAAGGGATAAACCCTAGCAACAATGTCGAACCAGATCCCGAGATTTTGTGTAGACTTAGGAACCCACAAAGAGGACTCGGGTGCCCACACGTGCCCCTATCCCTACCCATGTGCCATGTCTTGCTATTTTGAGTGTATCTACATTTTTTTGTACCTATTTCGATAGTCTGTGTTCTTGTTTCATCATACTTCTCAATCCCAGTCACTACAAGGTCGAAGAAGATAAAGGTTAGTGCATTATCCCTCTCATTTCCTTTCATTAATAAAATCAAATAATTTTTTTAGCATTCATATTTTATTGTATATCATTTATATCATTTTTGTGCATTTAGATTCATATAAAATAATTAGATTTTTATTGAATCATTTTGGTAAACTCCAGAGATTAGAACTATTTTTCCTAGGATCCACTATAAAATCCTAATGGCTAAGGATATCTCCTCATGTTCTTGGATATTCATGCCTCATGTGAGTTTCAATCATATCTATGATGAGGCAACCATGGTTGAGATTTCTTTCCTATATCGTGATGTTACTCTTTCGAATGATACTCGACAGCAACTCTTAGCTAATGAATGCCATGTACCTACTAGCTTTGATAATTCTACTATTGGAATTATTTCTAATCTGATGAGATTTACTTATTGCACACCTTGTTATACAGTTAGTTGCACCCCGATTTGGAATTTCTAATGAAAACTTGGATGATGATATTATTAATTTCATGTTTGGTCTTGATGATAATAAACATGTGCCTGATGATTCTCATACTAGTCATGATGATACTCTAGCTACATCTCATGCCTCTCCTATTTCTGAAAATGCTAGTGCTCCTACTACTTCATTCTATGTCAATGATACACTTAATGATATTCTTCTATCTGAATCTTTGTTTGATTTTTATGACACACTTGATAGTCATGATTCCACTTATTTGCATACTGTTGAGTGTGAGTCCCCCACTCCACTATCATCATCTTATGAGGTTGTATCTAATAACATTTATGGTTCATCTCCTTCTATTAATTCATCTCCTACTATTAGTTCATCTCCTCCTATTATTTCATCTCCTACTACCACTTTGTCTCATTCTATTAGTTCATCTCCTCCTATCACTTCACCTCCTTCTATTAGTCCATCTCCACCTATCGTATCATCTCCATCTCCTACGGATGTTTATGATGGTATTCATACTGATTATACATATGATCCATGTACTAAACCATCTATTACTCCTCTTGCACCAATATCTAGTGTGCCCTTAGCATCAAAATATCCTATGTCTCCTCTTGATATTCCTATGATTACTCATAATGGAAAATTACAACCATTTAACACATTATTTCCATCCTCTGCTATTCCTTCATAGGATATCTCTTCCCTAATACAATATGTTGGTCACTTACAGTCTCAAAAACCTCACATATATCACATTATAAAGCAAGGCCTATTATACTTCCATTGATAATAATTCATTACACAACAATCCTATTCCCAAAAATTCACAACTCAACATTTCCTAAGGATTTTTATGCCTACATTTTCATGTTTTGATGGTACTAGAAACCCATACTTACATCTCAAGCATTATCATATGGCTATGGCTTCATATTCTAATGATCAATTATTACTTAAAGCCTTTCACCATAGTCTCAAAATGATGCTCTCCAATGGTACACACATCTACCCTTTGGATCTATTAGTACCTATTGTGATATGGAAGAAGTTTTTCTTCATCGATTCATATTCAACAATGGCCCTCAAGTCACGTATGATCATCTACCTAGCTTACATCAGGGAAAAACTGAACCTATCATTGATTACATTTTACGATTCAATGCTTGCATGCACCAACTAGTCTTCCAGCCTATTGAATTAGAGAAGTAGTTTATCTTTTGTTGCGGTTTGATTCCTCCCTTAAAACAATGATTGTAATATGACACATGTGAATCATTCATGATTTTATGCTATAGGGTCATTGATTTAGAACAAGATATCATTGTTACACATGTTATAGATCCTCCTCCTATTACTACTACTGCTACATCATCTAGTTCTTCTCCACTCCCATATATTGAGTGTCCTACACTGCTTCCATCTCCTCCACCTCGAAAACATGTCCAGATCTAATCTGCTACCTACATTTGCTCCATCTCCTACTCCGTGTCGATACAACTCAAATTCTACACCTATCTCGCAAGGACCATTACATTTTCACATCACGCTAGACCTCATGATGTGCTATGTGCCTTACTTGACAAACGTTTAATCCACTTACCTTCTAATCAGCACCATCCACCACATCTCTTGTAATGCCAATGTGATAGACCTTACTACAACTATCACCATATCAATGGCCATAGGGACAATTATTGTTATGCCCTTCATGATCACTTACAAAAATTAGAAGATAAGGGCATCATTTCCTTTGGCTCTCACTCATGTGAGCGGTCTATATCTCCACTCCCTCATAGGCACATTGTTACTCTAGTTGAGTTATCTCCTTCAACTAGTTCTAAGGTCATTTTCCATCCACCGCCACAGGTCATTACTCATGTGCACTCTCCATCTCATCCATCCATCACTAAACCATCCCATCCACCGTGTCATGTTAACACTACACATTAGATTTCCCATCCCTCTGAATTTTTTATTTCCACCACCTCTTAGCCCATCATTGGTGTCATTGCATAGGATATTTAGTTTGGTTCATACACTCATGTTTCTTTCATTCCACATGATTTATCTACTTCAAATTGAATTGGTCTTTGGTAGGTGATTTCTATCACCTTACCCCCGATGACACACTCATGTTATTATGGTTTTTACATGATTTTTAGGGACTTGTTACAATAATAACCTCTCCTCATGTGATTTCCTTATTCATCTAGTGCACATTATTGACTCATTTCCCGATTATGCTCTATCTCTTTATGATTCATTCTTAACTTCGAGGGGTATTATGTAAATGAACCTCATCATCTATACACCGGAGGGATCACCATTCTCCCTTATCCTCATCATACTAACTTACACTTCACTACACTATTACAACCATCTCATACTTTTACACATTATTCATTTTTACTCTATCATTCATCACAATATTACTCATATATATTTGACAATTTTTCGCAATCACATTACATACATCATCTATCATCATATACACTAAATCATCATTTATCTATCTATAATAAATCATTGGAAATCAATGTAATAAATGCAGAAAATATTCAACACATAACGTAAACAACAATAATCATTGAATCATATATCATCATCACATAAAATACAACAATCATATGCCAACATGACCATATATACATATATATATCAGTTACAATCATGGTTACATAACATCTCATCATTGGGAAACTCCCCATACATCCATACATCAAGATATACCAAAATTGTCATCACTATCACTATCTTCCAATGCAAGAGCTCTAGAACTAGAAGCCTCTCTGCTCACCCTATACTGCTGATCATAACCCCTATATCTCTTTATCTATCAATGCAATAGGGTATTCTCCATCAACTCACTGCTCTGTGAAGCAACTCTATAACTCAACAAAATGAGAAAATACATCTTGTGCTAGAGGACCACGACCTTCCACCTCTTTATCTCATCGCATCTCTTCTCACTTCATCCATCTCTCTCTCTCGGCAACACAATACATGTTGTTATTTCCATTGTCTCAAAAAAATGGGCATGATCACCTGTAATATCATCTACATGCTCTAACATGCCTCCACCCATGATTATGTCGATGGGCACATTCCATGTCAATGTGCGGATAGATGTATCCACAATCAATGACCAATACACATCCCCTAAAACTATAAGAACAACACATTAGACAACAATGACCATTACACAACCAAGAAAAAATCATACAACATGATTATATAAATAATCATGCTCATAGTATTGCCACCGCTATGTCACAGGAGGATAGGTGCTTTCCCCTCTACTCCTCCTCTTGGTGGTAACCCCGCCACAACCATTCAAAATGGGAACAAAAAAAAACCACCGACTATGGCCTTAGAGGTACTAGTTGTGCTCCTATGGGCCCTCATCTAGCTTCATCCCTCCTTGGTGCCCTAATATCCCTCAACCATAAATATGGCTCCGAGGGCACATCCTGGGCCATACCAAACTGTCGTGAAACATGATCAACCTAATATAACTTGGTCACCCTTGAAATCGATCCTCTAACCACATAGTATGATGTATACATTGTATCTCTACTACATCCTCCTCGGCCATCCCCCATAGTCTCAAAAGATGGCCTCTTTCCCCATATGATTTAGCATGACTCTATAGGTATCTATGTAAATCTTCCTTCCTCGTACACCAACCCACCTACCTACAAATATATTTGTGTTGGATGAAATTTTCTCTTTCCTACTCAAATTAGTGAGCTAGATACTAAATAAAATCAAGAAACTCAAAACATATAAGGGTTTATGGTACCTTGGGATAAAATAATGATGAAGGATAGGTGTAGACTCCTTCTTGTAAGCTTGATAGATTTTCACAAAAATAAAAATATAAAGAAAATGGATTAGATGGTAGATGAGGGGGTTTCTTGATGAATTCGGTTCCAAGAAGTGTGAACTTCCTTATGCGAGATGTATACCCCTGTATTGATGAAAGAAGATAAGATAAATGATAAAGGATCGAATAACATACAAAATATGAACTAAACAAAAACTAAAATTGCAGAAATGAAAGGAAAGTGCAAATCTAATCTAGATTAACACAAGATGAAATATATATCTGGTTGGGTCGATAGTGACCGATGTTGTAGAGAGTCCAGTTGATGGTGACTCAGAAAATAAATCAAAACATTAACAAAAATGTAAATTTGATAGTCTCTATATGCATATTTGAACATGATGAAGACTCGTAGAAGAATCGATGGTAACCTTCAAAGAATATCTCGAAAAAGAGAAATAAAAAGGATGCAAGAAAATGTAACACTTTGAATCATTGTTACTTCCTCCTGAGCATTCAAGTGTTGATATATGATTTCTTCTGTAAAAGGATGTGTTCCTTTGATTGTGAAGTCATGCTTGATATAGATTGTATCTTCTTTCATTTGAAGATCTTTGACTGAGCCAGGATATGCTTGGACTCTTTTATTTCTTTCATTTTTGCACCTGAGTTTAATATGATTTCGAATAAATTGTGGATTTACCCATCTATATGACTCAGCCTTGGATCAGTGGCATTGATCCAAGAGATGTTTTAAGTTTATTCTGGATGAACAAAAATTATAGACCTTACGAAGGTTGCAAGGTCCGAATGTGTGGAATAAGAAATTCGGAGTTAACTCAGGCTGATCTTGTTAAATGAATTGGTTCCCGATATCGTAAAATCAGGAAGGTCTTGATCTTGAGCCAGGTAATAAATTCAGATACATTTATACTACTAGCTTATTAGCAGTGCTGGAATGAATCCTTTTTGTGAATGTATATTTGTTGGTTCTTATACTGAACGATTTTAATTGTTAAGACCTAAGCTGGATTTATTAAGGTTAATAACCTAAACCTAAACTATAACCTATGGGTTAGATTAGTGCTAATCTAACCTAGGCCTAAACTATAAACTAAATGTTCTAAGGTTAGTGACCTAGCGCTAAGGAGGTTAGACTAAGTATCACCTTAAATTCTAACCTATGTTTCTAACCTAACTAATGAACATGGAGGAAAGGGACCTATGAAGGGGTGCGAGCCATGGGTGGTAGTTTCTATGGCATTAAATGGGATGGATAAGTATGAAGGATGAGGGATTTGGTGGAAGTTTCAAACAGCTAGTGAAATCCGATGTGGCAGAGTCGCCAAATCTAGAAATGGTCTTTGATTTGTTTTTATCCATCGCCAACTATGGCGGTCGGTGTGGCAATGGAGATTGAGCAGAATTTTGGAGTTAATGCAATTAATGAACTCGTTCTCTTCGAGCTCGGATTTCTCGGAAGACATGCAAAATGGAAAACCGGTTGTTTGTTTGGGTTTTCATGCGCTCTGGTTTTCTCTCTGTTTGATCACTAGTTCTTCAACCGATCTACTTGGTGTCAGTATGGCGACTATGAGAATAACTAGCTCTTTTCTCTGTCGAGGAAAGTTTATAAAGCATGGAAATAACAAATTATTGTTGTTGAAACTAACGTGGAAGAAGAGGAGAAGGCTCGAGCTCTTTCAGAGGTCTTCTTCGGATTTTTAAGCGGCATTACCAGGCATGTTAGGCCCTAACTTTTAAAAATCTTGCTTTCCTTCAAATGATTTCATTAGAACAACTCTATTCAGATGATTTTTGGGTTCAGTTGGTTTTTATGGTAGCTTTGTATGAATTAGTTTGTTGTATCTTCTTACTGGCTCGATTTTTCAAATGAACCCTTGATGGGTGTGCATTTTGTTTCATACTGTTGTATTATCTTGCTGTGTTTTGCATTTCGGTTAGATTTCGTAGAAATGCTTGCAAGGATAATATACGAATTCGGTTCTGTGGGAGTCCATGAATTGTTTTCTTGTTTGATTCAGACTTCAGTCGATACCTTGTTGTTTTCACTTGTTGAAAATGATACTGTTGGATTTCTTGAATGTACAGTATATTCTCGACTTCTTTATAAGTTTTGTCGTGAGTAATATATGTTATTGTTGCTGTTGGACTTCTTGAAATGAAAATATGTTTTGGCTTCTGTAGAAGTACAGCCGTGAATACTATTTGTTATTGAATTCCACTGGAATCCTTGAGTAGATAGTATTTTTGACTTCTGTAGAAGCTATGAATGAGAATACTTGTTAGTTTAGACTCAGTTGGAGCCCTTGAAAAGAAACTGGTATATCTATTTCTGTTGCTTTTTGTTTTGAATACTATTGCTTAGCAGTGAATATCGCAGATATTGGTTCAGTTGGAATCCTTGATATGTATCTTGAATTACGAATTTTGTAGAAGTTTTGCTGTGAGTACTATTGGGATTCTTGAACTGTTGTCGCATGAAATCAACTTTAATCGAAGCCTTGTTATGAGCACTAGTTGTATGTGATACTGTTGGAGATCTCGATATGTTGCGAGTTGGCGCGAATCTCGATTTAAACCCTCTTGTGTATGCATATCGTTCTGACTCCTTCTTAGCATTCTTGTGTTCCTGTCTGTTCGCTTCTGTGGAAATTAAAGGAAGGTTTTTCTTTACAAACCTTACTCGGTTTGAGACCCTGTTGTATCCGTAGTAGCTTGGCTTAGAATGAAACTTTGAGGAAAATACTGATATGGGATTCGGCTTCTGTGAAGACCTTGTTGTGATTATTTTTCTTGAAAATGGCTTCCAATATAAGTCATGGTTGTATTATCATAAGGATATGTTTCAGTTGAATGAAGCTGTGCATGTTTGTGTTAGATTCAATGTGAATGTCACTAGGTATGCATATGGAAACGTCATTTGTTTTAATGCTATCTAGCCTCTTGTTTGACTGTGATAAAGAGGTTATTCTTTTGATTTCGGCATGATTTAAGTCCTTGCTGTGTTAGTAGGGATTAGATTGAGTGTATGTTGCTGAGTGTTTCGACTCAGTGGGATTGTTCTTGTGTTTGTGCATGATTACGTCTTCTGTTATCATGATTATCTAGTCGTGTGCTTGACTGAAGTAAAGAGCTATTAACTGTACCTTGACAAGCGATGGCGTTGGATATTTTCTCGTTTGTTGAATAATATGGAAGGTTATGTGGGGTCTATTTGATGGATTATTCATCACTGCCTTGTCACGAGAGCTACTGTGTTGTTCAGTAAGTTACAGGCAATTTTTATATGTGTATTTTGACGAATTGTAGTTCTTCCTGTGGTCTTGACTGGCTTAGTCGTAGGCGTATAATGTGATTGCATTACTCTTAAGTGGATGGTACAGTCATGAGCATGTTTGGAAGGGACATCTGAATGTCTCGGTTTCTTTCTCTTCATTGTAAAGTATATGTTGATATATTTTTATCTAATTGTTGGAATTGTTTTAACATACTGATGGATTCATGAATTGTTATGATATTCATTTTATTATGTTGAATGTAATGGTCTGTCCGATGTTTGTTGTCCTTGGGATTCAGATGGATAGTTTTTTTGGATACATTTGTTCTCCTTGGTCACTTACATTTATGAAGATACATCTTGGAAAAGTATCTAAGACTATTTAGTAACTATAATATGAGTTACGCATTTATAGTCATGTTTGAATTACAAAAGAGCATAGTCTGAAATATGTTTACATGTTTGGTGAAATGATTTCATTTAAACAGGTTGTTTAATGAAAACAATTGGTGGATTGCAATTGTTTTAAGAATTAGTGCTTATCATGCTCAGTTCACCGAATTGACCCATGTTGACAATTTTTGTAGATGATTGTCATAAGTGGTAAAGGCACGTAGATCTGATAGGATGTTCAGATTGTTTAATTTGGTTTTATGATGAATTACAGCTTGATTCTCTAAATGTACTACTTGAAGAAAGATGTTCTTTTTCTGTTGAGTATTGTATCAAATATGTTGAATGCATAAAATGTATTTGATTAGCTTTGAAAGGAATGAAAAGAGGTATTTGTTACTTATGTGTTTGCATTCGTATCTTGATGGTTTGATCTTCTTCAGTTCGAATGATCTTAAGAGCATTGTTATTATTGTATAACTTGGAGACTTTTGTGATTATCTAAGTAAGCTTGCAAGGTTATGTGACTGAATACTTATGATTGTTTAGTAGTTCTATTATGTTCTATCTAAAGCTAAATTGGAATTCTAGATCACTGTCTTTTGGGAAGCTAAGGTTAAAATAAACCTGAGCAGGAGCTAAACGAGCTGAATAAATCATTACTTCCTAGTCTTGATCTAAGTCAAGACAACGTTTAATTGGATTCTTAATCACTATATCTCGATACTAATAAGTAAGATATAATTTCAGTTATGAGAACTGATATAAACCTAAAAAGGGTTTGGTTAGCAATCTCATGTGAAGATTGAGGGTTATTGTCCAGTTTCGTTGATTTAGAATTATGTATATTCTATGAACTCCTTGAAGGGACCTCTAGTCTTAATAACTTCTCTTGTGTAATGGGTTTTACTATGAAAGGTAATTCTAAGGTGAGGAACCCAGGGATTGGGAAAGACTAACCTTAAGGGAGTGTCTTATAGTATAATTTTAACTCAACGTATGTAACACTTATTAATAAGTAGATCTTTTCGAGGCGGATTTAAAGGTTGACGGCACAAGTCAACTGTAGGGTTGTACCTTCGAGAAGATTAGGATCTTCTCGAAGATACAACAATGCAGGTGACTTATGACGACACCCTTTGCATTGATCGTTAAGATTTACACCTTAAACTCGAACAAGTTACTCTGGGACTGATTAGGAATGTGGTCACGTTATAAGGCTGCCCTAGGAGACTCGGGTATCTTGACACACTGGATTAACTAGGGTTGACCCAGTATGTCAGCGTATCCCTAGTCCTCGGGAGCATCCCTATAACATTGTCATCTTACTAATCCGTTCCTGAGTGAATAACTTTGGGACAGAGAGTCTCATGGTAAGTCGAATAAGACATTCTACATAACATAGGAATGGGGTGAAGGACGTATTCCAGATTGACGAGTATGCCGTCAAGGAATACGAGACATAAGCATTATGTTTAAAATCTTTGGCCAAAGTATCGCACGCTGCTGATTGCGTTGTCCTAAGTCACCTAGTCTAAGGGATGAGATGCCGATGAATAATGGTAACAATTATTCAGATATGTTCCTTGACAAAGCATTCTAAATCCCAGATTAGGGAAGAGAACCGCAAGAGTGTTGTGTTAAAATAAAAATGCCAACTCTTTGATACTCATGAATAGATCGGAGATTACCGAGTCATGGAATGAATAGATCGAAAGTACTTCCCGAGTCATTACAAATGCGCATATGGTTATCTATTATAAGAATGGTTGTTTTGATTTGTGAGTTCTAAATTATGTATTTAGAACCAGAAGCATTTATCAAAAAAATAAATTACTTTTTCTAATGTACAAAAATGAGGATGTTACATCTTGGTATCGTAGTGAAGGTTGCAGCTCTTGGACCTATTGTGTCCATAATCCGATAAAAACCTAAATTTTCTTGTAATGTAAAAATGGTTAGAACAAGGGGGACATTGCGAATAATGCTCCACCAAGGAGGGGCGGCAACAACCCAAAAACTTGATGAGATCCTCGCTGCCTGTTGGACACAAGAGATCTTTTAGCTGTACTTGAACAAGAGGTGATGGGAAATGAGGAGTATGATGAAGTGGTAATAACAATCAAAGCAACCTCCCGAGGACAACCCCGATATGGGTGTTGATATTAATGCTAAAAATGCACTGCTCAACCGAAAACAAAAAGGCCAAAGTTGGCGTGAGAACTCACTAATGATATAAAAGGATAAGCCCACCTAAATATGATGGCACCACATTAGGAGATGGAGCCGAGAACTCGCTCAATAAATGGAGAAGTACTTTGTAATAAGAAACTTCTCGAGGAAACCAAAGCTCTTTGGGGAGCCTATCAACTTTCCCACGAAGCATCTTCGTGGTGGGATAACCGTCTGAAATTTGAGCTAAATATTGATGAGACCAATGTTACTTGGGATCAATTTAAAGGCTATTTTAGGCAACGTTGGCTGCCACAACTTTTCTATGATCAGAAAATGACAGAATTCTAGAACTTAGCTCAAGGGAAGCTAACGTAATCGCCGAATCTGGGAGCGGTTTACAAAACTCCTCAAGTATGTACCGCAAAGATCAAACTGATGAGAAGTTCAGGATACGGAAATTCATCATGGGACTAAATCCCGTGATAGGAGGAGAGGTCGATGTTCACAGTCCAACCACTATGGAAGGAGTTGTTGAAAAGGCCATACGACAAGAACAGAAATTAAAGGCTATTTCTGCTCATAAAGAGGAAGTGTGGAAGAAGATTGCAAACCCTTCTTCAACCTCTCTTGCACCCAAAAAGGGACCTTGGAAAAAGTTTGGAAACAAAAGTAAGTTTCCAGGGGATAATAGTAAGAAAGCAGTAGCAAATAAGCCTGCTGAAAATGTAAGGGATAATTTTGCCAAAAATTATAACAATGGGCAGAAGCCCTATGGAGGACAACATGATAATTACAAGGCTGGAGGAAATTTTGAGCCTAAAAAGGGACCTGTAGGAGGCTGCTACAATTGTGGCAAAGACCACTACGCAAATCGCCCTTTGAAGAAGGATGATCATAATCAAGCAGATAAGATACATGCTACTGAGTGCATGCTGCAAGCTGAAAAGCAAGTGACACCTATAGAAGTTTCGGGTAAGTTATTTGGCATACCCGTCACTATTCTTTTTGACACAGGAGCTACTGAATGTTTTATTTCTAATAAACTTTCTTCTAAACTTAAGAGAAAAGCTGGAAGAATGGATAAATCTTGGAATGTACAGTATGGTAATAACTCTGTTCATATAGTGAGTATGTGTCTTTTTGGGGCAGTCCTTGACTTACCTAATTTTTCCACTGAAGTTGACCTCTATGTTACACCTTTGGGATCGTATGACATTGTCATCGGTGTCAATTGGTTAGCTGACCATAAAGCAAAAGTAGACTGCTATGAAAAGAATATAAGATGTTTAGATGATCAGCTGGAAACAACAGAGATTCAAGGGTGAAACAGAAATTTCAGTTAGAAAACTATCACCATGCAGGCTTAAAAAGGCTAAAAACAAAGGATGTACCCTTTATGTAGTAAAGATATCTGAATTTTCAGAAGAAGATGGTGATTCCATGAAACGATTTCCTCTGCTACAAAGTTTCAGGGATGTTTTTCCTGAGGAATTACCAGGGTTACCACCCAAGAGGGAATTTGACTTCACCATCGAAATCAAACCAGGAACGGAACCTATTTCCAAAGCACCTTATCGATGACTACTACGAAATTAGTTGAGCTTAAGGCACAATTGCAGGAACTTTTGTCTAAAGGTTTGATTAGACCAAGTGTTTCACCTTGGGAGCGCCCGAATATTTGTGAAAAGAAGGATGGAACACTTAGGCTATGTATTGATTATCGGATGTTGAATAAAGCAACAATTAAGAACAGATACCCACTTCCAAGGATCGACGATCTATTTATTCTAAGATAGATCTTCGATCCGGTTATCATCAGTTAAGGATTAGAGAAGAAGATATTCATAAAACAACTTTCCGAATAAGGTACGGACATTATGAATTCACGGTTCTACCCTTTGATTAACTAATGCACCCGCAACTTTTATGAACTTAATGACTAATATCTTTCAAGAATATTTGGACAAGTTTGTACTTGTATTCTTGGACGATATTCTCATTTATTCTAAAAGTGTTGAGGAGCATAATGAGCATTTGAAGATAGTTTTGGGAATTTTGAGAAAAGAAAGTTGTATGGTAAGTTATCCAAATGTTCTTTCTTTGATTCAAAGTTCACTATTTTGGGTCATGTCATTAGTAAAGAAGGAATTGTTGTAGATCCTTCAAAAATAGTGGCAATAACTGAGTGGCTTGCACCAAAGAATGTGCACGAAGTAAGAAGATTCATGGGTCTTGCTGGTTATTATAGAAAATTTGTTAAGGATTTTTCTAAAGTAGCTGCACCAATAACTTCATTGCAGAAGAAGGATAAGAAATTTATTTGGAATGATAAGTGCGAAACGGCTTTCAAAAGTCTGAAAAGCCAGCTGACTTCCGCACCTATATTAGCTATACCAGACCCTAATGGGAGCTTTACTGTTGTACATGATGCTTCGGGGAAGGCCTTGGAGGTGTTTTGTTACAAAATGATCAATTCATAACATATGAAAGTAGAAAACTTAAGTTACATGAGCTGAATTATGCTCCTCATGATTTGGAGCTTGCTGCCATTGTTCATGCACTTCAATTCTGGAGACACTATTTACTTGGGAAACCTTTTGAGTTGAAAACTGATCACTTAGGACTGAAATATATTTTCACTCAGCCTAATCTGAATGCCAGACAGAGAAGGTGGTTAGAATTTTTATCACAATATGATTTTGATATTAGCTACATCAAAGGGAAAGAGAATAGAGTAGCAGATGCTCTAAGTCGTAGGAGGCACATTTCTGCTCTTATAACATTAAGAACTCAGTTTAAGGAGGAGGTAAAAGTGCCTCGAATCCGATATATACTTTCAAAAAGTAAAAGCAGCACTTGTTGTAGAACCTAATGATGAAAGGTATAAGGGTTTTCATTTTGATAATGAAGGAATCTTACGTTATGAAAACAGGTTATACGTACTATCTTTGCTTTGAACGATTTGAGAAAAAAGTTGTTAGTTGAATTTCATAATTCACCTTTCTCTGGACACCCGGGTATCACAAAAATGCTTGCTGATCTGAAACAACAATACTTTTGGAAAGGTATGAAAAAGGATGTCATTGATTTTGTGACTCATTGTCTGGAATGTCAGCGGGTTAAGGCAGAACATATGCACCCTCTACTGGATCATTATATCCTCATAGCATACCGCAGTACAAATGGCAAGTAATAAGCATGGACTTTGTACAAGGGTTACCTATGTCCAGGAATAAACATGATGTTATCCTGGTAGTTGTAGATAAACTAACTAAGGTAGCTCATTTCATCGCTGGAAATCTAAAGGATGATTCACCAGTGCTGGCCAAAAGATTCGTACATGAAATTTTTAGATTGCATGGTGTACCATAATTGATTATATCGGCGATGGGGATCCTAGAATGACATCAAGGTTTTGGCAAACGCTTAATATACCTCTTGGAACGAAAATAAACTTCAGTTCTGCATATCATCCGGAAACGGATGGACAAACTGAGAGAGTAAATCAGGTGTTGGAAGACATGTTGCGAATGTATTGCATGGATCAACAGTATAAATGGGAAGAGTATCTTCCATTAGTTGAATTTGCATACAACAACACTTATCACTCATCTCTTAAAATGGCACCATTTGAAGCACTTTATGGAAGGAAGTGCAGAACCCCTGTTAGCTGGGATAGTGTTGAGGATAGAGTGGTAATTGGACCAGAGATCCTCACTGAAATGGAACAGCAAGTTAAGCTGATTCGCGAACGATTAAAGGAAGCAGCAGATAGGCAGAAGAGCTATGCTGACCTTAAGCGGGTTGATCGAAGGTTTGAGCTGGGTGAGAAGGTTTTTCTTCGAGTTAAACCCAGAAAGAGTTCTATAAATTTTGGCAAGGCTGCCAAGTTGTCACCTCGTTTCGTGGGACCTTTCGAAATTGTCGAAATAATCAATCCTGTAGCTTATCGATTAGCATTACCACCTGCTTTATCTCGCATGCATGATGTTTTCCATATTTCTTTGCTTAAGAAATACGTTTCAGATCTGTCACATGTTTTAAATTGGAATTCCTTGCAGGTCCAAGACCCAGGAATAATCGTGGTTAAACCCACACGAGTGCTGGAAACTCGCCAATTACATTTGAGAAATCGTGAAATACAACAATGTAAGGTCCAGTGGGACCAGTTTAACGAAGAAAGTGCAACTTGGGAAAATCTGGAAGAGATGAAAATTGCTTTTCCTTTTCTTTTTCAATAGGATGAAATCTGTTGACAAATTTTTTTACATGAACTTATCTTTTTCAAGTTTATATGAAAGCCAGATTGAGGCAAACATTATTCAGGCTGAATAAAATGTATCGTGACATTGATTTCTGGAACTATTCAAGTTGGAAATAGTCGCATTGTTTTGTGAACTAATAAATTGGTTGACCTGAAGGTTAATCGAATATGTAATCATCGGGATGATGAATCTTTTAGGAGGGAAGCATGTAACACTCTGAATTGTTGTTACTTCCTCCTGAGCATTCAAGTGTTGATATATGATTTCTTCTGTAAAAGGATGTGTTCCTTTGATTGTGAAGTCATGCTTGATATAGATTGTATCTTCTTTCATTTGAAGATCTTTGACTGAGCTAGGATATGCTTGGACTCTTTTATTTCTTTCATTTTTGCACCTAAGTTTAATCTGATTTCGGAATAAATTGTGGATTTACCCGTCTATATGACTCAGCCTTGGATCAGTGGCATTGATCCAAGAGATGTTTTAAGTTTATTCTGGATGAACAAAAATTATAGACCTTACGAAGGTTGCAAGGTCCGAATGTGTGGAATAAGCAATTCCGGAGTTAACTCAGGCTGATCTTGTTAAATGAATTGGTTCCCGATATCGTAAAATCAGGAAGGTCTTGATCTTGAGCCAGGTAATAAATTCAGATACATTTATACTACTAGCTTATTAGCAGTGCTGGAATGAATCCTTTTCGTGAATGTATATTTGTTGGTTCTTATACTGAACGATTTTAATTGTTAAGACCTAAGCTGGATTTATTAAGGTTAATAACCTAAACCTAAACTATAACCTATGGGTTAGATTAGTGCTAATCTAACCTAGGCCTAAACTATAAACTAAATGTTCTAAGGTTAGTGACCTAGCGCTAAGGAGGTTAGACTAAGTATCACCTTAAATTCTAACCTATGTTTCTAACCTAACTAATGAACATGGAGGAAAGGGACCTATGAAGGGGTGTGAGCCATGGGCGGTAGTTTCTATGGCATTAAATGGGATGGATAAGTATGAAGGACGAGGGATTTGGTGGAAGTTTCAAACGGCTAGTGAAATCCGACGTGGCAGAGTCGCCAAATCTAGAAATGGTCTTTGATTTGTTTTTGTCCATCGCCAACTATGGCGGTCGGTGGCAATGGAGATTGAGTGGGAATTTTGGAGTTAATGCAATTAATGAACTCGGTCTCCGAGCTCGATTTCTCGGGAAGACATGCAAAATGGAAAACTGGTTGTTTGTTTGGGTTTTCATGCGCTCCGGTTTTCTCTCTGTTTGATCACTGGTTCTTCGAACCAGTCTACTTGGTGTTGCATGGCAACTATGAGAATAACTAGCTCTTTTCTCTGTCGAGGAAAGTTTATAAGGCATGGAAATAACAAATTATTGTTGTTGAAACTAACGTGGAAGAAGAGGAGAAGGCTCGAGCTCTTTCAGAGGTCTTCTTCGGATTTTTAAGCGGCATTACCAGGCATGTTAGGCCCTAACTTTTAAAAATCTTGCTTTCCTTCAAATGATTTCATTAGAACAACTCTGTTCAGATGATTTTTGGGTTCAGTTGGTTTTTATGGTAGCTTGTATGAATTCGTTTGCTGTATCTTCTTACTGGCTTGATTTTTCAGTGAACCCTTGATGGGTGTGCATTTTGTTTCGTACGGTTGAATTATCTTGTTGTGTTTTGCATTTTGGTTAGATTTCGTAGAAATGCTTGCAAGGATAATATACGAATTCGGCTCTGTGGGAGTCCATGAATTGTTTTCTTGTTTGATTCAGACTTCAGTCGATACCTTGCTTTTCACTTGTTGAAAAGGATACTGTTGGAATTCTTGAATGTACAGGATATTCCGACTTCTGTATAAGTTATGTCATGAGTAATATATGTTATTGTTGCTTTGTTGGACTTCTTGAAATGAAATTATGTCTTGGCTTCTGTAGAAGTATAGCCGTGAATACAATATGTTATTGAATTCCGTTGGAATCCTTGAGTAGATAGTATTTTTGACTTCTGTAGAAGCTATGAATGAGAATACTTGTTAGTTTAGACTCAGTTGGAGCCCGTGAAAAGTATCTGGTATATCTATTTCTGTTGCTTAGTAGTGAATATCGCAGATATTAGTTCAGTTGGAATCCTTGATATGTATCTTGAATTACGACTTTTGTAGAAGTTTTGTTGTGAGTACTATTGGGATTCTTGAACTGTTGTTGCATGAAATCAACTTTAATTGAAGCCTTGTTATGAGCACTAGTTGTATGTGATACTGTTGGAGATCTCGATATGTTGCGAGTTGGCGCGAATCTTGATTTAAACCCTCGCTGTGTATGCATATCGTTCTGACTCCTTAGCATTCTTGTGTTCCTGTCTGTTCACTTCTATGGAAATTAAAGGAAGGGTTTTCTTTACAAACCTTACTCGGTTTGAGACCCTGTTGTATCCGTAGTAGCTTGGCTTAGAATGAAACTTTGAGGAAAATACTGATATGGGATTCGGCTTCTGTGAAGACCTTGTTGTGATTATTTTTCTTGAAAACGGCTTCCAATATAAGTCATGGCTGTATTATCATAAGGATATGTTTCAGTTGAATGAAGTTGTGCATGTTTGTGTTAGATTCAATGTGAATGTCACTAAGTATGCATATGGAAACGTCATTTGTTTTAATGCTATCTAGCCTCTTGTTTGACTGTGATAAAGAGGTTATTCTTTTGATTTCGGTAGTTGATTTAAGTCCTTGCTGTGTTTTAGTAGGGATTAGATTGAGCTGTATGTTGATGAGTGTTTCGACTCAGTGGGATTGTTCTTGTGTTTGTGCATGATTACATCTTCTGTTATCATGATTATCTAGTCGTGTGCTTGACTGAAGTAAAGAGCTATTAACTGTACCTTGACAAGCGATGGCGTTGGATATTTTCTCGTTTGTTGAATAATATGGAAGGTTATGTGGGGTCTATTTGATGGATTATTCATCACTGCCTTGTCACGAGAGCTACTGTGTTGTTCAGTAAGTTACAGGCAATTTTTATATGTGTATTTTGACAAACCGTAGTTTTCCCAGTGGTCTTGATCGGCTTAATCGCAGCGTATAATGTGATTGCATTACTCTTAAGTGGATGGTACAGTCATGAGCATGTTTGGAAGGGACATCTGAATGTCTCGGTTTCTTTCTCTTCTGCTGTAAAGTATATGTTGATATATTTTTATCTAACTGTTGGAATTGTTTTAACATACTGATGGATTCATGAATTGTTATGATATTCATTTTATTATGTTGAATGTAATGGTCTGTCTGATGTTTTTGTCCTTGGGATTCAGATGGATAGTTGTTTTGGATACATTTGTTCTCCTTGGTCACTTACATTTATGAAGAAATATATGAAAAGTATCTAAGACTATTTAGTAACTATAATAAGAGTTACGCATTTATAGTCATGTTTGAATTACAAAAGAGCATAGTCTGAAATATGTTTACATGTTTGGTGAAATGATTTCATTTAAACAGGTTGTTTAATGAAAACAATTGGTGGATTGCAATTGTTTTAAGAATTAGTGCTTATCATGCTCAGTTCACCGAACTGACCCATGTTGACAATTTTTGCAGATGATTGCCATAAGTGGTAAAGGCACGCAGATCTGATAGGATGTTCAGATTGTTTAATTTGGTTTTATGATGAATTATAGCTTGATTCTCTAAATGTACTACTTGAAGAAAGATGTTCTTTTTCTGTTGAGTATTGTATCAAATATGTTGAATGCATAAAATGTATTTGATTAGCTTTGAAAGGAATGAAAAGAGGTATTTGTTACTTATGTGTTTGCATTCGTATCTTGATGGTTTGATCTTCTTCGGTTCGAATGATCTTAAGAGCATTGTTATTATTGTATAACTTGGAGACTTTTGTGATTATCTAAGTAAGCTTGCAAGGTTATGTGACTGAATACTTATGATTGTTTAGTAGTTCTATTATGTTCTATCTAAAGCTAAATTGGAATTCTAGATCACTGTCTTTTGGGAAGCTAAGGTTAAAATAAACCTGAGCAGGAGCTAAACGAGCTGAATAAATCATTACTTCCTAGTCTTGATCTAAGTCAAGACAACGTTTAATTGGATTCTTAATCACTATATCTCGATACTAACAAGTAAGATATAAATTCAGTTATGAGAACTGATATAAACCTAAAAGGGTTTGGTTAGCAATCTCATGTGAAGATTGAGGGTTAGTGTCCAGTTTCGTTGATTTAGAATTATGTATATTCTATGAACTCCTTGAAGGGACCTCAAGTCTTAATAACTTCTCCTGTGTAAGGGGTTTTACTATGAAAGGTAATTCTAAGGTGAGGAACCCAGGGATTGGGAAAACTAACCTTAAGGGAGCGTCTTATAGTATAATTTTAACTCAACGTATATAACACTTATTAATAACTAGATCTTTTCGAGGCGGAATTAAAGGTTGATGGCACAAGTCAATCGGGGGTTGTACCTTCGAGAAGATTAGGATCTTCTCGAAGATACAACAATCCAGGTGACTTATGACGACACCCTTTTCATTGATCGTTAAGATTTACACCTTAAACTCGAACAAGTTACTCTTGACTGATTAGGAATGTGGTCATGTTATAAGGCTACCCTAGGAGACTCGGGGTATCTTGACACATGGGATTAACTAGGGTTAACCCAGTATGTTAGTGTATCCCTAGTCCTCGGGAGCATCCCTATAACGTTGTCATCTTACTAATCCATTCCCGAGTGAATAACTTGGGACGAGTTAGTCCTGACGTGTCGAATAAGACATTCTACATAACATAGGAATGGGGTGAAGGACGTATTCCGCAGTTGGCCGAGTATGCCGTCAAGGAATACGAGACATAAGCATTATGTTTAAAATCTTTGGCCAAAGTATCACAAGCTGCTGATTGCGTTGTCCTAAGTCACCTAGTCTAAGGGATGAGATGCCGATGAATAATGGTAATAATTATTTAGACAGGTTCCTTGGACAGAGCATTCTAAATCCCAGATTAGGGAAGAGAATCGCAAGAGTGTTGTGTTAAAATAAAAATGCCAACTCTTTAATACTCATGAATAGATCGGAAGTACTCCGAGTCATTACAGCTACATATGGTTATCTGTTATAACAATGGTTGTTTTGATTTGTGAGTTCTAAATTATGTATTTAGAACCGTGGAAGCATTTATCAAACAAAAAAAATTACTTGTTCTAATGTACAAAAATGAGGATGTTACGGAAAATGGGGATCTATGGAGATAGGATGGATATATGGATTGGGTTGATGGTGATTGGGTAGAGTTGGTGGTGATAGGGGACCGGTAGAATGTATCTAAGCCGATAAAGTGACAAAATGACAAATATTAGAGCTATGTGGAAACAAAAACAGAATAACATAATACTATAGATCTAGATGAAAAAAGAGGTGATGTAACAGGGAAGGCTCGATGATAACTTGGGATGACTTAGGTGTTATCGAAAATGGATGGGATGGATTGATAACTTTGCATAAGTTGGATAAAAGGGAAAGTTGGATCTAGATCTTTGATGGTAGCTAGAATTGAATAACGTTAGTAGCTGATAATAAAAATAATGATAATGCAAAAATAAAATAAACCAACACATGATAGAGATGATCTTAATAAGGTATTCAAAAATGATGCAAATAAGCTTAAAGGGACTCAAAAGACTAAAAAATGCAGAGAAGCTCAAGCATGAAGATAAGATTGCAAGTCGTAGAAAAATTATGATTTTCCATCCCCTAGAAAGGAGGGGTATGGGTGGATTTATAGGGTCAACGGTGACTGGGTGGGTCACCACCAACTGCGGGGAACCATGCATTTGGGTGGTGGGAGGATTCCTATCTCAAGGCATCAAGCCCATTAGAAGTGCGATTAGGGTTTTAGGAGGTTTAGATGGGTTAGGTTTGTATATGGAGATGAAAAGGGTAGGTGATGGATGAAATAGAGTAAAAAAGGCTAACGGGAACCTAGGGATGAGAAACTAGGTAATTTAAGGATGATAAACAACCTAGGAAGGAGAATTAGAGGTTGATTGAAGGTGATTAGAATCAATTAGCTAATGAGATAAGGATTAGGGAATAATTAAGGATGATTAATAATAATTTAGGATAAATGGGATAATGGATGGGAAAGATGGGAATATTAATAAAAACATGAATTAAAATAAAGGGTTTAGATAAGTGACATAGGTGAAAATAAGTGAACGCGGGGCCACAAAGGTAGCGATACCAAATTTTGGTGTCTTCATTTGCCCCTTTTTTCAAGTGGTTTGCATAAGCAAGCCATGAGACAAAAATGATGAGAGATAAATGATAGGAAGAAGGATATGGTGGATTGATGATGTGCTCCCCATAAAACTAGGTATTTATGACACAAAGGGGAATTGATTACGAGTTTGAAAGAGATAGATGAAGAAGGGCGGTGAGAAAAGAAGGATGGGGAAATGAGAAGGTGAGGAAATATTCCCCAAGAAAGAAGGATTCAAGAAAAAGATTAAAACATGGTGGTGATTTTAGGAGTCACTTTGGTAGGAAACAAAGGGCATGGTCTTCAAGGAGATGATGAAAATTTCCTACATGCTTGTGAGTCGGTGAAAATCACTGCGAAATGGAGGGAATCCAATGGGAAACCACTCAAATGGATGCAAGCCATGGGGACCAATGGGTCATAGGCACACATAAAAATTATGCACAACCAAATGTGAGAATAATGTGAAATCCTTCATACATGAGGAATCAATAAAAGGTATGCATCCACAAAGGACAAGGATGGAAATAATGGTGCCCCACAAAGGGTAAAAATGGCCGAAGAGGAAAAATATAAAAATATGTGATATGATTCCCCGAGAGGGAACACAAATATGGCCACAAAAGTGGACTTGAGATAATATATGGATGATGATATGGTGCCCCAACAAAGGACATGAAAATGGCCGAAAAGGCACATACAGGAAAGGATGATAATAAAAATCTGAAAACCACAGGTAACAATGTGTTATGGGCTACACACTAAAAATAATATGGAAGGAAAGATGGTATACATGAATGATAGGATACCTTAGAAAATGGGATATTTTGATAGATAACATATATATGATTTATACATTGTAAATTCTTTGGTGATAAAAGAAAGAGAAAATAGATAATGATGATAGATGTTGAATATTATAATAGATAGGAACATAACTCGATGAGTGGATACCTAAGGGTATGAAAAATGGTACATCATGTCAAGGAATGCACGAGGAAATTATGACTCAAACTGTATTGGAGGTAAACAAGAAAGGGATCCAGGTAATGCAATGCACATGCGACGAAAACAAGTGTTAACACATAACCAACGATAGTTAGTTATACCAAATATCATGAGGGAAATATGGATGAATTAACTCATAATCATAGTGTCGACACAACAAAAGGGTTTTAAATGCAACTTGTACATGGGAAGAGGTTTCTCCATATGTGTTTTTTCCTAGGACTATGCCCTAACTTTGGGAGGAGGGAGAAGAATGAAAACCGATCAATGCGGGAAGTTTGCAATATATGAGAAAGTTGATCAATGCAGGAAGATTTCCTAGGATGTTTACTTTTGTATTTTATATGATTTTTATTTTGGACATATAAGGACGATCAATGCTTGAAGCCTTCACTATCATCTATTAGCCATCCTTCGAGGGAGTGGTCTACCTTTTTTATGGAAGGAAAAAATATACATGATAGTTGTCCATTGAGGGATCGGTCTAATTTTATTATTCACATTATATAAACAACTTTCCTTTGAGGGATAAGTCTTTTTGTGGATAAAATAACATGAGATATAAGTATCTCTGGGATTTTGACATGGGGAAGATTTGGGTATAGCTATGTAGACCACTTAAGAGGGGATGAGAAGATGTATAAAAACCACATATTGACCCTTTGTCTAGTTCCAATAAGTAGATAAGAGGTTGATGGATGTAATGATCATGGAGTTCTCACCAAGAAGGGAGAACCTATCCATAAGGAAAATTCTATGGACAGAGCCATGGTGCCCATATTTAAGGTCATGACTAGGAAGGTGACGGTAGACCACATAATTCCAAATCATTACAATGATATATGGAAGAGGCTAATGATGGAGGAATGATCTAAGGATATGACTAAGTGCTCACTAGTAGGTATGTTAACAATATAATGGTTGCAAGTAAAATGCATTAAGAGGTTTCATTTCTAGTTTACCATCAAGGGACTCCAAATGATAGGATCCTAACACGTACTTACACATGATAATGTAAGGTACAATCCAGTTGGGGAAAACTTTCCACACTAGCTCCCTTCTAGAGTGGTGATGTTATGTTTTTCTTTAAGGACAAGGTCAACGACATTAAATTAGTGTTCTTTAAAAAAAAATTAGATAGGGAGTTTTAAAATATTGGATGAGGAAAGATTGATGAGAGGAGATAAAAACTATGCACTATGAGGAAGTGAGAAAACATGCATCCTAATGAGACGAAGATGGCCACAATAGTGGGCTTAGGATGAAATATGGTGCCCCAAGAGAGGCACAAATATGGCCAAAAATGTAGACTTAGGATGGACTAGAGAAATAGATAGGTAGATTGGATAATATGAGACAATAAATTGGATAAAATTAGATGAGAAGGAGGGATAAGATTGGATGAGATAGATAAGACAATGTCAAGGATTAAGAGAAAGGAACTAACTCGATAATAGCAAACCAATCCTAGAGTGAAGTCCCCCAAGATCCAGGAGTTTGATGAAGAGAGAGATGGATTTATGTGCATGAGATATGTGGATGAGGAAGATGTGAGAGGATTAAGAGTGAGGGGTAGATATTTCCCCAACAAGGGGATATGTATCATACTAAGCAACTTGGATGGAGATATGGATAAGTTAGAGGACATGGGGAGAGATAGGGTAGTATTGTTAGAAGGACTATTGATGGTGACTTTATATTTTGATTGGATAGATGATTGAGGATCATAGGGGTGACTGTTAAGACAAACAACATCAATGAACAAGGGAGGACCCTCTTTAGGAGGAGTAACATGTGGAGGAGAAATGACAACGGAGGATGTGGATGAGTGAGGAGACTTAGATAATTTGATGAATGAAGATGTAGAAATGGGAATTGGATTTGTTGTGGATAAGATAGTGGATGGAGAAGGATGATCCCCCTGGATGAGAAATTCATATTCCTTAATAATATCATGGATGATAGCTTGAAGGGCCTTACAATGCTTAGTGTCATGACCCAGGGTGCGATGATAAGTGTAAATAACATTGGAGTTGAACCATGATGGATTTTTACCATGTGGATTAATGGCCTTGATGAGAAGGAGTGTGATCGTAAATATTTGAATTAAATGTCTAAGGATATTCATGTAAGATCTAATTGAAGTAATGAAGGGAAGGTTTTTCTTATGAGGCATGCTTGGATATTTAGATTTGGATTTGGAAGAAAGAGTGGGTATTTTTGTTTGAGACGTAGATTTGAAAGGTAAGTTAGATATTCTTGGTGTTTCAATATTGGTTGGTGATGGGTGTCTTAGATGAAGGGTGTGGCCCTAAGAGGGATGGAGGTACTCCTAGGATATATGATGCGGAATTGGTTTTTTTAAAAGGGGTAAGATATATCATTTTACGAGGATACATGAGAGACTGTTTGGGAGGCATGACAAGAGTCTTAGGTTTTGAATGTGAATATTTTCCCTTAGAGGGGATGAGAATTATTTCGATATGAGGGTCTGAAGATTATGGTGTAATGGTGGATGATGCAACCTAGAATTTACCAGATAACACCCTAGATGCACTAGCACATCACTCAGCCTAGATTGAGCGCTCACTCGAAGCGTGCAAAGGTACCAGGTCCCTCTTTAGGGTTGTTATAGTAGGATGTTAGCATGATGAAGGAAGAAACATATATATCCATAACTAATCCATCATTCTACAATGCATGCCATATTCAAATCTAGGAAAGAACAAGCTTAAACAATAATCATGATTGAATCAAGAACATGCACTACTCAATTACACATAGGAATGACACTTAGATTCATCCAATATCTTCCATCTATTAATAAACACGAAGCTCCTTACAATAATGGCAATCTATACCGATGCACACATGGATCTGATATAGTAATCCAGTCATATGCACATATCTCTTTTTCTTACCTCTTACGCTATGCATATGCCTATATGTCTCTATATCCACTACTATGTGATTCACATCATATATATAGGGTGGGGACTTTCCCTTCACCGCTTATCTATTCTAAAAATAGGTTGCATGCTACTAATAGCCACACGCCATTTACAGGAATAACCACACATACAAGTGTGATATCTATAGACCTCTTATAGTTAATCTGAAGTGAATATCTTATTCTTATCTCATATCCATGTAAAATTCTTCGATCCGATACTCTAAATATAGAAAATGTGTTGCGTACATGTCTTTGCCTCATTTATGTGATCTCGCACGCCATCTTCTAAAAATAGGTCTTCATGCTCAAAATCAGCTAAGTCCTGAAATCTAAACTTTCCCGCTATGCGTGGGTTCTTCCCGTGTCCTCTTGTGCCCTTGATCTTGGCCTTATTTCCCATGCGGACTTCTTGTGTGATCTCTAACAAGTATTCTCTTATCAACATTACCCTACACTAATCTCATTGTCGTCCCGACAATGGTTATCTCCAAAAATGAAGTAAATAATGTTGAATGGAAAGAATAAGAAAGAATGAATAAAATAGTTCTATAAGGCAGCCTCCTATGTATTAGTTTGAAGGATCAACTCTGGATACTCCTTTATTTCGGCCTCTAAGGCCTACCACTCGATAAATGCTTTCTCTTCCTACTTTGGTATGTCCACAATAATAGACTCCAGTTCATCTTGGGTAACTTCACCTTTTTCATTTTGCAATACCAACATAATGCTAGACATTGCAGTATGTTTTCCTTCCAGCGTATCCATCTTTTGTGCAATGAGTTTCCCAAGCTCATCTAATATTTCCTTGTGTGGCTCTTGTGCTGCTGTTAGGGCCTCGTGCTTTTGCTTTACGAGTGTTAACCATTCTACGTGGCCCAAGGTATCATCCTTCATAGCCTTCTAGACTACATTATCTTCTTCCAAATTCTTTACCTTGATCAGTGCCTCTGGAGCTGTGCATATATTTAAGGCATGATCCACCTTTTTCAATTCTTCTTGGAGCACTTGCAGTAGGCCTTCGTATGATGCAATCTTTTTGACTACTACAGCCTTAGCCCTTTCTGCCTCTTCTTCAGGATTCTTTGGTTTTGGCATTCTAATTGTGTCCTCTTCCAATACCAAGTCCACCAAAGCTCTAACATAATGCATTACCGAGGGGAATTATTCTAGTACCTTAGATTTCAGATGTGGATGTGCTTTCATCACATGATCACCAATGGCCTTTGCCATGCCAATTAACGCACTATTATTTTTCTGATTCAAGTCCTCTTGGGTTAGGCATACTATCACTTTATCCTTTGTATTCAACTCCTTGCGTAGTGCTCTAATTGTTGCATCCTTTTCCATGTTTCTTCTTCTAACCTTAGTAAAAACCTTTACTAGCACATTGCTAACATGTTCATCTGACATAACAGTAGGTTTAACTATTATGTGCCTGGCTTGAGGTGTCTTCTTCATTCATCTTGACACACATGAATCCTCGCATACATAAAAATTAGGCTTATCCATGTGGGTGTGAATTCACCATGAGAGTTTCTTTCTAGTGTGAACGGTCACCATATCCCCATCCATTAATTCCCAGCCAAATAAATCCTTTTTTTCTACGTGTTTTGGAAACTGGTGCGAATGATCTTTCCTGTCCTCTGCATAGCCCATGAGTAGTGTCTTGTGTTACCCACTCATCCTCTTAGATCTAGGACCCTTGGGAATTGTAGCTTCAAGGTTAAGAGTCTACCCCATTACACCTTGAGTAGTCACATGCATGGATCTAGAGGTTTCCTTCTCTCCTTCTTCTTTGCCCTTCATCTCTTCATCTTTTTTCTCTTCCTCGTTCTATGGCCCATTTCATTCCTTGAGTGGGGTAGGAGATGCACAATCACTCTCCCCGATTCCTCCACTTTTTCATCCAAATTCAACTTTCTTCTTCTCTTTGGCTCAAGATCTCTAGTGTGGACGAGACAAGGTGATTTCCTTACCATTTGTGTGGTTCCAACTTGAGTCCTTGTGCATCTGAATACTTTCTTAAATTTGTGCCCCCTACTCAACCTCTGTATCTTCCTCTTCGTCATGTCCCTAAGGTGGAGTGGTCACATGCTATGAATCTTCTTTGTCATATGATTTCTTTCTTCTACACTCCAAGCCTCCACTATCTTCACGCTCCTATTCTTCATCCTCTACTTCAACAGTTTCTCTAGACCTTTACACAGGTATGTTTTCCATTGTGTGCTTACCCTTTGGTGGCCCTAGGAGTGAAAATTCATTCTCCACATACTTATTGTTCTCCATCTTGGGCATTACACTGAAGATACACTAATGCTTCCCCTATATCTACTACATCCAGACTTATTGTCTTAATATTCAACACCTCCGAAATGAGCCTCTCGACATAGGAACTTCTTGGATACACATACCTCTTCCTCAACATGTGGTAGTCAGCAGTCTACCTTATCTGCATTGGATACCAGTTGGCATGTGTCTCTAAATCTGTGAATAGATGCTTGGAAATACCTTGCAGTGAATGCATAAGGAAATTTACACGAAGGGCTCCATACTCCATCTCTCATTGGGAAGCATGCAATGCAAAAATGATGATATACAACAAACTAGACTTGTTTCCCCACTACCGATGGTAGGTCCTTCATGGGATGTGCCACTCTTCTCCAAATGTCGCGCGGATCCTGTCATACCATTTCTCCACCCTTTTCTTGACATCATCTGTCATGGACCCTTTACATAGGTACTTACTGAACCTTTCAACTGGTGACTTATTCTCCATGGGGTATTCCCATACCTTTTCCTTTGGCCCATCTAGTACTCCAATTTCCATGAATACCAGTGATAATAGAATAGCCCCAAATCTGATCTTCCCTCCTATGCACACTTCCTCAACTATTTTCTCTGCAATGTAGCCTGTAATATTGTAGACTACTCCTTCTGACATCTTGCGCGCAACGTGTAACCACATAGTATTTACCTGTGACCACCACTCCTAATCATTCAAATTTATAACAAGGTTTGTTGATGCTTACACAACTAGACAGCTTCTTCAAATTTTCTATATCCAAACCACCCAAACCCTTCTCAGTACCCCAAATCCTATCTGGTCTTTAAGATCACGGCTTTATCGTGAGATCATTCTTTATATCCTCTCATATTATCTTCAAACCTATCATTATTGAGATAAGCACGATGAGATTTTAACTCTACATCCTGCAAAGTAGAAGAAGTCCTCATACACTCTACTCATGAGTCACTGGTACAAGGGCTCATACTTCCTGAAATATGGAAGCTCATATAATTTGTAGACCCCAAATTTCTCTAGAAGCTTCTCACCAATCATCATAAACCGACATGTCATCTATTATACGTTTGTTCGTCCTCGTAGTGAGTAAGGAATCGGGCTCCTTCTTGTTCTTTGAGGTCCTATGATTGTATTCACTTACTTTTCTCTTTTGATGTGTGAATCCCATTCCTGGCTGATGATGAATCCTTCTGGATATTTCATTTCTGAAAAATTGCTTTCGAGTGCCATCTCTTCCTCCTCGGCGACCACCTTCTTATTTCCTTTTGCTCTTACTACAGCTACCTTCTTGGGTGCCATTTTTTACCTTGCAATCATCTCCTCTTTAACTCTACAATTTTGAATCAAACCCTAGCTCCGATTCAATCCCTAACTCCTCTCTATCACCTTGCTTCACTCAACCCTTTCATGCCCTAACTCCTCTATGTCACCTTTCTTCACTCAACCCCTTCACCACCTTAACCCGATCACTCGGCTCTTCGCACTTAGCTCTCGCCTCAAATACTCGAGTCACAATGGTAAAAATGAACTCGCATCCCATCCTTATATAGTTTTTCAAATTTTGATGCATTTGTTACTCCTTCACCTACCAAATATCCTCTTATTCATTAAACAAATTCATTCATTCCATGTGGTACATCTTTTTGCCCCAATTATAACCTTCTAACACACCTTCCTACCCTCTAGTTATAGACTTCTCTTTAGCGCATGCCCTTACACTGAGTACCTCATCACTATAACTTCTTCGGTAGTTATCACAACCTCTACTTACCTCGCATTATACTTTCCTTTCATTCATCTCCATCCTTGGTCACTTTTGAGAATAAATCTTCTTTTGACTTAAAACACACCTGTGACTTATTCCTTTCACCTTTCAATTACCATAGTATTTTACTTGGATAACTACAACCACCCCACACTAAAAGTATGTACAGTCCTCTGCGTAAAACATTCTTCACATGGTAATTAGCTTCATGCACACAAGCGTGCTTATTATACAAGAAAAACATCTAAATTGACAAAGCATAATGATAATAAAGGAAATACAAAAATTAAAATCTAATCTAAATGGCAATATTGTCTTATTAAAAGCACCAAGAAGACTTATTTATAATAGGGATTCAGCCTACTCCCGTTAAAGTAACTAGGTAGTTGTGTTCCATCAAGTGCTTCTAACTGGAAAACACCTAATTCAAGTATGGAAGTGATGACATACAACCCCAACCAATGTACTTTGAGCTTTCCTAGATGGCACAAGAACTTAGAGTCATAAAGAAGTACCATTTTTCCAACCGCCAACTTCTTATCCTTTATATTTCTATCATGCCATGCTTTCTACCTGGCCTTTTCTTGCTTCTGACTCCAACATGCTATGGCTCATCGCTCATCCAACTGAATCATCTTTTTAATCCACTCTTCTAAATCATGCTCATCAGCTAGACCTCTAGCATGAGTAATATGCAAAGAAGGTAACATGAATTCTATGGGAAGAACGGCTTCGATGCCAAACACCAACTTAAATGGTGTGGCTTTATTCAATCTCTTGTAAGTTGTCCTATATGCCCAAAAGAACAGTGACACTTTATCATCCCAATCCTTTCTTCCAACATCACAAATTTTTGTCAATGTCGACTCAATATCTTGTTGAAAGCCTCAGCAGTTCCATTTTCTGAGGGTGGTAAGGTGTAGTATTATGGCGAAACCATAAACTCATCTAATAGAATCCTTATGGTTTCATTCAAAAGTGTGTACCCCTATCTCTTGTCAAACTTAAAGGACATCCATATCTTGTAAGAACATTCTCCCATAGAAACCTAGCTGATGTAGCCGTTATATAGTCCTTCGCGATTGCTTCTTCTACCCACCTTGTGAGATAATCTATGCAAGTAATTATATAGCGCGATCCAATCTTGCATGTGGTTGGTGAAATAGGTCCTACAAAGTCAATGGCCCATTTATCAAATGGTTCTACACTGATAATAGGTATCAGTGGAATTTCATCTCTTTGTCCTAGTTTTCTTAGGCATTGATAATGATCACACGCCTTACAATATTCTTTACAGTCTTTATACAATGTCTCCCACCATAATCCAACAAGTAGGATTTTTGGGTAGTTGCATCACCTACATAGTGGCCCCTATAATACCACCATGGGATTATTCCATAATATCCTTGTGCTCATGCTCTAATACACAACGACGTAATACTTCATCTCTACCTAACTTGTATAGGTCACCACTGATCAACATAAAAGGTGTCGCACATATGGAAAGCTATTTATTTTCTAATACCTTCATTCCTTCGTGCCATACCACTCTGTAGAAAAAATAGAAATGTTTTTAAGTTTAGTTGGTGCACATTGTAACCTATACAACGGGGCATCCGCATGGTTTCTTCAATCTTTTGTGCTTCTTCTCTTGATTGAATTCTAGATAGGTGGTCTAGTCTAAAATTACTTTTCCCTGGCTTCACCACAACTATGAAATCAAACTCTTGAAATAAGAGTACCCATCTGCATATGTGCCCCTACAAGACAGGATTGTTTACCAAGTATTTCAATGCCATGTGATCTATATAGAATACAAATGGTGTAGCTAGAAAATACTTGTCAAAACTTGTGTAATGCATAGATCATTGACAAAGCTTTGCACTCTTTGTAGTTGTATAATTCTGTCAAAGCAAGAGTCGACTTCCTACTAGAAAAGCAGATAGGATGATCGATAATACCTTCTCCAGGTTGAGCTAATATTGTGCCAATGGCCATGCCAGAGGTGTCCACGTGTACATGAAATGGTTTGTCCCATGAAGGAAAATGCAGGATAGGCATGGTAGTAAGTTTCTCTTTCAATGTTTCAAACGCATGCTTGCTGCGATTCTCCCCAATAGAATGTACCTTTTCCTTTTAGTAACTCCTCCAAAGGTGCAGCAATTTTTACATATCCCTTGATGAATTTTCTATAATATCCTATGTGACCTAAAAATCTGCACACCTTGCTCTGACTGGTAGGTGCTTCCAACCCTAAAATGATTGCAACCTTAGCTAGATCAACAAACAATCCTTCCTTATAGATTATGTGTCCCAATAGTATTCCAAAAGGTGTAGCAAATATGCACTTATTGATGTTCAGAGAGATACTCAACTACCTGCATCATTCAAACATTAAGCACAGTTGTCACGATCCTTAATAAGCACATATACTATCCAATAATTGAGGTAGACTGTAAGAAGTTGTGAATAAAATATTTGAATGCTTGAACAACTATGCATGAGAATACTTGAATGCACATTTTTCAATCCAAAAGGCATCACAAGTATAGGAAAATCTGCCCCATTCAGTAGTAAAAGTTGTCTTTTCCTGATCCTCTTGGGAAATTTGAGCCTGATGATACCCGAAAAACCCATCCGTAAAGGAATAGATTTTGCACCCTGCTACTCCTTCTAGTATTTCCTCAGTGAATGGTGTAGGAAAGGGATCTGTGACACATGTTGCATTTAACTCCTTGTAATCAACACAAATTTTGATTCATCCATCCTTCTTGATACTGATCACCATTGGACTAACCCATTTTGACTCATCAAAGGGCTTGATAATTCCAAATTTTAACATGTTATCAATCTCTTCTTTGACCTTTTCATGCAAATTGGGGTTCATTCTATAAGGTCTCTTCCTAATTGGGCATGCACCATCCTTAAGCTTTATCTTCATTTCCCCAAGTGATTCATGCACACCTTTAAGTTTATGATACCCTCGAGGAATAAGTCACCGGTAATCTTGTAGTAACTCAATAATATTTTCCACCTCGAGTCGACCAGGTAGTCTCTAATTATGGCCTCCTTAGGCTCAGTCTCTGATCCTATATTGACCTTCTTTGTCTTCATTGGTTCATGGTATGCACGCGTATCCTTATCTGCACTATCCAAGACCTTGCGCACCCCCTGTGAATGGTCAATATCTAGGTTTTCAACTTCCTCATCATCCATGATGTACACCATCTTTCCTTTTTCTTTCTCAAGACAAGCACATTCAAGCAATATGGAGTCTTCTCCTTCTTCTTCAAAATGCACACTGATTCTATCTCGCCAAATAATTCTTGTATGAGTTCCTCCACCTTTACACTATCTCCCATGGTTAACCACTTGACAAATTTTAATGCCTCTTCTATTGGAGGTTGGGAAGAAAAGTAGTCAAAGGTCTAGATCATTCTTGCAGTCAATTTTTGCCAATTTCCAGTCTCTTGATGTAGTTATACATATACATACCAAGTGTGTAAGCATCCTTGTAGAGTAGAGTACAATCTATGCACCCAAAGTGAAGGTGGTAATGCTTCCTATCCCGCTATCTAGAGTCTCTCACACTGTTGAATGTGATGTTGAATAGGTTGATTACCATTATAAGTACAGATCTATGTAGGTACATTGCTCCTTAAAAACCTAGTAGATACGGAGATTTCAATCTCCTCCCATTCTATAATATTATCTCTGTGGACTACCCACCAAATAAGCGTTACTTATCCCGCGCAAGATATACACTAACATATATCTTCTCTTAATTTGATCTATCCATTTTCCTTCCATCACTTTCAAAAATACAGGAAGATATTCTACCCTTGTATACCAAGGTACTGCACTACCTATCCATTAAACAAAATAAAGTCCATTCTTGTGTGCAAACATGCTTTTTACCTCGCACCCTACTAGTTCATATGTACCATGAGCCCAATTTTCATAAGAAATAATCATAGTATCACTAATAGAGTGAGAATCCTCCCACTATATAGGATGCCTTTCTTTGATGGATCTTTGACCTCACGGGTCTGAATAAGACGTACATAGATTCTATTTGAGTCCTCCTCACTTAGAGGCTTAAGATATGGTGTAGACTTCCCATTTGTTAGAGGCATCACAACTCTTTCCTCCTTGTTCTCAAAGATGATATACCCCTTACTGAATCTCAATTCATCATTATTCGCATAACATCAAGAGCATCCAATAAAGGATGGAAAACGTCTCGCTTTACAAGTGCTAATACCTCAAAATTCCTAGTGAATTCGGTCCCTTGTATGGTTATAGATGCATCCTTCAAAACTTCTATGGGAGTGGCCTTAGTCTAATTTTCCATAAACAACACATTAGATGATGGCTCCAATGGAGGCCTCCCCATTTGTACCCCCGCATCTAATGTAAGCACATTTACTTCTACACATGTATCAATCAATATGTTACTCAAAGATCATCCATCCACAACAACATTGAGTAATTTCCTTATCATAGTCAATGCTATCGGGGAAGATTCACATGTAGGATCTGCCGTTCATTCTCGGTGCTTTCACATGAATTTTTCCCCTTGAACAATTCCCTAATAGTGGAATAATTTTCTCCCCCGATATAGCATTTTACACACTTCTCGATGTCATCAATGTCAAAGGGGACCTTCCTCGCTTCTTTCTTCTATTCCATCTTTCTGGACTACTCTTTTAAACATTTTATTTTGCCTTGAAGATTTCTGAGGACCTCCATGGTCTCTTAATAGACTTCCTTCTGATGCTCAGGATAAAGGTACCTTGCATGTAGAACCTCCTCCTTAGTGATTGTAGGCTTCTGGTATGATGCCTCTCTTGCACGTGATGCTTCATCACATGTGGTAATCTTCATAGTTAAGGCCTCAAGTTTTGGTGCTATCTTGGGAATCCACTGATTTTATTCCATGCATTGGATCCTAACCATCCCTACATATTTGTTTTCCTACTTATGTTTTTTATTGAGATGCTCATATAAGTCCAGGGAACTCCTCATAGCTATGATTCTTTCTACGAAAGAACATGTAAAATTTTGGGGACATTTGTGCCTATAATGATTAGGGGATCCGTATGTATAGCATGTTCCATGAGGAAACTCGCTTCTTCCTCCACCATGATATCCACATCCCCTTCCACGACCTCCTTAAAAATGCCCATCATTCCCGTCATATTACGTTTGATTATGATCCCAATCCTAGTGCTCATTCTTACCCTTAGAATTATCTATTACACTTGTATGTCGTACCCCAATGTCTATAACATCCTGGATTTGACCAATCAACTGAAAATATTTAGTATCATGGGTCGTGGACCGGTAAATTTTATAGCAAAAAGTTACATTCTTCCTTATCACGTGCTGTAACAAATGACAGTGACTAGCATCATGATTCAAATGACATATCTCACAATCCAACAGAAATGAGTGTATAGATTTGTGAGGGCAACTATCCTTGTTATGACCTTCCACTTCATAATCTGTACACCAAATTCTTGAGCACATTTCATGGGTTGAATTTTTTTATAGCTTCTCTATTTGCTTTGCCATAGCTATAATCATGCCTCTAATAATGGACTAATGCCAATGTCAATGCTCCCAACTTCCTCAGCACACAAATTGCTTTCCAGTGCTTCGCACGAATCAATGTATGTCTTATGTGACAACGCCCTTCTAAATGGTATAATCAATCCTCCAAAAAAACATTTTGCATGCTAATGGCATGAATATCATAAGACAACCTAGCTATAAGTTTCTTAAAATGGGCATCATACTCACGTACACTCTTAGTAGTGCTATGTTTGATATCTTTGAGCACACTGATACTCTTCTACTCAAAATTTGGGATATAAAACTCTTTTAAGAAAGCATCCTTCAATGCTACATAATCCATGCAAGTTTGATCAGGATCAAACTTCCTATACTAGCTATGTGCTCATTCATGCAAGGTAGTTGCAAAGTGACTTGCCTTAAACTCGAAGTTGTGATCCCTTTCACATGCCATAATATTTCACACATATGCACATGTTTGGTAGCATCCTCTATACCTTTATACTCTGAGATACGAAGAAACATCTCCATATAGATATTCTATGGTTTTTTTGGGCCTTGACCACCTAATCCAAAACCTCCTGTGTTTCCTCTACCTCTAGAAGCACTAGATCCACCAAAAATGGAACCACCTATTCCTCCTGATCCTCCACCTATAGTTATAATATGACCTATAGATGTAGTTCCCTATGCTCTCACAAGTAGTACTATACTTGAACCCCTAAAGTCTATGAGGTAGTTCCACTTTGAATCCAATATTTTGTGTGCCACGTTTTGTGCGGATGATGCACCTAAAAATGTTCCTCCAAATAACATTGAAGTCATCTTTCCTACCATTGATGTACTTTTTCCCTGAATTACTCTTGCTCTCCTACTTCCCAAGTTAGCTTATTGGTTATTTGTTGTACCAGACAATGGAAAACCAAGCGCAAGGGCTAGGTCACCAGGTGGATTAAGATGCACGCCCACAGCCCAAGTAGTCTTTGCTAGTGCACTTCTATGTGAAGCCAAGGGGGTATCTATGTCATGCTTTCTAAGATGGGGAGTTCCTGATGCTCTGGCTCCATGTATTCTCGTGTGAGCTTCAAATCCTTCACGAGCCATCTCTCTCCTTAACACCATACTTTCTGAAATGGTATGTTGCTTCTCTATCTCCCTCTTGCATGCCTCATTATACTTAAGCCACCTTTCCTCTCTCTAACTTTCTACTTGCTAGGTCTACCATATTTCACTAAACTGTTCCTTCCATCACACATGGTGAAGTTTAGTTAGCCATCAATTTACTCTCTAGGTTTAAAGTTACCATCAAGATCTTGATCGCTAGTGCAATACCTTGCAGATATGCTCCTCTAGGATACCGTAACAACTGGAATTCAGCTACCTCCATGAAATAATACGTTGAAATTGAATATTCCAGAATATAACTATTTAGAACACCATGAAACCACGTATCCACAATGCGAGTCCAGATCAAATCAGCATCATAAAGGGCCTGAAATTCTTCCTATGTCCATACAAGTGCGTGATACCTCCAATTCTACTTAGATGCATAAGAAATTAGCCACTCGTATAATTCTATTGGAAAGATGGCAAAAATTCTCTAATATAAATTATCATACAAGTTCTGTTCTACCCAAGTGCATGCGTTAAACTGAGATTCAATGCTGAACCGTCATGCATATTCTTCCTCCAGATCATGTATCCACTCCTCAATACTTGCTAGAGTTAATCGGTACATCTTCATCGCGAACCATCCTAAAAACAACTAAAAGAGAGGTCTCGACAATGGAACTAATGATGTAGCCTAGAATTTACTAGATAACACCCTAGATGCGTTGGCACATCACTCACCTAAATCGAGCGCTCACTTGAAGCGTGAAAAAGTACCAGGTCCCTCTTTAGGGTTGTTATAGTAGGATGTTAGCATGATGAAGGAAGAAACATATATATCCATAACTAATCCATCATTCTACAATGCATGTCATATTCAAATCTAGGAAAGAACAAACTTAAATAATAATCATGATTAAATCAAGAACATGCACTACTCAATTACACACAGGAATGACACTTACATTCATCCAATATCTTTCATCTATTAATAAACATAAAAGCTCCTTACAATAGTGGAAATCTATACCAATGCACACATGGATCGATACAGCTTTCCAGATCATATGCACATATCTCTTTTTTCTTACCTCTTATGCTCTGCATATACCTATATGTCTTTATATCCACTACTATGTGACTCACATCATATATATAGTGTGGGGACTTTCCCTTCACCGCTTATCTATTCCAAAAATAGGTCGCATGCTACTAATAGCCACGCATTGTTTACAGGCATAGCCACACATGCAAGTGTGTTATCTATAGACCTCTTATAGTTAATGAAGTGACAATCCTATTCTTAGCTCATATCCATGTAAAAACTTCCATCATATCCTCTAAATATAAAAATGTGTGGTGTGCATGTCTACTGCCTCATTTATGTGCTCTGCGTGCCGTCCTCTAAAAATAGGTCTTCATGCTCAAAATCAACTAAGTCCCAAAAGCCGAACTTTCCCTCTACACGTGGGTTCTTCCCGTCCCTCCACGCCCTTCATCCCGGCCTTCTCTCCCATGCAGACTTCTTGTGTGATCTCTAACAAGTATTCTCTAATCAATAGTGGATATTTATGAAGGAAGAGGTGTTTGAATGATGTGGTTGGTGAAGTCTAAATGAGTCGTGGCCTCTGAAAGGTTTTAGATTGGTTGGTGTAGAGATTTTTGTTTTTATATATGGGCATGAATAAGATTTGTGGTCTCCTTAGGCGAGAGGAGTTTGTGTCATAATTGTTTCAAGAGGTATCATAGTTATATTTGAAAATCAGGGCATAGACATAGGTGTGGTTATTATAGAAGATGTTTTTGGTGTGGAAGTGGGTATAAATATAGGATTGGATGCTGATGAATAATTAAGTGTAAAGCATTGTGATAAATTAGATGGTATGGCCATAAGTAAAGATGTAGGTACATGTGATGAAGATGTCAAGGTAGATGTTGGGATAGTTGTAAGTGAAGTTGTAGAAGTAGATGTGGTAGAGATGAGTGTAGTTGGGATTGATTTGGAAGTGATATATGTAGATGTAGTAATAGGTGTATTTGATATAGATATGGGTGAAGGAATAGATGTGAGATATTGAGATGTAGTGATAACGGGTATGGTTGAGATGGTTGTAGATATAGGTAGTGTGGAAGTAGTAATAAGTGTCTTTGGTTTGGAAGGAATAGGTGTGATGGATGTAAGGATAGTCATGGATATCGATGATGATGAAATAGATGCTAAAGAGGAATTTGATGTGATAGATTGGGGCATGATAGATGTGGATGAAGTAGGAGGTATAGTCAAATTTGATGTGGATGTGGTAAGGGTAGGAGTAGATATAGATATAGGACAAGTAGTAGAAGTTGATATAGGTGTGATAGTCATGGATATGATTGGTGTAGATGTGGGAATAGGTGTTGAAGAAGGGATTGAATAATGTCTAAGGTAGGAGTAGGTAGAGTCATTGATGAGGTGAGATATTGATTGATGGTGTTAATGGTGTTGATGGTGTGAGAATTTGGTAGTTGAGATGTAGAAGGGGTGACTTGATATGTTTTTGGTTGATTAGGAAAGGGTTGTTTAAATATGTTGAAGGGTTGGCTAGATGATGTAGTAGAATTGTCTATTTAGAGATCCCCTTGATTTATAAGTTGTTGGATGTGATCTTTGAAGGAATGAAACTTTTCAATGTCATGACCTCTCGACTCAATGATATTTACAATAGTGGCCCTCATAATAACAATTGTGCTTGGGTCACGAGTCATCAACGAGTCAGATGGGTGGAAGTTAGATGAAATGGGCTGCTATTAACTTGTCAAATATTGAACTATAGGATTCCCCTAAGGGGTATAGTTAGGAAATGGTCTAGAAGCTCTTTGTGAAGGATTTGTGTGGGAAGTGGGTGTAGAAGAAGACATGATCATGATAGTATTTGTGGTAGTTTTAGACTTTTTGTTATGTGTAGAGGGTTTGATGAAATCAATTTTTGGCTTTTCCGGTGTAATCTTTAGTTGTCCTTGCTCAAAGGCACGAGTCTCAAGTTTTGAGCTATGGTGAAGGATTCTTCAAATTTCTAAAATTATTGGACTCATAGGGTGGATGAGATATTATTCACACAAGAGCATGAGAATAATTCAAGGAGATCTTTCTATAGAATGGTGAATGGTAATTGATTGGTGATCCCACACCATCGTGTGATAAAGTCTGCGATAGAATCGTCGTCAAATTGTTGAATGGTGTACAAGTCGAGTAATGGTGATCTTGCATGTAATGTTTATTGAGAACTATTCTAATAATAGTTGCACAAGTTAGGTAAATGAGAAAAATGAGTGTTGGTCGATGCCATTGTAATAATCCAATGCAGACCGACTAAGGACATAGGAAAAGTATGAAGCATGAGGTCTTGATCATAGGTAATGAGATATCATGCATGCCTAAATGCATGAAGGTGTTTTGGGGATCTTCCTTACTATTAAATTTGGTGAATTTTAGAAGTTCCCAATGAGGAGGATAGGGTTTGACTGTGGGACCAATGGATTGATAAGTTTTTGCAAATTTGTTCTAAAGAGAATGTAACCTTAGATCCCAAGGTAACGAATTCAAGGTTATCTAATCTACTCATCAAGGCATGTATGGGATCATTTGAGGTGCACGGATGATAGGTATATGGTTTTGGTTGTATGACATGAGAAGTGGCTTGATGGGGTTATTGGTAAGCTTGTGAATGAGTGGGTATTTGAGGAATTGTTTGATTAGGAGGAATGTAGGTCATTATTAGTTGATATTAAATGGGTTGTAGCAATGGTTGATGTTGAGAAATAGGAATGTGATATGATTGTTGAGATTGGGTGGATTGTTATTAGATGGGGATATGGAATTTTTGATGTATATGATGTATGGGGATATGTGTGTTAAGAGGCTGAGATGGTTGGATAGACATACTAGTTACAATAACGAGATGGAATAGAGCTAGAGTTGATATAAGGTGATGTGGGTGGAATGGGATCCAATAATTGAGAGGATTATAGGATTGAAATATTTTGGGAGATTTTTGAAATAGGTAGTCATAAAAGATGATAGAATGAGGTCCGAGTGTTTCTAAAGGAGCAGGAGATGGGGGTGTAGATGGTCTAGAGGAAATGAACTAAAGTGAAGTTGGTCTAGAAAGGTTGGATTGATGAGAGATATGAGGATTGGTTTCAAGATGGGGATCATTTTGGATGACATGGACCTCATGAAGTGAGACCATGGATACAAGGGATTAGGAAACCAAAGGTGTGGTCTCAAGTTTAGAATCTTGTTGGGAAAGATCATTGGAGGAAGGGATTTCATTGGATGGAGTGGATTTTTGCATTGTCTCGACTTGAGAAAGGGTGGAAATAAGCATGAAATAGGAGAACATTTGTTTGTGTAATTTGTTAAAAAATAAATTAAGCAACAAGTTTTTTATCATCATCATTAATTAGAAGATGTGAAATAGAAAAAGTGGATAAGGTACCTAAGAAAGGGTAGTCCAAGGCTAGTTTCAGGTAGTTTTGAATATGGAGTCCTTGATATACCTGAAGGTACGTGAGGCCCAAGTCTGTTTAGGATTTATAACACAACCAAAACACCACAGAGGATTTCCTATTGGGTGATGAAATATAAATTAGGCCCACCTAGTATGGGATTGTTTCGATGTGTGAATATGATTAGTGTGTTTGGATGTGTGTGAATAAATGTGAAATGCAACAAATTAAACCCCTACTTACACTAGATTTGCAAGCAAGCATGAAAGAGGTTAATTTTAAACCAAAACCAAATATGGAGATTCAATGAGAATAACCACAAAAGAAATGGAAAATGTGATGCCAAAAGGATAAAATAAGAAAAAAAGGAGAATACCTGGTTTTCACTTTTACTTTTTATCTAATCTTAAAAATAAAGTAAGCGAAAAGAAATATCCAAGAAATCTAAAATCCCAACACGAACAAGTAAAATCAAAGCCTCTACTTGCAATGTTAGTGGATGATAGAAAAAATATGGAAAATGGAAAATGAAAAAAATACAAGAGACTCACCTAAGAGGGTGGTCCCACCAGGTGTGCTTGAATGTTGGATGAAATTTTCTCTTTCCTACTCAGATTAGTGACCTAGATACTAAAGAAAATCAATCAAATCAAAACATGCAATGGTTTATGGTACCTTGGGATAAGATGATGAAGGATGGGTGCAAAGTAGACTCTTTACTGTAATCTTGATAGATATACACAACAAATACAACTAGAAATAAAATGTATTAGATGGTAGATGATGGGGTTTCTTAAAAAATTTGGTTCCAAGAAGAGTGAACTTCCTTATGCGGATGCCAACCCCATATTTATAAAAGAAGATAAGATAAATGATAAAGAAATGAATAACATTTAGAATTTGAGCTAAACAGAAACTGAAATTGTAGAAATGAAAGGAAAGTAAAAATCTAATCCAAATTGACACAAGACGAAATATACCAAGCTAGGTCAATGCAAACCCAGGATGCAAAGGCCCAATCGATAGTTCTTGGGGCACATGAATCAAACTAGTAACCAAAAATGCATATATGATAGTATTTGTATGGAGATCTAAAGATGATGAAAACCCATAATAACTCGATGGTAACCTATAAAGAAGATCTGAAACATGAGACACAAAAAGGATGCAAGAAAATGGGGATCTAGGGAGATAGGATGGAAATTTGGATCAGGTCGATGATGAATGGGTAGAGTTTGCGACCAGGGACTAGTAGAATGGATCTAGGATGACATAGTGACAAAATGATAGATCTAAGAGCTATGCGGAAACAAAAACAAAATAATAAACTGTTATGGATCTGGATGACATAATAAGTGATGCAACATTAGAAGGTTTGATAATGAATTGAAAGGGTTGGCGATTTACGCGTAGACTAACCTAGGTGTGACTGAAAATGGATGGGTTGGATTGATAAACTACAAAAAAATGGATGAAAGGGAAAGTTGGATCTAGATCTCTAATGACGATTAGACCTCCTAAATGTTAATAGCTGATAATAGAAATAATGATAATGCAAAAATGGAATAAACTAACAGAAGATAGAGATGATCTCCTAATTTCTTGACAAATTATGCAATTAAGTTTAAAGAGAATCCAAGAAGATTGAAATAGCTACAGAGAATATCAAACATGAAGATAAGATTGCAAGTCACACAAAACTTTTGATTTTGTATCCCTAAAAAGAGGGGTGTGGGCATCTTTATAGGTTCGATGGAAACCTAGGTGGGTCACCACCAATTGTAGGGAACCATCCATTTTGGTGGTGGGAGGATGCCTAACTCAAGGCATTAATCCCATTAGAAGCGGGATTATGGTTTTAGGAGGTTTAGGTGGGTTAGGGTTGTATAGGGAGATGAAAAGGGTAGGTGAGGGATGAAATGGAGTAAATAAAGGCTAAGGGGAGCCTAGGGATGAGCAACTAGGTAGTTTATGGATGATAAAAAACCTATGGAGGAGAATTAGAGGTTGATTGGGAGTGATTAGATGAGGATTAGAGACTAATTAAGGATGATTAATAATAATTTAGGATAAATGGGATAATAGATGGGAAAGATGGGAATATTAATAAAACATGAATTAAAATAAAGGGTCTAGATAGGTGACCATGGTGAAAATAAGTGAACACGGGGTGACAAGGGTAGTGATACCAAATTTTGGTGTCTACATTCTAGTCTAGCCCACTCTCCTCGTGGGCCACCAACTCGCCTCAATCTTTGCAATATGATCACGGGACCATACATGCAACAATGTCATATCTCGAATGCCACCCCATGCTCTTGTGTAAATATGTATAGATCCCTATGTAGGTGAGCCAATACACATTATGCCCAGGCATACCTAGTGCTCTCCTCCTCTATCCGAAACATATATCATGCATCTTATTTAAGATACCTACAACACCACCCTCCACTACAATTGACGATGCTATCACCATGACTATAAACTTATGTAATCGTAGAACCCCGATTTAAGAGTAACATCTAGGATAATATGGGCCTCGGTAGGAACTTAAGCCCCCATAAAATACTACCGAGTGGCCCTCATCTATCTCTGCATATCATCCATGACCATAATTTGAACCCTCTCACCAATAATAGGTAATTGCAGTATATGATACACATCCTCTAGTGTGACTATCATCTCCCCTGTAGGTAACCAAAATGTGCATGTATGTGAACATTGCCTCTCATATATAGTTATAAGAATAAGCATATTATGGGGCATATCCCCTATCCTCGCTATGTCTTTGCAGTCGACATGCTCCATAACATCCCGCTCATCATTTGATAACCATAATCTGAGAAAAGTAATCAAATAACATCCACCACAAAAATCTCTCAAATGGATATCCCTCTACGTGCCACAAAAAAACACAACATTAACACATCATACACATACAAACATACTCATCTACAACTTCAAATTTCACATTTACATCATTCTAGCCTTAACTCATGATCTATAGACACAAGCACCAAGAAGTAGGAACAAGGTGCCTAGGAGCAGGATACTAGCACCCATTTAAGCGCTCCTATCCCGAGCATCATTAGTGCCTTCACCACTCTTTCTAGGTCCAAAATTCTGAAAAATTCAAAACCACAATTTTTGTAAAACTTCATCCAAAATGACTAATATCATCACATTTTTCAAAAAAATCATGCTTACTAACTCCTTCGTGCTCACTTCACGATGCCAAAATCATCACCACCATCTTGAATTGACTCAATCACGTTGCTCTAACTTACAACATCCTATAAAAATGAGCTCACTATCACACTCACACAAAAGAAAAATGAGTTGCTTATTCACTTTTTACACTACTATTTATAGTAACTTTCCATTATTCACTTTATTATGGTCATTCATTGCATTCATTCTCTCAACTAATTCACATCAAATGGTTTCCATCATATCTTGAGCATACCTACTCCAATTTTTGTCTCGTTTTGGAATTCTCTTTAGAATTCTTCTTACTACTGTAATGTATGCATTTCACACACATTATATTCATATTCACCATTGTTTACACTCAATATACACAACCTTTTTGATATCCATCACATAATCATATTTACCTCATTACATAATTACTTTCGGCTTAGTGTTCATTCTCATCATCACTCCCCTTTTCACCAAAGGGGGCATACATTTGGGGTCATCCTATAATTCCCCTTACTCCATTATGTGAAAAATATACATTACTAATGGACCATTATCAAACATTTTCTCATATATCGTACAACATGTCACATCACTTTTTTGTGATTTCCCTAATGACCTAACCTAGGGAAACAAGCGTAAAATCTCTCCATGAGTAATCAACCAATCAAAACAAACACATACATTCAATCTCGATAAAAAAATTAAATCATATCGACCAATCAACATGAATGCAAAGCAATTATCCTCCTAAATGACCTAACATGGGAGTTATATCACCACTTTCCTAGATGACCTAACATGGGAATCTATTCTACATTTTGGGATTGCTTTCAGATGACCTAACATAGAAACCACCACACACATTGTAGAGACACCTATGGAGTGGGGGAAATGAGACATCTTTTCCTTTCCTATACTACTCCTATATGGGTTATCATGTTTGATCAAAAATTGGATCCAAAATCAAAAAAATTTGATCTGTGTTTATCTGCAGTGGCTAGATATTTTGAGGATGTGGTTAAATTTGGAGAGACACTAGAATTATCTCCCTACACTCTTCCTCTAGCGACAAGATGACTAAATCCTCAGTTTTTTTCACATACACATGAAAAATCAAGTTGGGAATTGATCACTCCCTTCCCCATCACATCTCCATTAGTTCAAAATCACCCAATCTCTAATCATTCACTATCGACATCATCTATTTCACTTAGTGCTTCTCATAATGGTCCCACGTCCCTCATCACGCCACATGGATCAACACGTTGATCCATGGTTCATTGTGTTATATGTTCTCACTCAACACATACTTCTACTACACTCTTCACATACTTCATTAACATGGGCTTCTATGGACTTCTCAGGTATGCATCTCTATCTACTTTATGTTACCGATATTTTTCTCACCAACATAAAATGGGGTAAAATGTAGAAAAAAATCACACAATTACTACTATTATTATACCATCAAGTATGTTGTATTATTTATGGATCTTGTGTAAGAAAAATACTCACTAATGATCCATTCCATAGTCCATCCATATTTTCTTCTTGGTCTTTATTATTGTTGATCTTGCACACTTTTCACTCATATACATAGTTTTGGTCAGTCTTAGGGATCCATATGTATTACTTTTCACTCACTTGTCATCACTTGTCTCTAAACACTAGTTCCCGGGGATGGATAGTAGCACCAAGTTCTCCTATCCACCTCGGGTGCCCCTTTCCTCTTTATGTTTGATATTATTTTTGACATTTGAGGTCGGTATTTTTGATTTTCCCTCTCATCTCCTGAGTTACTAGTTAACATATAGGGTCATTAGTGTTTAAATTCAAACAAAATATCCCTTTATAAACACAACATACATATCATTATATGGGCGGACTATTCTTATCAAGGAATAGCTATCTATGTAGAGCAAGGACCGCATTTAGGCCATTACTCTACATATACATCTTTACTAAGAAGGGGATTTCATTTTATTCCATCCATACATTTGCATTTTTATCTAGTTATTTCCCTCTATCTTGGTGTCATTGGCGTGAGGGAAACCTAGGAGCACTATTACACACACAAGCACACATAACTACATTGGGTCTTAGATGTAGTGCAGTGGTCAGTTGTAAGTCCACCATTATGGTGGCTAGGGATAGTCTGACCCCTCATTTTTCATCTTTCTTTTTTGGGATTTGATGTCTATTTGAGGGTTTTGTAGGTATTTTCCTCATTACATGTTTGTAGAAGCTCACAGTGATTATTGTATGACCACATAGTGATAAAAATTGAATAAGGGTAAAACCCTAGTGACATTGTCAAAACCAGATCCTGAGATTTTCTCGAGACTTTACCTCCCACAAAGAGGAATTGGGTGCCCACAGCACCCCTATCCCTACCTAGGCTCCCTTATCTAGTTATATTGAGTGTTTGTGAATTTGTTTTACCTATTTTTGACACTCTGTGTTCATGTTTCATCATACTACTCGGTCTTAGGTTACTACAAGGTAAGAAAGATCAAGATTAGTATGTTATCCCTCTCATTTCCTTTTATTAATAAAATCAAATAAATTTTTTAGCATTCATATTTTATTGCATATCATTTATATCATTGATGTTCATTTAGATTCATATAAAATAATTGTATTTTTATTGAATCAGTTCTCCATTTGGTTGTAAAAGCAATTTTGTAATGATCATCCTCCCTAACCTTGATCTTATTGAAACCCAAGTATCCATCAAGTATATTGAACCTTTCAGCTCTGTTGAGTTTTTGATTTGCACTTGGAATGAAACCACGGTTAAGGGACAAGAAAGTCCCTCCTCTTTAATGGGAGAGGTTCCCTTATTGAAAGCAGGGGAAAAACCTATGTACAAATGCATAGTATTTCATTCAATGGTGGTTTCTGATATCCTAAAATGTGTTTTAAGCCTAGAAAGTTATCAATACATGAGGATAGAAGACTTTGAAGAGAGGAGGGAGGCAAAGAAGAAGACAATAATTTCAGGGAAAAGAGATGGCAGAGAAAACCCTTATATGTATTGTGCAAATGAGATACAAAATAGAACCATCCATGTTTATAACAGACACAATTCACAGACTCAAAGTTTTAGAGATTGTACAAACTAGAACACAAATTTTCCAAGCACGCAAGGATTAGATGATTCACATATCAGAACCAGAAGAAAGAGGAAGCCAAAGAAAAGGGGAAAACCTTTGTATTGATTTCTTCCAATTCAAAATTACAGTTTCAGAATATCAAAATTCCAACTCGTATAATGGCTTTGAAAGCTCATGATATAGCTCACAAGAGATGGTTACAAATTCCTCGAGCAAGCAAGAAACAGTTACAACTTATTCCAATCATCCACACCCTTTCAAATTCTTGATTTACAAAGAAATGTTAATGGTAGAAAAAATAGGTTTTTAAATATATGGCCATTTCATTATTTCACCAGTTAAAACATGGGACATTTTATTTGGTTCTACAACTTTAAATTTGGGTTGCCCACGTGAAAGGAATTGATTGAAGTAGGCTTGCGGATGCCTTTTGAATTTTTCCTTTAAAGTTGTGCTAGGCTGACACGTGGAGAGCTCCACCTATTCCTTTATACTTAGTTGATTCGGGTCTATTTCTGCTTGACCTATGTTGACCCCTAGACACGTGGAGGGTTGGCGCTCATTTGAGTTTCCATTTTGGAAAAACCTCTTAAAATTACGCCGAGCTGATGCATGTCTCCTTCCGCCAGATCTTGTAATTTTCAACGAGAAAACTCTGTCTTCTCATTCAATTTAATTACGTGGCGATACGGTGCTACTTGGAGACCCGACCCTTTGATTTCACTCCCAAAATGGCACCGTTAAGGTGCGTGGTAGATTCCACCAACCCGCCCATGCTTAGTCAATTTTAATGATCGGATTTGTCCCTTTTTGGACCTAGGACATGTGGAGGACATGCACAAGTTTGAAAACTACCCCCGATTTGAATTTTGAAGCTACACTGATGAAGCACATGGAGCCTTCCACCAACCTTCCATACTTAGTCGATTTTAGCTTATTTTGTCTTCATTTTGTACCTAGGACACACGTAAAGCTTGTGCTTATTTGAGGACTATCCCTTGGACCCTACCCTTGGAGTTGCACCATTTGGACACATGGAGGCTTTTGCTAAACCTTGAAATATGGCCAAACCGCATCTAATCAAATATATTCACGTATTACCCATGGACTCGGGAAAAAAATTAACAGGAAAATATGCTGTCATTCCCGACTGCGGGAAGAAAATAAAAAGAAGGAAAGGAACTTCACCATACACTGACTTTCAAATTGTTCTCCATGAATAGGAAAACTACAAACAATGCTAGGCTCGACGTGATTCAATACTCCAAGGTACATACTCAAAAATTTTAAAACTTGACTTCAAAAGAGGGGAATTTTGGGGTTGACAATAGTTGGATCTTTCTAGGGATGACTTGGCTTGGAACAAAGACACAAGACAAGATCAAGAACTACAAATAACTCTAGGGAAGATGACCAATGTCTTATCCATTGGGAAAAGGATTCAAAAACAAAACCAATACAGGGCAACACACACAAGACGAGAAAAAGAAACAAAACAAACCAAACGGGAAGAACATAAACGAAACAAAAAGGAACGACCCAAAACAAAAACATTGTATAGAATATATAGAAGGACCGCCTAGTCACCTAGGACTTGAACAACTTTAGATACTACCCACTATAAGGAAGTGGGAGAGGAGAATCATCCATGTGATCCAGAGATAAAGAGTTCTCTCCAAAGAAAATGTCTCGATTCTAAAAGGACCAAGCGAAAGAGAATCAAACTTACCATGACTTCCTCATGGCTCATGTATTTTTTTCCAAAGCGGCATAATGTCTCCCACTTGGAAAACTCGGGTTTGGTTTTCTTGTCAAACAAAGCCTTCACTTTCAACTGATGAGCTGTTATCCTATCCACCACTTGCAATATGTCTTCATCGAGCTTCTGAAGGTACAAAATTCTCTTATCCAAAGAGCTACTGAAACTTGAATCTTCAATGGTTTTCATCGGATGCAAGGCTGGAAATTCCACTTGAGCTTCTACACCATACACCACTTGGAAAGGGGACATTCTAATTGCTCTCTTGGGTGTAATTCTATCAGCCCAAAGTGCATCATATAGCTTCTTATGCCAATTCCTCTTAGAATCATTTACAAGCTTTTTAACTATGTTCACCAAGTTCTTGTTTGTTGATTCTACTGTCCATTCCCTTGGGGGTAGTAGTATGAAGAATGAGCAAGGGAGATCTTGTACCCATAGCAGAGAATTCCATCATCTCGGTAGAAGAAAATTTGGAAGCATTATCACTCATAATTTTGTTTAGGATCCCAAACTTTGATCAATATGTTCTTTTTAATGAAGTTACAAACTACCCCGTAGTAGTGCTCTTGGCAGGATGGCTTCCACCCACTTGGTGAAGTAATCATGGTAGTCACCACACGGGTATGTCCAAAGATCGGAAGATGGGTTGAGAGTTCCAATGAAATCCAATCCCCATTGTTGAAAGGGCTCATCAATCACTATTGGCTTTAGTGGCAAAGTAGCCAACATAGGTCTTCCAACAAATGTTTGGCATGCTTCACATTTACCGACCCATTTTGATCCATCTCTTAACAAAGTGGACGAATAATAACTAGCACAAAGTATTTTATGAGCTATTACAATGCAGATGAGAAATGACCTCCACAAGCCTAGTCATGAAAATTAGAGAACAACTTATTTTGTTGCTCCTTGTTTACACACTTCAAAAGCCTTCCATCTATGCCTCATTTGAACAAAGAATTCTCCCATAGCACATATTTTGTAGACCTTAGTTTGATATTTCTCTTCTCTTTGGCACTCAAGTGAGAAAGAAACTCTCCATAGGTCATAAAATAAGCAATGTCAACATACCATACATCTATTAAGCCGAGGAACATAACAACATGGACATCAACTCCATCTTTGGAAAATTCCTTGGCAGCTCCTCAAAAATGAGTTCACACAAGCCTTTACCCCGAATCAGATTTATTAGCTTGATATCAAGATCATACTCTTGTACCTTTGCTACCCAATTACCTCTCTTGGTTCCAAATTCTTATTGAGTGAGAATGGATTTGATTGTTGTATCAAGCACCAACACCACAAAATGAGAATTAAGGATGTAAAACCTAAACTACTTGACAAATTTGACAACTGAAAAGCATGCTTCTCCATCATGGTGTACTTCAGCTCATGATTTTTCAAGACATAACTCATGAATGCAATTTATAGCTCATGGTCTTCAGTGTTCTTCTAGGCTAACACAACAACTAAGGTATTTTCAGTGGCATAACAATAGATAATGAAATATTTTCTAAAGTTAGGACACACTAGGATTGGAGTCTTTGTAATATCCTGTTTAATGTCCTCAAATTATTTCTTCCCTTCGGAGGAACAACTAAAGGTTTGCTTCCTTGCATCATGTGAGAAATGCTCATAGTAATTTATACAAAATCGGGATGAATCTCCTTAGGAAATTGATCTTACCAAAGAAATAATGTACACCTTTCTTACACGATGGAAGAGGAATTTGCTGGATGGCCTAAACTCTCTCTATGTCAATCTTGATCCCTTGCTTTGAAAAAATGTGTCCCAACAAATTTCCTTTTGTGACATAAAACATAGAATTCTTAGGGTTTAAATAAATCCCATGCTCTCTACACTTCTGCAATATTGTTTCAAGGTGTTAGAATTGATCTTTTCTTACTTTAGAAAACACTATCAAGTCATCCAAATACACAACAATGCATTTCCCTTTAAAACTCCCAAAAGCCAAGTCCATGGCCCTCTCGGAAAGTAACACCAACATTGATGAGACCAAATGGAATCGTCTTATATGCAAAAGTTACCTAAGGAGTAGTAAAGGTAGTCTTATGTTGATCTGTAGTATTCACCTCTACTTGATTGTACCCCGAGAATCCATCTAACATAGATAGCATCTCTGAGCCTGTGACAGCTTGCAATACTTGGTCCATCATGGGGAGAGGGTAGTTGTCCTTCAAAGAACCCTGATTTAGATTTCTAAAGTCCACACAGATCCAAATCTCACCATTATTCTTCCTGACATGCACTATATTAGCAATCCATGTTGAATGGTGGATGGGGAAGATGATCCTAGCCTTCAGAAGCTTTTGTATTTCTTGGAAAATTGTATCAGCTATCTTTAGATTATATTGCCTTAGCTTCTGTTTGAAGGGTTTGATCTTAGGCTTAAGAGGAATGAAAAGTTGCATTTCTTTAGGTTAAAAATCCTTAAGATCATCATAAGAGTAACCTTAACATCAACATACCTCTTTAATAGATTCACCACCTTCTTTTTCTCTTCCCGAGTGTAGCATTTTCCAATTTTGACCATTTTGGGATCATCAATACTCCCATATTCACTTTCTCGATCCTAGCAGATTGTCGGGTTCATTAAGAAACTTTAGATTTCATATATCTACCATGTTTATCAAATAGATCCTTCAAACTCACCAACCCTTTAGAAATTTTGTTTCCTTTTAGTTTGATGCATCCATCTTGATCCATCTCTTCTTTGACATCCTCTTCATTTGATGACACACACTCTCTGGAAGATTGTCACTTCCTTATAATTATAGTTGATCAAAGTTGTCTCTAAGCTCCAAAAAAGAAAGCAAATGTTGGTCATCATTGAAAAGTTGCCAATTATTTGCATTTTCAGGGACACTAGGTCTATGGATCAGCTCAATGGTGAATTTATCCTAAGGGAAATCAGGGTGAGGAATCAACAAGGACCCAGAAACAACTAGAGAGTCAACCCTAGTGTTCCTCTCCCTTGGCACAAATTCAATGGAAAAAGCATCAAGGAATTCAATGGAATCCCAGACTAGATTCCTATGGTGTTTTAACCTTCTATTCTTTACCTGATAAAGGTCTCTAACTTGTTTTACATTTAGCTCAACATCTCCATGAGCAAGAAGGTTCTTCACTCCCATCTCCTTCGCCATGCTCAACCCAAGAATAAGGGTCTCATACTTGGAATTATTGTTGGTATTTTCAAACTGAAATTTGAAGGAGAAAGAATGAACCTTACCCCCATGAGAAATGAGAACTACACCAGCTCCGTAACTAGCTAAGGAACAACTTCCATCAAAATCCAAAGTCCATACACCATTAGGATCAAGCAGCACTTCCTTGGGTATACTTGTCTCATCTTGTGACATGATCATGTAGTTCCCATGCCCAATGTCTTCATACAGTATTTTTTCTTTAGGATCATCTGTCTTTTGCACAATATACTCTGCTTGTTTCTCAGGCAATAACTTCTTCATCTTCCCATTGACAGGGATCAAGGCATGTGACCAATCCATTTGGATTTCACCTCCAACATCTTTACAAAAGTTCCTACTTAGCAAAGCATGCCATAGGAAGGAGGGATATCATCAACCAAGATGGTGGCCAAGACCTTCTTATCTAGTAAAGAAGAATAATCTACTTGTGCATCCTTTCTTCTCCCAACCAAAGGGACTTCTCTACTTTCCATGGAATAACAAGAGCCATAAGTGGGGGTTAGAGTTAGACCCAAAGCATGAGCCACTTTTACAGGAATTACATTATCGGATGCACCGGAATCAATGACACAATTTCTAAGCTTGTGGCTAGCTATGAGGAGAGTCATATAGAAGGGTTTGATCTTCTCATTGGGTGAAGTGATGCGCAGCCACAAGGTGGGTCGAGGCAGAGAAAGAAGGAGTGGGAAAAAGGCCTTTGGAAGAATGGGCTACGGTTTTAGATTTAGAATTTACAAAGTTAACCATTTTGGCAAAGGCTTTAGGATGGGTTTGATAAAACTCTGCCTCAAAAATCTGAATCTTGGTCTTTTTAAGATGGTCTATAATGTCAAAAGATCCAGATGTGGATGGGGAATCACTACTAGGAGTAGGAGGAGCTTTTGATCTACCAACTTTATCATTTGTTGGACAATAATTCTCATAAGAAGAAGTAGAGGAAGAAGGACTAGCAGATCTTACCTTTCGGGTGGAAGTAGTAGGAATAGGAGCTCCTCTTCTTGCAATCATTGGGATGGTGATGGGATACTCCTTGGATCTTTTTGCAGGTTGCACCACTTTTTACTTTTTTTGGTTTTCTCCCGGGTCATAACAACATATGACTCACTTGTTCATTTCAGCCACTACATCATCATAGTCATCTTTATCATCCACACCCTCAGTGATGAGGAAATGAACTCGAGAACCACCGAGACTCCTCAAGTTCTTCATCGATTCCTCTTCTTGTTCATCATAGAGCCCATTTTCTTCCTCATCATCAAGTTCAAGAACTTCACAAGCAACATTAACAGGCACCTTGAGGGGTGGACCTTCAATGGCCAACCTAGTTTGAGAAGAATGCAAGCGGTTCCTAGGCTAAAAGTTCTTCCTTGGAACATCTTGATATGGATCATCTTTGAGCTTTTTCAATTGTTTCTTAATGACTATGATGTCATTAGCCAGCTTTTGTACCAACCGATCTGCATTACCTCAAGGAGAAGAGGAAGAAGAAGATGCTTTGGATTTGAAAGACTCCTTTTCAGCTTGCGGATATGATCAAGTCATCTTCCACACTGACATTAAATCTCTTATCAACATCCAAAGTTGCAAGATTTTCTCTCCTCAGGGCATAGCTTACTTCTGAAAATTGAGCATTCAAGAAGAAACACTTTTGAATCTGATCAACAGGTCTAGTATCTAGTGGAATATTGTTAACTAACGTGTTTAACTTGGCCATAAATTCTCTCATAGGCTCATGTGGCTCCTTCTTGATTTGAGAAACCTGAGCTAGAAAATATGCACATCTTTAGTAGGTTTGAAATGCTGCTCAAATTCAGTCCTCATAGTAGTCCAATCAATGATGGTCCCAACAGAAGATGGTAAAACCAATCTACAACATTGTCTTGTAAGGTCTCCAAAAATATCCTAACAGAGACATCTTCATGTTCAACCCCAAGGACCCCACATGTAATAATGAAGGCTGTAATGTGTTCATCAGGGTGCACTTTGCCATCATCTCTAAATTTGGGAAAATTCTTCCTGTTACCTCTAGGTAACTCATGCAATGGTTGAGGAAGAGCTAAAGGCACAAATCTTTGTCCCCAAGGCCAAGGTGTTGCCATCCTTAGAAATATTGCTTAAAGTGGAATTGAGACACCAACAAGAACTAGGGCATGGAGATTAGGACTAAGTTGGGCTTGAGGAATGCTACTACCAAAAGCTATGTCCTCAACAAGAGGTGTGCTTGTGGAATGAGCTCTTCTATTTCTTCTTGTTGGAGAAAGTTAAAACCTTGTTGATCCAAGAGCCCTTCTACCACGAGTATATCTTAGAGTCACCAGATCAAAGAAATGATCAAACTAGTTGTTCTTTTAAAAAAGGAAATTTGTTGAACAAGGTCCCCAGTGGTGTCGCCAAAAACTGTTGGATTTCAAATTTGTACTTGGAATGAAACCACAATCAGGGGATAAGAAATTCCCTCCTCTTTAATGGGAGAGGTTCCCTTATTGAAAGCAGGGGAAAAACCTATGTACAAATGCACAGTCTTTCATTCAATGGTGGTTTCCCGATATCCTGAAATGTGTTTTAAGCCTGGAAAGTTATCAATACATGAGGATAGAAGACTTTGAAGAGAGGAGGGAGGAAAAAGAAGAAAATACTTTCAGGGAAAAGAGATGGCAGAGAAAACCCTTATATGTATTGTGTAAATGAGATACAGAGTAGAACCATCCATGTTTATAATAGGAAAAATTCATAGACTCAAAGTTCTCGAGATTGTACAAAATAGAACACAAAGTTTCCAAGCACGCAAGGATTAGATGATTCATAGATTAGAACCAAAAGGAAAGAGAAAGTAGAAGAAAAAGGGGAAAACCTTTGTATTGATTTCTTTTGATTCAAAATTACAGTTTCAGAATATCAAAATTACAACTTGTACAATGGCTTTGAAAGGTCATGATATAGCTCACAAGAGATGGTTACAACTTCCTCAAGAAAGCAAGAAATAATTACAACTTATTCCAATCATTCACGCCCTTTTGAATTCTTGATTTGCAAAGAAACGTTAATGGTAGAAAAAATAGGTTTTTAAATATACGACCATTTCATTATTTCACCAGTTAAAACATGGGCCATTCGATTTGCTTCTACAAATTTAAATTTGGGCTGCCCATGTGAAAGGAATTGATTGGAGTGGGCTTGTGGACGCCTTTTACATTTTTTTTCCTTTGAAGCTGTGCCTTAGGTTGACACGTGGAGAGCTCCATCGGTTCCTTTATACTTAGCTGATTTGGGTCTATTTCTGCTTGACCTATGTTGACCCTTAGACACGTGGAGGGATGGCACTCATTTGAGTTTTCATTTTGGAAACATCTCTTAAAATTGTATCTGAGATGATGTGTGTCTCCTTCTGCTGGCCTTGGAATTTTCAACAAACAACTCTGTCTCCTCATTGAATTTAACCACGTGGTGAGATGGCGCTACTTAGAGACTGACCCTTTTATTTCACTCCCAAAATGGTGCTATTAACGCACGTGGCGGATTCCACCAACCCACCCATACTTAGTCAATTTTAACGATTGACTCTGTCCCTTTTTGGACCTAGGACACGTGGAGGACATGCACAATTTTGAGAACTGATTTGACTCTTGAAGCTACACCGATGAGGCACGTGGTGCCTTCTATTGAACCTTCCATACCTAGCTAATTTTAGCTTGTTCTCAATTCATTTTGTACCTAGGACACACGTAAAGCTCCGCACTTATTTGAGGACTATCCCTTAGACCCTTCCCCAAGAGTTGTGTCATTTGGACACATGGAGGCTTCTATTGAACCTTGAAATATGGCCAAACTGCATCTAATCAAAGATATTTACATAATACCTGTGGACTCTGGGGAAAAAATTAACGGGAAAATATGCCTGTCATTCCCAATGTGGGAAGAAAATTAATTAAATTAACCATATCCTACCTATTCATATCCCATAGTGCACATGTTAATTAAATTAATATCTTAAATTAATTAATATCCTCACTTAACCACCTCACCTAGCCACCTCACCTCACTCAATGACCTACTCAAACCTCATTAATGACCTAAGACCGAGTCTAAACCTATCCTAACTAACTAGGACTTAGTCTAAAACCTAGACTTAACTCCTATTAACAAACCTAAAAGGACTCCTACTTATCTTGCCATGATCTATCACTCGAGACTCGGAAAGAAGGTTGGAGATCACGCCAAAAATAACAACAATCTAGCTATTTTTGGCCAACCTAGATATTCCCTCCTTGACCTTGACCAAAATAAAAACGTTATTATATCTCAACCGATGTCACCACACCTAACCATTTTAGTTAGGTTAAATACATTTCCAAAATCCTTTTCCTAGGTTGGTCAATTGATTTAGGATCTCATTTCTTCCAGAGACTTGGAGCACTCAAATTTCTTTAGCACTCAGGAAAAAAGAAGACACACGGGAGCACTACCAACATCGGTCACCATTCATCATCCTCTTCACGATCACATGATTCACAATAGAGAGGCACGGAGGTCTGAACTTCTTGGCACAATACAATGAATCTTCTCTCTGGATCTCTACTATCACCATCTTCATCACCTACGTCCTCCAATCTATTTTCTAGTAAGTATTTAACATCTCTACATTGAATCTCTAGTTTCTTTGTGTAGATTTATTTATTCATCTCTGTAGTTTATTTCTCTCCACACCCATATACTTCCTTCCTTCCATCAACCCATCACCTAATCATACCCAAAATTTCACCCATTTTCACCCTCTCCTAATCATCTCTGAGTCTTCAGAACCATTTTACGACCCCACCTCACCATTTCCAACCTCTGTGCAATCACAAGGAGTCTAAAAAACCAATTCTAACAACTTTTGATAATTTCCCCTACTGACGCTTGGTTAGCCAACCAATGTTAGTCACTCTACCTAACCGGCATCGGTCATCATCATCGACACACCACACTTACTTATGTGTCATGTAATATATAGCTCAGACCAACGAGATAATACCCACTTCCCAATAGCCCAAAACCATTTCTAATCCTTACCAGACCTTACCCAGAGCTTGTACTAGACTCTACAACTCAACACCACCAATCAACCCTCCCATTTTGACCTTAAACAACCTTTTGAATGACCTTTCTTATTGTTTTTGTATGAGATACCTAAATCATTTCAATTCCAATAGGATCTTTACTTCATGTATGATTTAACTAGCATTAATATTGTTATATAAAAGTGGATTGACAACTTGTTTAGGAAGTATCACGCTTCCTGGATCTAGCTTCCACTAGGCAGTCCACTCATTGTTTTGTTTAACTCTATTTGGTGGTATTGTTTTGCATTTACAGGTAGTTCCTCCTAGCCAAAAGGGAGCTCTCACAATCAACTTGGATCAGGAAATCAAATGTGCACAACCTTCAACCAACATTACAAACATGTATTCCTCCTTGGCCTACTACCCTTATCTATTTCATTAATTTGCTAAGAATCCAGGTGAAACATTTTGGCATGCCCGTGGGACCCATCAGGGGTTCCTTTGCATTTGTTCATTCTTAGGAAAAATTGTGTGTTTATTTCTTTTCAAAAGTATTCACATTAATTTTCTTCTCTAATATTCTCTCTCTTCTACTTTGTCTCAAACAAATCATACTTTTAGTGCTTTAAAAAGAATCATTCTTTCTTTTCTTGCATTTGCATTAGTGAAAGAGTCATATCTCTTCCTATTCACTCTTTTTTACATCGAATATAATTTGATTTGGGTTTTAAAATACTTGCATTTCATACTTCTATGTTTGCATTTTAGCTCACATTAATTTGAGGGCAACCTATATGTTGGAAGTCATGCCCAGCTGATGGTTGACTAATTTAATCATAGTTCACTTGCACACTCTCTCTCTATACCAAACCACTTACATAATTTACACATCTTCTTAAACATCCTCCTACCTAGAAGAAGTTGTCAATGATCACACGATCAGAGGATTGATAGTGGATGCCCAATTGGTTTCTCTGTCTAGTCATTATCTCAGAGAAAGGACCGCCCCACCAAAACATTACCTAAAACCACCCTTAGATCTTGGATTTTCATAGGACACCTTCTATCAAACCAAAAACTTGTTTTTTCATGAGTTGAGTCAGTCTTAAATAACATAAGCTAAAACATAAAATTCACCCATAGGATTTCATGTGTTTCTTAACTTTTTCTTGATTTGTGTTTTGAGTTGTGAGGACATGTTCTCCATTCTCTTCTTCCTTTCACACCCCACAATTATAGTTGGTGTATTCTGAATTTTTTGGTGTGTTAGGGTCCATCACTATCATACTCAGTTTTTGGGTTGATATTTTACCTGATCTAAGTCACAAAAATCAACTTTCTCCATCTTTTCAAATTTCACAATGATCGGCATCGATCAGTGACCATGACATCATCGTTTTACTCGACCATCATCGGTTTACTTGACCATTTTTGTCGGTTATCTACTTTTTTTGGTCATTTTACCAAAAACAACACTCACCACATTTTTTGTTCTTTCTAAAGTTCCTCAGACATATCATCATACCCCTAGATCTTTAAAATCACTTTCGATCTAGTTTTGTCTCATTTTCATCAGTTATTGCCCCATTTGCAAAAATTTTTGATTTCCTACAAACTAATATCGGTTAACCTAACCAACGGCATCGGTCACCCTATCACCATCATCGGTTAACCCAACCACCATCGGTTCCTGTGTTTTAATTTTTAATTAAAACAACAACCTATTTTTACCTCCCAAAACTATTTTTTTCCATTTCTTCTTTTTTTTGTGTCATTTATGAGAATAGATTACCAAGCCTACACCAACTCACATGGTTTTGACTCATAGTCAAGCCAACGCCCTTGTATTCCATGCAAGCCTTCACCACTCCCCTCCCTAGCCCATCACCACCTTCCATCCTGTCACCTATGGATCCTACTCAACCCATTATCATCATACTAGTGTGATGAGGAGTTCACAAGACTCCTTGACCACAACCCCACTACCTTACAACATTATCTCACCCATTCCTCCACTCGTGATTCATCAGGACATAGTGGTATATGACATGCCTATGTCCATTCCTCCTTCCCTCGCCCCCACTTCCACATCAGCTACCACTAGCTCGGTGTTACCTTCATCCACCTTACCACCCGTAGTATCCCAACTTGACCCCACATCATCAATATCTATATGTGCACCTACAACATCGGTCACACTTTTGACGTCAGTTTCTCCCATGGTGTCAACCATTCCTTCATCAACCACCTTGAGCATAGCCCCATCTACACCCACCACCTCATATATACCTATTGCATCATGCATTCACCCATGGTGTCGAAACCCATACCCCATTCCAAAACATCATCCTCTCCATCCCATAGTCTTTACCTCCAATCACTACAAGGATCGCTACATCCACCCCACCTACTTACACATATCACCAACAACCACCTATCTCATCTATCACCTATTTGGGATATTTTCCACCTGCATCTATTCCCCCTCACAGTTCTCATACTCGGACACCACCATATACTGGAATGTCATCCACATCATACATTCATCATCAACCCCCTTATACTATGCAGGGGGTGCCCAGTCATCACAACCTACCAATGACCTTATTAAAATGATGATGGAAAAGATGCAAACATTGGAAGCATCAGTTTTGGCTCTCGTAACTCTTTAACATATGATGAAATCTGCAATGAGCCCATTCATCCATCTATTCCCATTCATCCATATCCTACACATTGGGAAATTCCCAAATTCAACCAGTTCAATAACAAAGAGGACCCACAACAACACTTGTGGTCTTTCAAACATGGGTGTTATTTAATCACTCATGATGATGCTCTACTCTTGTGGACATTCCCATGTCCTTAATAGGACCCACGTTGGATTGGTATAGTGGTTTACCTCGACATTCCATTTACTCATTTAACCAAGTGGCTCAAGCCTTCTTGACCATTTTTTTCATCAATATCATCAAGAAGGTCACCATGACCGACTTGTACTCAACACAATACAATACGACGATGAGTCTATCACATATTTTTTTCACTCGTTGGCGAGAGCCTCATCAACCAACTTACATTCCAGCTACCTCAAACCAGCTTATAGAGTTGTTCACTCAGGGCTTGTGCTAGGCACATCTCACCAACTCTCCAAGTCCAAACCTTCCATACCTTTGATGAAGCATTCACCATGGCTAGAAAACTTGAAATCCATGCCATAGAAGAGAAGAAAATTCAATTGCATAACAAAAATGTTGCATTCAAATCCAATGATGCTTCTTCCTCTTCAAAACCAAAACAACTATTCCAAAGCAAAAGGATCTACCAATGTGGTAGTTTTAAAAGTTGGCCCATCTCACCCATCCAATCAATCAAAACCTTCTTCCAACCTTTCTCCCATTCAAGCTTTCTAGTTCAGGTGAGAGCAATGAAAGTACACTCCAATCGGGAGCCTTATTCTTCAGTATTAGAAAAACTTCTTAAAGCAGAGAAATTTCTCTACCACCCATCAAACCACATACTAGTTTTGACCTACTCATCCTATGCCTATGGTACAAGGAACATGACTATTATATTATAACTATCATCATGTTAAAAGGCCATAGCGATGGTAATTGTATAACCTTCAAAAACATTGTCCAGGAAATGTTAGACAATGGATCTCTGTCTTGGACAACCCAAACACACCAGCTAATCAAAACTTGCATATCTTCAAGAAGCCATTTCCTAATCACACCCCATCATCTAACCAAACTGGTGAACCTTCAACTAATGACAATAATGTCCATGTGAGGTCCATGTTGTGTTTGACACCATACCATCCCTTCCTCAATTTCCTCCTATCCCCTCCATCGAGGAGATTCTAGCATGAGCTCCTTTACCCATGGAGGATCCTATTTCATCTACTCCTTCACCCATAGAGGAGTCCCCTTCATCTCCCCCTTCACCCACGGAGGAGACCACAATATACTGTTGATGCCATTTCACCACCCACCTCACAACCTAATGAACAACTTGCGGTGTTAACTCTCCTACCCATGGGAGAGAGAGTCATGCTCACCTTCCTCTCCACCAAAAGAGGAACCTACCTCATCCCACCTGTCATCTCCCCTACCCATAGGGGATCCTTTAGAAGTGCCACTTCTTTTGTTGGTGAAAATTCCCCATTAGCCTTCTAGGATCCAGTTGATTTTCTCTCGGCTCTCTTACCCACAGAGTCCAAAGCCAACTAGTTCCCTATCTCACAGACATATTTTACAGGATTACTACTAAATCAACATCATCTCCTCTTACAACAGTGTCATTTTCATGCCTGGACCACTTGGATTATGTTGATAATTCCATGCTTTGGGGACATCTCTGGCTACCCTTTTCAACCCAAATGCAAATATCATCTGTTGATACCTCCATGATTTATCCAAAGGTATTTCAGACAACCAAATCAACCATGACCATGCCTGTTGAAATGCCTCTTCTTCATCACCCTCACCTACATCTAAACCTTTACCATAATCAAACCTGATCCTATGCCTAAGAACCTACCTATGTATACTACACACTTTCCCCATGCCAGAACCATCACCACATTGGGTGTCATGCCGACATCAAGCCTAGTCCATCCCTCCTGTCAAATTGGACTTAGCCACATCTTCACAAACCCACAAAAAATTATTCCTCCACCTAAAAGGAAGACCCAACCTTCTAGGCCATGCATACACCATTTTTTTCCCACTACTCCTCTGTCACCTTCACCACTGCCCTCCATCCTAGGACCTCACCCATCGACCTTGGCCAAACAACCTCCTATCCAAGGAAAACCAAAAGCACAACAACCCACCTCTTCATCATGATCTTTTATTACACCCAACTTACCTACACAACACACACCTTCATCATTACCCACATCTTTCTTACCACCTACCCCCCCCACCACCTACTATAATAACCTCATCAGTACCTATGATATTTCCTTCTCTTCAACCCATACCTTCCACCTTGCCTCTCCAAAAACCTTCACCATGCCTCCTTTATCACCTTGGCTAACTCATCCTCTTCTTCCCATCTTCCTTCCCTTCCACATCACATACTCCTTCCTCACCTTTACCCAGGAAGGTGCAACCAAAATTGAAAAACCCACTACCCTCCAAAGAGGTAGTTAAGCCTACAACACCTTCTATCACTAGTTCATCTACTATACCTTTACCCAAGAAGGTACAACCCAAATCCTAAAATAGTACCACCTACCAAACCAGTGGTCAAACCCATTTCACATCCAATTCCACCTCCCGTGATGCCTCTCCCACAAAATCACCCACACTTCAATCTAGACCCACACTCACCTCACATTGTGATCCATTGGCAGGGTCTTACGCCAACATTCTAGCTAACCTTTTAGAGACCTCTATCATCACATTTCCACCCTTAGACCTTACGACCCACTCAAACCCAAACCAAAAGGGTTTGATGATACTAAAATTTGTGCCTACCATCATGTGCAGGACATGATGTAGAAAATTGTAAGGCTCTAAAAACCATTCTTCTCCAACTTTGTCCTCTTGAACAAAATTTTGACGATGATGATCTTTTAGATGAGGACCCTATTCCCCCTTCACCTATCACCACACACCCTCATCCCTTACCTATTCAGTGACCTTCATCACCACCTCCACAACCCATTTATCCTCCTCCAAAATTTGAGATCAACATGGTCCACATAAGAGAGAGAGCCAAAACCCCACCAAAATGCCAATGCATCCTACTTTCTTTTCACAACACTCTTATCCCTCATCATTCTTTTTCCATCATGTCACTTATACATTTTCATGACACACCTTCTCCATCCACCCCTATTCCTATGGTTAACATGATCCAAGTTGCACTCATGCCCAAAAGACAAAGGAAAGGAGAAAACAACTAGCCCATCCACCAATCCTGTGCCCAATATACCATCTGCACCCACACCAAAATTACCATTCGGGACCCACATACCCTATTTTTGATGGGGTCACCCATCGTATAATGATAAAACAATTACACCAATCCCCTCTAAAAATGTCTTTGTATGACCTTGTCCAAACTTCTAAATCCCATCGACAGGCCCTCATGGAGGTTCTACAATCCATTGAGGTTTTACCTAATGACCCTATGCCTATGGCCTCCATTATCACCCCTCACCATGTGGCCTCCCTCACCAATTCATCCCCTTCCTCTACACCTACTACCACTCATCAAGTAGCCACCCTCAGTTTCTCTATGATGAGATTGTACCTCTCCAATCAGATGATCTTGATCCCACCCTTTTCATTTCCATTTACATTGATAATATATGTGTTCGACATGTTATGATCGATGGTGGTGCTCAACATCAACATCATCTCCTCCCATGTGTATAAACCAAATGTGCATCCTTCCAATTACATGCATAATAACCCAGTTATGTTGCATTCATTCAATGATGCCATCACTTCCACCCTTGGCACCATCATTCTCCATTTGTGTGGGCCCCCGTATTATTCCAAATTGTTCTATGTCTTAGAGGGGGAATTCTAGTACAACTTGTTGCTTGGTTGACCTTGGATCCATGTCATGGGTTGTGTCCTTCAACCTTACATCATTGTGTAAAATTTGAACATGAAGGACATAACTATACCATTCCATTGACCCTTCACCATTCAAAACTTGTAACATGTTGTATCGACCTAATGATGTCCTTATACCAGTTAAGGCATCTACCACCACTTTGCCACTTCTCCTTCACCCACAACCCCATCCACCAATGTTGTCGCTACCTCTCCCACACCTAACTCCTATTCCCACTACCGCCGTAGCCTCTGCAACCACCCATCCACTAACCCATCTACTTCTCAACCAACCAATGCTTCTTCTTCACAATCACCTAGTGATTCATCTATTCCCACTACCCATATATCAACTACCGATCCCTTAGAAGGTGTTTTTCAATGTCTCACTCTGGGGGAGTACCACCTATACAACATCGACACATTCCTTACTCCTCAAGAGTATGGTAACCTTCACCAACATCCTCACTATGATCACCACATAGGTGAGGTTTTCCCTTATGGTCCTCCCCACCTTCGTACCAACTTAACATATGGGGGACTTGATACTTCTACCTACTCACCTGAGCCACCTTCCCAAATGTGACCATTTTCATCTGACCTTCAATCTCTCACCAATCACCACTTTTCCCACACCTTCCTCCATCATTGTGCATGGAAGGGTTTTGGCTTTGGTTTCTATGAACATGGCCATCATATTTGTCATCCCATGCACCACACATAAACATAAAGACCAAAGTGGTATTGGCTTTTTTAAACCATCTTCCAAGAAATCCCATGTCAAACTCATTGAGGATGACAACCTTCCTTCACCCCATCTACCAACTTCACCACCTTCACCTACGGAGTCTATGGATCCAATCCATTCCTCCTAACTTTTTTTTGAACACCATTTCCTGGGACCTCTAACTTATCAACGAGATGGTGAGGCTCCCTCTTCTCTTCCCTTCATGTATCCTAACATGATCGATGATGATACACCTTCTATTAACATCATTCAATGTTAGGATGATGAGTCTATTCTCACCTACCTTGGTGTGGAAGATTCTTATATTCATCGGTCATTTCCTTCTAGACACAAAACCATGTTAAATGAATCGACCATCAAAATCAATATTAACACTTAGATGACCCACACATTTTAAAGATAGGCCAATCTTTAGATATCTCTGAAGCAGGAAGCTTTTACCTCATTCCTCTGAGATCATAGCAATGCTTTTGCTTGGTCCTATGCTTGATATGCCCGTATTGACCCAAACATTGTGGTCCACAATATCATAACTATTCCTAAGCCAAACCCATAAAAAAGCTATGGAAAATGCATCCTCACATTTCCCTTCTTGTCAAAGAAGAACTCCATGCCTTCTTTTTTGTTTCCTTCATCCTACCCATTGATTATCCCCAATGGATCTCTAACATCATTCCTATCACAAAAAGTGATAGGGGACTCTACATTTTTCATGGATTTCCATGACCTTAACTTAGCTTTCCCTAAAGATGACTTTCCTCTACCTAGTATTGACCAACTAGTTGATCTTACCACCGGCCATGAGATGCTATCACTCATGGATGGTTTCTCGGGTTATAACCAAATATTACTCACCCCAAAGATCAACACAAAACCACCTTCATCACTCCTTGGGGACCTTCTACTATCGAGTCATGCCCTTTGGCCTTAAAAATGCTTGGTGCTACATATCAGTGGGCTATGACTTATATCTTTCATGACATCATGCATCACATATTGGAAGATTACGTTGATGATCTCCTTTCCAAATCTAAACATCGGGCCAACACCTTACAGTCCTTAAGGTCATCTTTGACCATCTCATCAAGTATTGTGTTTTCACCTTAACCTAAGAAGTGTGTCTTCATTGTTCTCTCTGGAAAGCTCCTTGGTTTTATCATTTCTTTGCATGGCATAGAAGTTGATCCTACTAAAATCAAGGCTATTCTCAAAATGCCTCCACCTACTAACCTTCATCAACTTCATAGTTTGTAAGGAAAGTTGTAATCTATTCATCACTTTATTTCATATCTTTTCCGACCATTGCCACCCATTTCATCATCTCCTCAAAAAGGATGTCTCCTTCAAATGGGATGATGAATGCCACAAATCCTTTGAAGCCTTAAAAAATACCTCCTCCAACCACCTGTGCTCATTCCCCCTAAGGATGACCAACCATTTTACCTTTACATTTCTACTACTGATCATTCCTTGGGTGTCCATGCTCACTCATCATGATGAACAACATAGGGAGAAAGTGTTTATTATATAAGTCATACACTTTTGGACTATGAAAACTAGATACACCCATGCCAAAAAAATCTTCTTAGCCTTAGTTTTTTTTGCCACTAAACTTTGACATTACCTACTTAACCACAAAAACATTTTTTGTCACCAATATTGACCCCTTACATTACATGTATGCGCCAAACCCTACCAACATCAATGTGTTGCACATTGGCTCATGCTTCTTTAGACCTAGACCTTGAATTCATCTCATCAAAAATTTCAAAGGAAAAACCATCATTGACCAACTTGCAGATGCACCTCTCTCTAGGAAATCAATCCTCTAACTTTGATTTCCCAGATGAATCCATCATTACCCTCTCTTTGGATGATACCATTTACCAGATGACCTTATTCTTTGATGGTTCCAAATGTCAGCATGGGGGTGGTGTCGAGTTATCCTCATTCCTCTTGATGGTGAGCCTATGCCATTATCTTTCAAACTAGATTTTGATTGTACTAACAATATCACTGAATATGAAGCACTCATATTAGGCCTTCAAACCACCATTGCCTTAGATGTTAAATCAATTAATATCTTTGGTGATTCTCAACTGGTTGTAAACCAAGTTAATGGTATATACCAGTGTCATAATGAGATACTTCAAAAGTATAAGCATCATGTTGACATAATTTTGACTACCTTTGACCATTATGAACTTCAAACCACCCCACATTCCACTAATAAATTTGTGGACACCATGGCCTATCTTGCTTCTCAAATACCCACTTCTTCCCTCCTCGACTCAAAAATATTTGTCACAATACAAAGGTTGCAATCACCTTCCTATCTATTTCAAGACGTCAACCTTGTCGAACCATTGAAACTGACCCACGTGACCTTTGGTATAAGCAATTTGTTGACTACCTTTCCCTTTCAATTCTACCTCTAGACCTTACTCACAATGGACAATGAGCCTTTCTCAAAAGTGTCTCTCACTATGTCATCATGGGTGGTCTTCTTTATAAACATGGCTTTGATGGTATCCTCTTACGATGCCTTACAAGTTCTAAAATTCCCTACACCATCAAGGAAGTTCATGATGGAATTTTGGAGGTCACTTTAGTGGTTTAGCTATCGCTAAATGCATTCTCTGTCTTGGGCTATTATACCTTAAACCATGATTGTTGTGATTATGTCAAACATTGTGTGAAGTTCCAACAACATGCTAATCTTCATCACACCCTAGTCATGCCTTATAGGTCACATGAGACCTTTGGCCTTTCTCTCAATGGGGTTTGGATCTTGTCGGAGAGATCAATCCTCATTCTTCCCAATGTCATCAATGGATTATTACCACTACTGAATACTACACTAAATGGGTAGAAGCCATACCTCTTATTTCTACAAAAGCTGAGAAAATATGTGAATTCATCAACCATCACATCATTTGTCACTTTGGTGTTCCTCATCGTCTCATCACTGATAATGGAAAATAATTCAAAAACAAAACCCTATGGAAACTTTGTGATGCCTTTGACATTCAACTCATTTTTCTTCACCTTACTACCCTCAAAAAAATGGCCAAGTGAATCAACCAACAAAACCTTAAACAAAATTCTTATGAAAGTTGTTGATGATACTTGGAAAGGATTGGCATACACATTCCTTTTTCCTTATGGGCTTATCACACTAGTATTCATACTTCAACTATTTCCACACCTTTCTCTCTAGTCTATGGTACAGAGGTTGTTCTACCTCTTGAATTTCAGATTCCATCTCTTCATATCTCACTTAAAGAGATGCTCAATGATGATGACTTTCACCAAGATTTTTGGCACAACTTGAGTTATTAGATGAAGTGTCATCTCAATGCTCTTGACCATCTCCAAATCTACCAAAAACGTATCAAACATGCCTATGATAAATGTGTCCATGAACAAACCTTCCAGGTCAGTGACCTCATCCTGAAGGAAAATCAACATGTAACAAAAGAAGAGAAAAGTAAACGGGGAAAAATTTCTCCTAATTGGCTTGGACCTTATATTGTTACTCATACCTATGGATCAGGTGCTTATCATTTGTCTTCACTCGAAGGTAAACCCAAACCTGAGCCCCTCAATGCTTTGCATCTTTGACCATTCTATTGTTGAATCAAGTCCTATATCACCTTATGTCCATTAAACACTTGTCCCTTGAGCACCATTCACCTTCCACTTACCTATTTTAAGGATCAACGACTAAACAAGAATCATGTGATTACCCATCACCTTTTAAGCCTTATCTTCAATATGAGTACCATGACTCTACTCATGGCATGATTCTCATGGATACTTTTCATCTTTTTCAAGATGGAATCCCATGGTCATTCATCACTTAAACCCTCTCTTTCATAGTTAGCCTCTTGTGTGTTATGGTTTTGTCTGCAACACAAGAGCCTATCGGTCTCTATAGTCTTGTCCATGACCTAAAAGTCCAAAGAAAAAAATTTCAAAAGTAAAATGGGATTCAACTCCTTGAGTCAAAATTCTAGCAAAAAATATGACTCCCTCAAAAAGACATCTATGCTTTCTATCTCGCTACTATAAATAGATTGCTCCCTCGAAGGACAACTATACAAAGCTAGCCATATTGTACATAGTCTATCATAATAAGAAGAATATTCTTGCAAAAATAAAAATAAAATATTATGAAGCTTCCCACATCGATCAACTTCACAAAGACCTCAAGGAGAAAATCTACTCATCCCATATAGACTTCCCACATCGATCAGTCTATCAAAAACAAAAGTAAAAAAAAAAAAAAAATAAACTTTTTCATCATGGACTTTCCTATTTTGATCTTGGGTCTCTTGCCAAATAGGCATGTTGTCTCACACTAGGTTACACTAAAACCAACTATTTTCACCTCATCACCTTTTTCACCCTAATTTTCTTCCCGCTCAAGGGACATGCCACAAATGTGACATTTCATGATCATGTGACTTTCTTCACCCTTAGAATAGTCAATCATGAAACACCTTTAGGGTCTTACATTCATAAGCCCATCTTTGGTATGGTAGACTTGTTATGGTTCTTACCAATTAGGTGGCTCTTTTGGTCACCTCTTACCCTTCACCTTCTTCATTACTTGTTGATTCTCTATATACAGACTAGACCATCGACACCTACATTTTAAGAATTCCTCTTTCACCAACATCACCATGCCTAATTGACCTAAACTCAACCATACCTAAAATCACCTAAACTCAACCATGCCTAAATCACCTAAATTCAACCATACCTAAATCACCCATAAACTCAATCCAACCATGCCTAACTGACCTAAAATCAACCATGCATAAATGACCTAAACTCAACCATTCCTAAATGACCTAGACTCAATCATGCCTACAACCTACCAACCCATCCTTTTACCTCATCATATTCTTCCCTAGCTTATGGGAGAACTACATCGGCTTGAGGCCCCTTTTTTCCAGGGCTATGTAGGAAGCACTCCGAGGGCATGGGGCCCTTGGAGGTTAGCTCGACCACTCTTTACCCTAACCAATTTTCCCCATTTTTCTATTCACATTCTACCTTATTTAGTTTCCATTTTACACAACACTTGGAAATTAAACAAACATATAAACATACATACCTACCATTTCATCACATCATCATATCATTCATTCCATTTCCATTATATCAAATAATTGGAAATTTACACCACAACATACATATACATCATCATTTATTTTCCATACTACCAATAACATGGAAATTAAATCAAACCCAACAACATGACCAAATCATACCTAACTAACCTAAAACTCCACCATGCCTAAAACTCAATCACCTGAACCACCATGCCATTCCTAACTCACCTAAACCCCACCATGCCTAACTCACCTAGACTCCACCATGCCTAAATGACCTAAACTCAACCATGCCTAAGTGACCTAAAATCAATCATGCCTACATGACCTTGACTCAATCATGCCTAATTCACCTAGTTTCCATCAATACACAATAACAATGGAAATAAAAACATAGGTACATCATCCATAATACATAAAAAAGTATCTCAAATAGCTCATATACACCTCACTATCTTTGGCATGTAGGCTAGTATATATATCAAAATCTCAAAACAATAATCATACCAAGTGGCTAATCATCACCCCACCTCATATCCTCTGGGCAGTCTCACTGTCTCCTCCTCGACCTATCTTTCACCCTATGAACATATCTCCACCCTCCGGGGTCTTGGTCTAATCTCCACCTGACCTCGGTTGGGCACGACCTCTGTGAACTAGTAGCCTCGCACTACCCGTTGGGGTTAGCACACCAGTTGTATAGACAATATATCAGATCTAAGCATACATGAAAATAAAAGTGGATATTCTACTAGAATAAATATACAAAACAAGAGACATAAATCAACACTAGATTTAACGTGGTTCACCCAGTGTGGGATACGTCCACCAAGAAACAAGCCAATCTATTATCCAAATATTTGACAAGATATACAATGAAGATTTACAATCTTCCACACCTCTCAGATGTTCAATACTTTCTTCCTTCAAGTTTTTGCTCTACCACCAATAATTATCTCTCACAAACCTTTTTCAAGTTCTTTCTAATTCTTGTTGATCATTACTTCTAAACCCTAGCTTTTGTGCTTATATAGTCATTTATAGACTTAGGGCACTTAGCCATGCAATTACAATTAATAAATCTATTTTAATGCTAAAAATAGATATAATTCCCGAGAGTTAATTAAAAATTTGTTGCATAGGTAACCAACACTAGTTCTACCTAACCATCACCGGTTCCTACTTGCCCTTGATGATGTCGGTCTTCCCTGACTAATGCCGGTCTGCCCTTAACTAATGCCGGTTATTGTGTTTTCTAGCAAGTTCCAATTACATGCTAAAATGAAGTAATTGAGCTCCACAACTCAACAATCTCCCACTTGGATTTTAATTACTACACCATACTTGTAGAACATCATTCTTGGATCCTTCCTTGTCTTTATTTCTTCCTCTTCAAGTCTCAAACTTGAAGACCAATAGAAGTGGAGTGTAGCTCCAAATTCTCCTTTACTAATGGCTTTATTTGCATATCTGTAGGGTTTTTGCTCATATGAATCTTTTCCAAATTCAATTGTCCATCCTCCAATACCTGCCGTATGAATTGATACCTCAACTAGATGTGTTTTGTTCTTGAATGAAACATTGAGTTCTTTTCCAAATGAATTACACTCTGACTGTCACTAAATAGTTTACAATCACTTTTCTCATTTCCCAACTCTTCTATGAACCTACTCATCCATATCATCTCCTTGCTAGCCTCTGTAGCTACAACATACTCTACCTTTGTAGTAGATAAATCCACAACCTTCTCGATCTCTAAATCTAGCTAACTCTCATTCCACCTACTATGAAAATATATTCAGTAGTGCTCCTACCATCCAAATATCCAGCCATACCTGAATCAACATAGCCACGTAATGAAATATTCAAACCTCCATAGCATAACTACATGCTAGATGTCCCTTTCAAATACCCGAGTATCCATTGGACTGCTTTCCAGTGCTCTTTACCTAGATTAGCCATCTATCTACTCAAAAATCCCACTGCTTGTGCAATATCTGGTCTTGTACAAACCATAACGTACATGAGACTTCTAACTACTGAAGCATATGGCACTCGTGTCATGTATTTGACCTCCTCATGTCATGAAGGACACTGATCTTTTCTCAATTTGAAGTGTCCAACCATAGGTGTGCTAACAGGTTTTGCATTCTACATGTTGAACCTTTCTAACACCTTGTAGATATAATCCTCCTGAGACATATACAATTTCTTGTTTTTTTGTCTCTATGTATTTGCATGCCAATTATTATTTTGTAGCTCTAAATCCTTCATAGAAAATATGTGAGCTAGCTTTCTCTTAAGCTCACCAATTTCCCGCATACTAGATCCCGTAATAAGCATATCATCCACATACAAGAATAAAATAATATAGCTCCCATTTTCAAGCTTCTTGAAATAAACACAATGGTCGATTCACATCTCAAGTAACCATGTTCATGCATAAAACTATCAAACCTCATGTACCTTTGTCTGGGAGCTTGCTTGAGCCCATATAGGCTCTTTTTCAACCCGCACACTAGTTTCTCCTTACCATTGACTTCATACCCAAGTGGTTGTTGCATATAAATTTCTTCATCCAAATCACCATGAAGGAAATTTGTCTTCACATATAGTTTCTCTAAATGCAAATCTTCTACTGCAACTAAACTCAATATAGTACGAATATAAGTCATCTTAACAACAGGAGAAAATATTTTACCAAAGTCAATACCTACTTTCTGTGCAAATCCCTTTACTACAAGCCTTGCCTTGTACCTTTTCTATCCACCCTCTTCTTCATTAATCTTGTAAAACCAATTGTTCTGCAGTGTCCTCTTACCTGCTGGTAACTTAACCAAATCCCAAGTCTGGTTTTGTTCCAAGGAGTCCATCTCCTCATCCATGCCATGCTCCCACTGAATGTGAGTCTTATCCTGCATTGCTTCTTCAAATCTCTCTGGTTCACCACTATCAGCAATAATAAATAAAATAGAGAAGGTGTAAATATTTACGGAGGTTTACTTACCCTTTCTCGACCTTCTCAAAGGAGTTTGGGGTACCGGAGGCTCAATCTGGGCCTCTTGAACATTAGTATCCACTTCGACAAAGTGACCGACATTGGTCACCTCTAATGAGACATTAGTTCTACTAATCGATGCCGATTCTGATCCTCTATAACCATCGGCGGTTCATCTCGACCGATCTTTGGTTAGGGACTAATCACCACGGTTACTATGAATTTCGTAGGTGTTTCTTTAAAACCCGAGATTTCATTTTCATCAATAAACTTCTCAATTTTCTCATCTTTAGGTACCAAAATTTGATCCTCGTACATTCTCTTTTCATTCCATTCAACATCACAACTCCTAATAATTTTATAATTCTCTAAATCCCAAAAATGAAAACCGAAATCACCGTTTCATAACCAATGAAATTACACCTCTTGGATTTTCCATTTAATGTGGTTCACCCAAAGGTGTGGTTACGTCCACCAAGAAACAAGCCAATCTATTATCCAAAGCTTTAAAAAGATATACAATGAAGATTTACAATCTTCCACACCTCTCGATGTTCAAGTTTTTTTCTTTCAAGCTTTTGCTCTACCACTAAGAATTCTCTCTCACCAACCTTTATCAAGTTCTTTCTAATTCTTGTTGATCATTACTTCTAAACCCTAGCTTTTGTGCTTATATAGTTGTTAATAGACTTAGGGAACTTAGCCATGCAATTATAATTAATAAATCTATTTTAATTCTAAAAATAGATATAATTCCCGAGAGTTAATTAAAAATTTGTCACACAGGTAACCGATGCGAGTTCTACCTAACCATTGATGGTTCCTACTTTCCGTTGACCGATGCCAGTTACTATGTTTTTGAGAAAGTTCCACCGCATGCTAAAATGAAGTAATTGAGCTCCAAAACTCAACACTGCCCCTATATCTAGGCTTGTCAACCCCTTGTTCAATCTGAATTATGAGTGTGGGATTTCGTCCTCTCACTCGCAGCCTATTGGGCTCTATACTCAACATAAGAAGGGACAACTATCTTGGTAGTCATCAGGTGATTCTCGATAGTAATGCACCTTGTTCAGGAATCCCGAACCTCACCATAGTCATCATCTGAGGTGGTGCCATAGGTCTCAATGCAACCTGTGT